>JAVIAB010000108.1:51351559-51729059 GCA_032433765.1 Megaustenia siamemsis
GAATGGGAGCTGAATAGGTGACCAGTTACAAGTTGATGACATACCTCGGAGTTAAGTTTGATCGCAGCCTGTGTTTTCGGGACTACGTCGACCATGTGATAACAAAATCATGCAAAGGATTAGCCGCATTGAAGGTCATGACAGCTGTCAACATCGAGCAGAGGCTACTTACTTTTCTGTTCCAGGGATTAGTCCTCGCACCAATCGAGTATACCCTGGCAATTCTTACTGTCAGTACTACTCAAACTGATAGGCTGGAGAAAATACAAAATGAGGCCATGCGCATTGTCTTGGGATGTACGAGGGACACTCCCTCTGTAGCAATGAGGTATCTTCTTGACTTTCCAACCGTGGATGACAGAATCACGATCTGGGGAGCACGAGCATACCTGAAGATTAGTACAGATAAAGAGCATCCATTGCACCACGTGCTCATCAAAGGGTAAGGTGATAGGCTGAAAAGAGGCAAATCATGGGTGGGCTGAGCAGAAGATGCCATCAAATAAGTCTGTGGGCTTACAAGTATCAGCGTTGGTGAGGAGTGGACACCGGTGTCCCTACGTCATTCTAGGGGAATTTCTCGTGTATTGTCACTCTCGACAGGAAAAATAGGGAAGAGAACCCGGTCGTGGTTAATGCTGAGGTCAACGGTCTCATCAGCGATAACACCGATGAGAAAGATGCAGTCATCTATACAGACGGATCTGTAAGACGACACCAAAGAAGTGCATTGGCATTTACAGCACGCTCGGCAGGCAGAATAGTCTACGAAGACAGTGGTGCATACGTCATGTCCACGGGTAGCATGACAATGGAGGCGATGGCAATGACCAAGGCATTTAAATGGTTAGAGTCACAAGATTACACCCACGCATGTATACTGAGTGATTCGATGAGCATGATAAAAAAAGTGGAGGTGGGCTCTGTACGCATGCAATGGGTAGAGCCGTTGCAGAAATCCAAAATACGTAAGGTCACCTTTGTTTATGTCCCTGGACATACGGGAGTGCGGGGAAATGAAATAGCGGACATGATGGCTAGCTGCGCTGTCGTTGAAAACAGGCAACCAATGGATCGGGCGGACATCATCAATGCTCTCCGAGATGAGGGAAGAGCACAGGACTTCGACAAACACAGATCCATGTCACTTCTTCGGATGATGGAAATGGGAGTTCAGATGGGCACAGCCACAGAAATGAGAAACTTAGTGGCCGTGTAAGAATGCAAGAAGACTTATCAACCAACATAGAACTGGAGTCGTCAGTCGCTGGACACTGCGGGAATTGCTGCGGAGTGAATCTGAGCACCTATGGACATGTTCGGAGTGCAATGATGATGATCCGCAAATAACTCAACAAGTACAACTGAACACATTGCCAAGGTTAAATGCTGACTTGCGTCGCAAGAACGATTGGTACTGGAGATACAGTTGCACACAAAGAACAATGAGGTGGAGCACATCAAGAGACTGATCTCGGAGCATGAGAGATATGATGAACAACGGGCGGCCGTGAAATAGGTTATTGCTGCCAAGACGATCGTAGTTGACGAGGATCAGTCCGAGCAAAAGGATGCGGATGGCAAGCCACTAAAGCCATTGATAGTCAGAACTAGAGGGATCAGTTCCTCCATAGAGACGGACTCTGATCAAGGTAATCATGTTATGAGCCCAATCAGTCCAACTTCGGTTTTGACCTAGAGGGAAAACTGCCCATCGACCTGAAGGATCCCAACAGACCCAGGTTTACGCTGGAAGAGCTGAGACAGGTGTTAATGGAGAGAAATGAACTGAAAACTCACTAACTACAAACCAAAAAAATCTTCATACATGGGAGAGGAAGTCCTTGTCTATGGACCAATCAACAGGGAGCCGGACGAGAAAATAAAAATTGGCATTAAAAAAGAATCGGGAATTAATGAAGTTAATCAGCAAAGAAATGAAATCCTTCAGCAACGAAACAAATTTAGTCGCCTGTTGTTTTTCCAGAGTGCTCAAAATCGTGCTTGCTTTGTGTGCATTTTAGTGTTGTCCTTGTTCTTGGTTATAATTTTCGGTTACCTTTTTATATTAGGTTATTGTTTTCCTTTGTAAACTATGCTTGCCCTGAGAGGATATATCCAACAGACCCCTCACATTGGTTAATGTTGTAATATTTACAAATTCTTTTTAAAGATTTTTTTTTTAAATTTTTTTTTTAATTAATTTTTTTTTTTTTTTTTTTGGGGGGGGGGGGGGTGTTCTTGTTTTAATGGGAGAATGTCTATAAGAGAGAAAAGCTGAGAATAACATGGACCGCCGAGAAGCGTAATGAAAACGTTCTGAAGGAGGATAAAGCAATGAAAGAGCCAATATATCCAATATTGGGAAGAGACAATCATCAGTATTTGGCCATGTAGTGTGAGGGAATATATTGTGACAGGTGGGAAGGTTGAGGGGTGAAGAGATGGATTACAAAAAGAGAGGGGATGCCAGACAGCTTAAGAGAATGGCTTGGGGGAGGGTCAAAGACAGAAGTGATAAATAACTGTCGGGATCGAAAATTGTGGAGAGACGTGATCACTTACGCCAGCAAGCATGGCACTTGATGATGATGATGATGATGACGTCTATAAGTCCAGAGCCGTGAGATAGTTGACACGTTGACTTTGAAGAGACTACATATACATTGTCTTTCCCAGAATATATAAAGAAACATCGGATAGAATGGTTTGGCCACGTTGTGAGACAGAAGGATCAATGCACAACACAACGAGCCTTCATTTAATGCTTTGAGAACATCACATCCAAGGGCTGACCATCAAAAGGATTGATTAATGGAATAATAGAAACACTGGGAAATATAACTGCAGAAGGGGTCAACTGAAGAACAGAATATTGCAAATTGTATCTCCCCTTGACACAGAAGGGTAGGTGGGAGTGATTGAAGAGGTCCCTCCCAGTCTCATCATCATCATCAAGTACCGGCTCTACTGGCGTAGGTGATCATGTCTCTCCACAACTTTCGATCTCGATAGTTCTTTATCATTTCTGTTGTTGACCTTCTGCCAAGCCATTCTCTTAAGCTGTCTGGTATTTTTTCTCTTTGCTTCCATCTATCTCTTCGTCAGCCAATTGTCCAAGTTGTTACAATATATTCCAGTTGTTCTCTTCTCATTACATGGCCAACAAATGATGATTGTTTCTTCCTAATATTGGAAATTAGCTCTTTTTGCTTTGACCTCTTTCAGAACATTTTAATTACTCTTCTTTGCTGTCCATGGTATTCTCAACATTCTTCTGTAAAACCACATTTCTACAGACTCCAGTAATTTTCTTGTCTGTTGTCCTATTGTCCATGATCAACATCCATATGTTAAGACTGACTCTACATACAATTTTAAGAACTCTTTTTTCTTGTTTCTATTGTCAAAAATGGATTCCACAGTATCTTCCTCATTTTCTGGAAAGCTGCTTTTTGCCGGAGCCATTCTGCATCTCACCTTCCCAGTCTACTGTACAATATATGTTGAACACTGAAGACAAAGAAGAGGAATGTTAAGAAGACACCGCATGTGTAGTCATTGATAATAATGGAGAAAAGACCTAAACAGTTCACTCAGTTATTTCTGTTTGGATTCTGGCATCCTGATGGATTCAAGTAGAATCCTCTAGTCAGGAATTTGAACAATCACTTCAGTAACAAGACATAATAGATGAAACTAGCAAGATGTGTGTTAAATCAGCAGTGTACTAGAATGCTTAATCTGTGTAATCTTTCCTACCTACCTATCTACCTACCTACCTACCTACCTGCCTTCCTACCTATCTATCTATTATCCTTTTGAGCCAACGTTACTATGTACTAGGAGGGAAAACTAAATTATCTGGAGAGATAAAAACATCACAATATACTAAAATAGGACTAATTCACTACCATGTCACGTCCATCTTTCTTTATTTTCGTCTTCGTTCCTTCCTCATTTGCCTTTCAATGGCAAGGAAGGTAGTTTGCAGACTTTGGCTCTTCTCTTGGTCTCTTCTGCTGTCATTCTTCCTAATGTTTTTCTGGGATTTCATAAATCCATCTTTTTTCATGGTTAATGTTCTCTTAATGTTTATTAGAGGCTCGCTGGGGTGGGGGCGTGGGGACTGGTTGAGACGCCGGCCTCGAGTCAGAGAGGTTGTGGGTTCAAATCACGGCTGCACCAGTTGGGATTTTTATTTATGATTTCTCTCTGCGCTAACCAACCCTCGTCTCAGCAGCGAGGCCTGGTTTGAAACGTCAATTACTCATGGACTGGAAAAAAATATGAGTACCTCCGGAGACGGAGTTATCTTCCTGTGCGGCGAGGGACAATTGTGCACACGGCTGCCAGAGAAAAACGGATTAACACACACAATTCAGTTCCTAGTCTCTAGGGACTTCGTCAGAGGTGAAAGCTGGCGAACGCAAAACAAGCAAAAAATATACAATTATATGAAACGTTCTATGACATATTCTATAACACATTCCATGAGACGTTCTATGATCACTTTACAAAAAAATGAAAAGGAAAATACCTAGCAACAAAGGACAGCGCATTATAACATTACATGCCTGCAACGAGAAAATGAACGTGTGAATCAAGCAGAGCTTTTTTTTTAAGTAAAGTCTGTAGACGGTAGAGATTAAAACCTTGAAATGAATGGAAACATTTTAAGTGAGTGGATATAGGACAATAACCTGCCAACCCTGGGTAGACTGTCATGCTTGCTAATTAACAATGTATCCTACATTGATGCTTTAGAACAGCAAGACAAAGTTTCAACGTCATCAAGTATAAACGATCAAATTAAAACGTAGCTTGAAGTGGTAAATGTCCGCTTTCACGACGACCAGTTGAAATTCTACTTGTTGTAGCTTGTAAATGAAAGGAAGAAGTCAACGATGTTTTTAATTGATAAAATAATTACACAGCATGTCCATTCTTCTCTTCGAGTCCCACCTTACCGTTTATACATATATGCTCTATAGCGTGTGTGGGTCAAAATAAAAGTGGAATGACAGCTCAGAGCACCACGTCTAATATAAGTGATGTTAAAAAATGTGGTATGTGATGCCCACTTTCGGATAGACATTGAGTACTAGAAGAAAAGCTGCAAAGAATATGTATTGTTGTTGTTGCTGTTTTATTGTTGCTGTTGCTGCTGCTGTTGTTGTTGCTCTTTTATTGTTCCTGTTGTTGTTGTTGTTGCTGTTTTGTTGTACATGTTGCTCCTGCTGCTGCTGTTGTTGTTGTTTATTGTTCCTGTTGTTGTTGTTGCTGCTTTATTGTTGCTGCTTCTGCTGTTGTTGTTGTTGTTTTATTGTTCCTGTTGTTGTTGTTTTATTGTTCCTGTTGCTGTTGCTGGTTTATTGTTCCTGTTGTTGTTGCTGCTGTTTTATTGTTCATGTTGTTGTTGCTGTTTAATTGTTGCTGTTGCTGCTGTTGTTGTTGTTGCTGTTTTATTCTGCATGTTGTTGTTGTTTTATTGTTGCTGTTGCTGCTGCTGTTGTTGTTGCTGTTTTATTGTTCATGTTGTTGTTATTGTTGTTGTTGTTGTGGCTGTTTTATTGTTGCTGTTGCTGCTGCTGTTGTTGTTGCTCTTTTATTGTTCCTGTTGTTGTTGTTGTTGTTGCTGTTTTATTTTTCCTGTTGCTGCTGCTGTTGTTGTTGCTGTTTTATTGTTGCTGTTGCTGTTGTTTTATTGTTGCTGTTTCTGCTGTTGTTGTTGCTGTTTTATTGTTCCTGTGGTTGTTGTTGTTTTATTGTTGCTGTTGTTGTTGTTGCTGTTTTATTGTTCCTGTTGTTGTTGTGTTTTGTTTTGTTGTTGCTGCTGCTGTTGTTGCTGTTTTATTGTTCCCTTTGTTGCTGTAGCTGTTTTTATTGTTCCTGTTGTTGTTGCTGTTGTTTTTATTGTTTCTGTTGTTGTTGTTGTTATGTTGTGTTGCTGTTGCTGCTGCTGTTGTTGTTGCTGTTTTATTGTTCCTGTTCCTGTTATTGTTGTTGTTGCTGTTTTATTGTTCCTTTTGTTGTTGTTGTTGCCGTTGTTAATGTTGTTGTTGCTGTTGTTGTTGCTGTTTTATTGTTCCTGTTGTTGTTGCTGCTATTGTTGTTGTTGTTGTTGTTGTTGTTGTTGTTGTTGTTGTTGTTGTTGTTGTTGTTGTTGTTGTTGTTGTTGTTGTTGTTGTTGTTGTTGTTGTTGTTGTTGTTGTTGTTGTTGTTGTTGTTGTTGTTGTTGTTGTTGTTGTTGTTGTGGTCATCATCTCTGTACACCGGATGAATTTACAGCTGCTCAGATATCACACCCTCGAGATGTGACGAGCATTTGCTCCAGGAAGAGGAAGAGCACTGCCATGGCATGGAGAGGGTTTGCATTGTATCCAGCGGATAGCAGTTGTGAAACTCCAAGATTTGTAAGATTAAGACAAAAATCACCGGAAAATTTCTTTTAATGACACCACAATCAATTGTATCATACACATATGGAAAAACTAGCCAGAAACTTCACAATTTATTGGAAACCATTCTTGGCGTTGTTAACAGGAATACTGAATGAACAATGCACTCTGTTTTGATAAGGTACAAGGTGACATTGTAATGTTCCTGCATGATGTCTAATACTAAAACATCTATTGTTTCTTGCACACTATATGTTTTAGTTCACGGTTATATTAGAATAAAAAAAAAATTTGCAAAATCCACTTGTTGTCTTTGCACTTTACTATTTTCAAATTCTAACGTCCATGCAAGTCTAATACTGCATGCAGAAAATTAACAGCAGTATACCAATTATGTCCTCTGAGAAAATTGATCTTGATTTTGGGCCTGAAATTCTAAAGAAACATAGTCAAATTGTGATTATCATATTCATGCTAGATTTTACTATTATATCTCCACATATGTAACATTATATTAGCTTGTTTTTACTTTTACAAACACACATTTTAAAACAGCATCAATATTCTCACTTGTTTGTAAGTAACAATAACAATAACAATAACAATAACAATAACATCAACAAACTCGTGGACATTCTTCTTTGAATTCTCAAGAATCTTTCTTATATCTGAACTTTCCTTCAGATATACTTAATAGTCTAATCGTTCATGTTTACTGAATCATACAAGAAAAAAAAAAGATTAATTCACATTCACACAGTTTCAAAATCACATTCAAGTAATCTCTCTCTCTCTCTCTCTCTCTCTCTCTCTCTCTCTGCAATCAAGACTCAATCAGAGTAGGATTCCAGACTCTCTCATGAAGTCAGCTGTCTGTTTAAGCGAATCGATTGTCCCGTATAGTTGTAAAGTCTGATTGATTACTTGTTAAAGCATTGCACTGTGTTCTGCGCCAGTGGCCCAGTGCATCCGATTTCAGCCAGCATTTTATTCAGGTTTGCTTTCCTTAGCCTTTTATTGCCCCCAATCTTCCTGCAAGGCAGCAGATTGTCCTTTATGTAGGGGAATTCTGCTCTTAGATGGTCAGCCCTTCCAGGTTCACCGATGATGATAAGTCATGTTATTACAAGTGTTTTAAACTAAAAGCTCTACCAGATACACACGAATATATGGCACATATGAAACATGTAATTTAGTGGAAACCATTTGCATTTAAATTTACTGAAACTGTGGTTTCAGTTTTTTTCTGGTATATTTAGGACTGTTTCGTAACTTCGCAGCTTACCACTGCTCCCCCATTTGGTTAATTATCGAGAGTTGTTTCTGTAGACCATACTTGTAATGTTAAGATGATAAGAGTGCAGTCGTCCTGTAGACAATGTTCTGCATTATGTCTGTGTGCTCGGCAGTCGCAAGTTGCACATAGCCCTACTTGTGCTGTGTCCTGACTCTACAGTAACCTGTTCAGAGTCAAAATATCGTGCTCGGTTCCTGTCTGCTTGGCTCGTTTAAGCTGTCATGTTCTGACTCATATTTTTATATAACTTTCTCCACATCGTATTCTTGGTTTGTCTCAGGATTATATTTATTTCTTCGACGCTCTAAGGTTGGTTGGACTTTTGGAGTATCCACCTGTTTTGTACGAGTTCTTCTACTTTGTTCGAGTGTGTGCGGTCGTGAAGAGTGGCATTTGCTTCTGCTCTGTAATTTGTGCACCTTTCATCTGGCACTGTCTCCCTTCTTTGATGCTTCAGTTGTGGGCCCATCAGCTAAAACCGGTATCGGTATATTTTATGAATATGTTTTCTGCAGTATGATAAATGGCAGGGCTCTCATTTATGTCTGATCTGAAAGCTTTGCAAACCTTTTCGAGGATAATGTACTTATTTCTGAGTGCTTGAGGCTCAAAATCTGTAAGCTGTTTCTCCATTTCTATTTTTTTATGATAGGCTACATTTATTGATTCCAAGGTTGTTCGGAGTGTGACGTTTTAAACTTTGTCCATATTTCCCAGATTCGCTTTGGCGGATTTTGCCCGTGAACTTGAAACATATTTCTTGATTATTCCGACAGCTGCAGTGCAAACTTGTTTGTTTGATGTTTTTGTTTTTTTTCATCATCGACAGTCTTTGGATGGATTTTGTTCACACTTTGCTGGGTTTCCAGGTGAGCATAGAGTCAACTGTACTCTCAGAAATGTCGGTGCATCGCTTTGGGATATTGTCGGATTTCCATTTTTATTAACATGAATTATTTGTGTGAGGAGAGTGAGTTGGTAGCTGAGGTTTTCGTTATGTTTATTTGTAGACTATAATGTCTTTGTCGAGTTTTCTACCTTCTCTACTATTGTTTGTACCAGGTAAGAAGCTGTTGTGTCGCATTCCAAAGTTGTCCGGATGGCAAAGTCATCTGCATGCAGACTGTTTAAAACATTATGGTATGAGAATTTTCGTGTGTCATTCACGACTAGTTTGAGAAGAGTTCAGGTGCTATTAAACTTTCATGAGGAACTATTTCTTGCTACGTGTCTGACTTGCCAAAATGACTGTTGGTTTTCACTTTGCTGGTTCTTTGGAATAAAGAGTCTTTGGTCCAAGAAAATATGATTTATTTGACCAGAGCTTGTAGGATTTTCAACATCAGCCCATCCTTCCAGAAAGTGTCAAAAGGCACAGGAGAGGTAAACAAAAATGGCTCCTAATATTACTTTTTCTGCTGCAAGGCATTTTATATGACTTGGGTGATATATGACAGGTGGTTATCTAAGCCCTGTCTGTCAGCTGTTTGTGTTGGGGCAAAGAGTGGGTTGGTTTCCAGGTAACATATTACCTTTTAGATGATAATTCTCTCCATCATTGTTTCAACACAACTAGGGAGGATTAAGGGTATCTAATTTGTTCGGATACTTGTTTATATCATTTTCTTGTTTCAAGATAGGCTGCTTGTGTGCCTACTTCCATGCTGATCGAATCTGCCCTCAGTACGAACCTTGGGTAAAGATACCGAGGGGCAACCTTTTTGGCGACTGAACCCAGATAATTGAGAAATTTGTTGATGTCATCTGTTTGTGCCTTTCTTTCCTTTAAGTTTAGTATTTGCTTTATCCAACTCATGTAGACTTCTGTCTTGTTCCTGATCCATGCCGTATCATCATCATCAAGTACCAAGCGTCCTGTATATGCCAGCTACTGGCGTAGGTGATCATGTCTGTCCACAACTTTCCATCTCGGCAGTTCTTTATCATTTCTGTTGTTGACCTTCTGCCAAGCCATTTTCTTAAGCTGTCTGGCATTTTTTCTCTTTGCTTCCCTCTATCTCTTCGTCCCTCAATATTTCCAGTTGTTACAATATATTCCAGTTGTTCTCTTCTCATTACAGGGTTAAAAAATGAGGATTGTTTCTTTAACATATTGGAAATGAGCTCTCTTTTGCATTGACCTCTTTCAGAACATTTTCATTACTCTTCTTAGTTGTCCATGGTAATCCATGCCGTATAAATAGCCATATAGCAATAATCGATCTCTGAACAAACGGTAATAAGTCTTTCATGAAGCTTTAAACAATGTCACAGCAAAAGTTAAAATATAATTGTAGAGATAATCAAAATGTGAAAATCTGAGGGGTCGAAAGGGATCAATATTTTACTGTAAAAAATCATTTTGATTATTACATAGTATAAATATCGGTGTACGCTTTCGTCGACGCTTTAAAAAAAAATGTTCTACTTCAATAATTGTTGCGATAATTGGTGAAATTAATAGATGCATTAATACTATGTCTGAGGAAATAAAGACGCGAGTGTTTTAAAGTTTGATTTCTGGATTCACTTGTGTTTACCGGAATCTGAAACTGATTATTATCTGGCAAAGTTCACTGAAAGTATATAAATGGAAAACCGGAAGTTGATTATGTGGCGGATTCCGTGAGCTCTTATTCGAAAAAAGAAATTATTGAGGATACCATACATGTTGTTCTATAGAAGGAATCAGAGACTATCACGGAAAACAGCAAGTAAAGATGAAAACGTTACACAAGAAGAAATGCAGAGTTTGTAGGGAAAGACTATGTCCTTTTTTTAGGCATGCCATGGATGGAGAAGAAAAGAATGTCACATGAGAAAGAAATATATGAAAGAGCGAAAGGCAATGACAGGAAATATCGAATTTTAAAGTTCGTTAGAAGGTTAGTTTAAACCGATTTCAATGGACAGGGTACGCGTATGTGATCTTCGACGACGCGTCATTAAAGTAGTCCCTGATGATGGGTTCAGAGTCATGTTATAATTGCCAAAATGCCCTGTGTGATAAAAACACTTCTATAAATTAGCGCAGCGGGTACACTGAGTTTATTTAGTTAAGACCCGACACGCAAACACCACTAGTTTGCTGGGATTAATATTAAAATAAGGAATGCTTAGATATACGAATTTAATTGACTGTGCAAATTAAAGATTGCGTGATCATCAAGTTGTTAAGCGATTTGATTATTATTCCCAACAATGTCTTGTTAAAACCTCAACGGCACCAGGTGTTTCGGTAATTACAAAGTCTATGATACGATCTTGACAATTTTCAGCGATTTGCTTCCAACACTCTCCTATTGAAACATTAACCGCATCACTTGTGTTCATTTTTGCTGTCATCAACATGATCAATTATGTCTACTACTTTATACTAAATTTAGTACGTGTCGATAGAAGATAGGCTTACTTCGTCAGCTCCTTCTTTTTCCTCTTTTCCTCTTTCCTTAATTTGACTTTCAACGTCGAGGGGAGATAAAATTTGATATCTTTTGCTCTTCTGTTCGCCTCTGCTGCTGTTATGTTTCCTAGTGCTTCTAATATTCCATCCATCCATCTTTTTCGTGGTCGACTATTGGGTCTGGTATTCTCACAACGTTTGTTGAAGGCATGTTGTGTTGTGTTTTGATCTATCGGCCTTGTCACGTGGTCAAACCATTTTATCTGTTGTTTCTTTATATATTCTAAGGTGGATGTTATTCCTAGCTTTTTTCTCAGTTCTTCATTTCTGATCTTATCTCTCAGACTGTTTCCTGCCATTGGTCTGACACATTTAATCTCAGTAGAGGTTATTTTTTATTATTGTTATTGCATCTATGGTACAGGTCTGGCATTGGTAGCACAACTTTGGGATGAAGATTGTATTGTATAGTGTTCGTTTTTTCTAGAGTTATTTCCTTTTTGGACAATAGTGATGATAACTGTCCAATGATTTGACAAGCTTTGTTACAATTTGATTCTATCTCTGATGTGTATAAATTATCGTTTGTCACTAAACTTCCGAGATATTTGAATTCCTCTTCGTGTTTTAGCTGCCTGCCTTTTATAGTTATGTTAATGCTCTGTTTATTTTTGGCTACATTCATGACTTGTGTTTTGTTGATGTTTAAATTGTTTTTTTGTGCCTGAGCTGTTGAGTGTATTTAAGTGTTCTTGTAGGTCTTATATTTTTTCATGTATTAGTGTAAGATCGTCTGCAAAATAGAAGCTCGTTGATCTCCTCTGTCTCTGATGGGTTGGCTAACTTGCATATATGGTCCATGTATGTGGACAATATGTATGTGGACCATGTATGTAAACAGTAGTGGGGATAGCAGGCACCCCTGTCTTACATCTGATCTACCTTTGAAGTGGTCTGTGTAGCCTGCTGCTGTTCTGACTTGGCAGCTGCTGCTAATGTATATACTCTTATTTAGGTTGGTTAGATGTTGCTCCGTATGCTGTTATATATCTCATAGTTGTTTTCTGTTTACTCTGTCGAATGCCTTTTCCTGGTCAATGAAATCTGTGCATAGATTGTGATTGTCTTATGTCGTTTTTCCTTCCAGCTGATTTAATGTGAATATAGCGTCAGTGCATCCACTGTTTTTTTTCGGAACCCCATTTGAGAATCGTTTAACAATAGTTATATTTTGGCCTCAACCTTTTTTCCACGATTTTGGCGTATAGCTTTCCTTATAGACTGAGAAGAGATATGCCTCAATATTGATTGCAGTCTTTTTTTCTACCTTTCTATTTCCATAGTGGTACGATGATTGCGTGTTTGCCAATCTTCGGGGTCTGTTTGTAGGCGTCATGCTGCATTAAATATTCTGTGCAGCCATGCCACTCCTATTTCTCATGCTGCTGTTATTATTTATATTGGTATAGTATCTATCCCCGGATGCTTTATTTCTTGGTTCGTGTTTGATTACTTCTTCGATTTCCTCCTTCATGATGTTGAGTTCAGTATTTGTGAGTTCTAGCGTGGTTGTTGTTGTCTCTTTGGTAGTTGTTGTCATGATTAACAGGTTTTTAAAATATTCTTTCCATCTCTGTTGCATATGTTGGTTATTTGATATTGACTGTCGTCTTTGTCATTTATGACCTTATTAGGATCGTGTGGCTTTTACTGCTTTGTAGAAATCTCTTGTGGCTGTCTTGAAGTCCCTGCTCATGTTTTGTCCGAATTCTGTCCAATTCTTTTGCTTAGCTTCTTTGATCAAACCTTTAATTCTTTTTTTCGAACTAAGGCATATTTTTCATATTTTTCATGGTTCTTATTCTCCCCTCCAATTTTTAAACAGTTTCTTCTTTTCTTTAATTGCTTATCTGATTATTTCTTTCCACCAAGGGGTGTTCTTTTTTCCTTTCTTGTGTGCTTAGCTTCGATCCGCATACTGTTTTAGACATATTGGTTACTGTTTCCTTAAATTGTTTCCGGTTTTCTTCTAATGTTCATACTTCGTTAGGGAGTTTCTTGAATTTCTCTGTTAGTTTTTCTTTTAGGGTGTTCCTTTATTCTTGATCTTTTCATTGTTTTATTTTTATTGTCTGTTCTTTTTGCTTCTTTTGTTTGTTTTCGTACATTCTCTTTTTTTTTGGCTGTCTGAGTGTGATCATAACCATCGTGTGGTCAGTGTCATCTGTGATATTAAGGATTGCTCTACTGCGGGTTACTCATTTCTTGTTCTGTTTCTTGTTAGTATAAAATATATCTGGCTTCTGCATATTGTGTCATTCCATTTGTACCAGGTGTATACGTGCTCCTCCTGTGGTAAGTATTGCAACCACAAGAGTAAGGTCTTGATAGCAACGTCTCTTTTTATGTGTAGACACTGCTATCAGTGATGCCACACTTTTGAGACATTTAGGAACAATCCATTGATCAACCGGTTAGAGTGTTTTGTATGTGTGCACAACCAGCGAGCTACATGAGTCACCAATGCAGACACACAATAAAATCACCAGACAACCACGGATTTCTCCAAACGATGTGATGCCGGTATTGAACAGTACATTAGTTTTACAATTTCTTGCTATTTTATTCGATTTTCTTGAGTGTTTGTCAGTTACCAAGTAACACACTCTATGGTAATCACTACCTGTTTTGTATTATAATTACCTCTTTTATATTTTTGTTTTTCTACATCGACGATTTTTTTACTTATTTTTCTTCCCATTTGCCGTAGTTCAACATTATTATATATTTAAATTTTTTTTTTTAATTTTCAAAATATATTTGTAAATAAAAAAGTAAAAATAAAGTAACCCACCACCACCACCCACCCCCCTCCCCCGCCACGCCAAGTGGCGTATAGGGAAATGTGGTGTTAGTGACCCTATATTTTACAGACCTTCAGCACATGCTTTTTGGGGTAATATGGTCGGTATTACTCCCGTGATGCTTTACTTTCCCAGAAAACAATCCGGTACCAATTTAAGGCTGGGTGAACCCGGAAGCCGTCGGTTGTGATCGAACCCTACCCCTTGTCCTTTGTAGTCCAGTTCACTAACCACTGAGCTATCGCAGCTCCCATATTTGTAAGTGTGTTGTATATTTATTCCAGTTGAAGGCCTACTGCGCCGAAACATCGTTCTGGTTTGTGTTGTTCACCTGCAACGTGACGCTTTAACCATACTGGTTTTTTAAATTTTATATATATATATATAAAATGAGATATTAAAGATACCTATACAATACAAGTAAAGAACACATACCAGAAGCTGCTAGAGGAAGGAATTGAACAATACAGAAGAGAAAATCCTGATGAAAAAGTAACAACCAAATGGCAATGCATAAAGAAAAGCATACAAAAAGCCTGCGACACCTTACCCAAAAGAGAAAAGAACAAAAAACAAAAATGGATAACTAACACCATCTTAGAAAAAATGGAAGAAAGGAGACAAGCGAAGAACACTGCCCAATACAATAAAATAGATAATGAGATACGCAAAATGTGCAAAAAGGCAAAAGAAGACTGGCTCAGCCAAAAATGTAGAGAAATAGAAACTATGGAAAGCAAACAAGACCTAAGAGGAATGCACACAGAAATAAAGAGAATGACTAATAAAAATAAAAAAGCCACAGAAGGTGGATGCATTGCAGACAAAAAAGGAAAAATGCTAACAGACAATAAGGATATCATAGATAGATGGCAGGAATATATAACAGAACTATTTCATGATCAAAGGGACAAGAAACCAGTTATAAAATGTACATCAGGCTATAAAATCTTAAAATCTGAGGTGGAAAAAGCTATAAAAACAATGAAAAGGGGAAAAGCAGCAGGACCTGAAAGCATACAGATAGAGATGATACAGGCACTTGAAGATTTTGGCATTGAAGTGATTACAGACATATGCAACGACATATACCACACAGGATACATACCAAATGAACTAAAAACATCAACTTTCATTGCATTGCCTAAAAAGAATGGTGCAGTTGAATGCAGTGACTTTAGAACAATAAGCCTAATGAGCCATGTTACAAAAATCTTGCTAAAAGTTATACAAGGAAGGATTCAGAATAAAATCAATACTGAATTAGATGAGCAGCAATTTGGATTTAGGAAAAATAGCGGGACAAAAGAAGCCATATTCTGCATGAGAACATTAATCGAAAAATACACAGAAGTAAACAAACCAATATATGCCTGCTTCATAGACTACACCAAAGCTTTTGATAGAGTACACCACAAACAACTTATAGAATGCCTAAAAGAGATACATCTAGATGACATGGATATACGACTAATATGCAATCTATACTGGGAGCAAACAGCAATAATAAAATATAACAAAGAGTTCTCTACACCCATTGATATAAAAAGAGGAGTAAGACAAGGATGCATCCTATCACCAAGCTTGTTCAATCTATACACTGAGCAAATCTTTAAAAACATCATAGAGATGCCAGGCCTACAAATTAATGGAAAGATAATCAATAACCTAAGATATGCTGACGATACTGTACTACTAGCAGAAAATCCTAAAGACCTACAACAATTACTTAATGAAATAAACACGACAAGCAAAAAATATGGACTAGATATGAATATCAAAAAGACTAAAACTATGATCATAAACAAAGAAAATACTCAAAACCCACATGTGGATATCAAAATTGAAGGAATAGACCTTGAGACAGTTCAGAACTATAACTACCTTGGACATACTATAACCAGTGATGGAAAATGTACAACTGAAATAAACAAAAGAATAGGAATGGCAAAAAGTAATTTTAATGTCATGAAGGACATACTAACATCAAAACAAATAACACCAGAGCTAAAACTAAGAATAGCAAAATGTTACATCTTTTCAATATTCCTATATGGTGCTGAAACATGGACATTAGACAAGAAAACAGAACAGAGAATTGAAGCCTTTGAAATGTGGATATATAGAAGAATAGGTAGAATTGGATGGAAGGAAAAGAAAACAAATGACAAAGTCTTAAAACAACTAAAAATGAAAAGAGAACTTCTGAACACAATTAGAACAAGACAAATGCGATTCTTGGGCCATGTTAAAAGACACAACAGCCTACTGAAAGTGATCCTGGAGGGGAAAATACAAGGTAAAAGAGGCAGAGGCAGACCAAGATTAACATGGACGAGTAACATCAAGAGATGGACAAATCAACCGATGACAACCTGCACCATCAAAGCAAGAGATAGAGCAAAATGGCGCTCCATGGTAGCCAACCTTCGTTGCGGAGACGGCACTCAATGATGATGATGATGATATATATATATACATCTTTTTATTTCTCCTTTTTTTTACTCTACCGCAAAAGTAGCTATCCTCATAGAATTAGACAATGCTTTCAAATTTTCATTTTTAAATACAGATTATTAACAAGTTTGCTGAGTGAGAAAGAGAGTGTGTGAGGGAGAGATATGTTTGTGATGATTTACACACTGTTGTTAGTCTCTCTCTGTATCCTGTATATTCGTTTCCATTAAATGTTTGTCCTTTGAAGTTGTGTACACCGTCGTTCTTTCTTCAGTTGCACTAATTCATCTGTCAGCCTCTTTGGTTCAATATTCTTTTATTTTCAATCCAATAATTAATCAGTTGTAAGTGAGAGTGCATCAGTCACGAGCACCACCGTACCGTGTACATGATATGTTGGCTTTGCACAATGATTCATTCGACTGTCGAATTGAGAGCTTCGGTTTCAGCTCTTTATATTGATCAATATTGCATGTGGAGAGACCACTAAAGCGTAACTCAAGGAAATAACACTATAAATCAATAGACCTTTAAATGTGAGGATAATTGGACTCCGTTTTGAACTGCAAGCATGAGGAATTTAATCATTTACCAGAATCCCATATTATGAGATCCGCTTAAGCTTTTGCCTGTCGCAGAACCAAATCTGTGTGGTTTCATCAGAGAGTGAGCGTGTACCATTGTCTATTCTGTTGTTTTCATTAATTGCTTCGTATATCCCTGTTGGTGGATGTATCAGTAAAAGCAGATATGTATGTTTTCTGAATTGTATTAATTATGTTTACTTTACCACATTGCCGAATATGTTGTTTATAGTTCACTTTACTTAATTTTTTTTGTTTCCCAACAGAAGAGCATTTGGAAAAGTCAGAACGTTTTGTTTTGTCTGTTTTCACCGTAAAACTCTTATTACAATATCTCCTTTTTTTATTTTATGTTCTCCAGTACAAAGAGGACATTGATATTAGTCTGTTTGTCCATAAGGAAATGGGGAAAGCACATTTCCCAAGATTAACTGTAACATGAACAACAGAAAGGATTTCTTTATAACTGGGGAAGTTAAAGCAGAAATAATGAATTTCTTTTCTTGTCTCAAATTGATGTATTAGAGTAATAGCTTTACAGTGTGCCTCAAATACGAACAGGGATACAGATGTGGGCATTTGAAGTTTACGTTTTGTTGTGTGTTTTAGATAGTCAAAAATTCAGATTAAGTGATTATTTTCTTGAATAATTACTTTAAGTGAACATTTCGCTAGAGCGATTTACCATACAGATAATTAATGCAGATTGTATTCTTATCTATCTATTTTTTGCAACCTGATAGTTTCTCTCATTAAACTAATTTCAGTAAAGGGACATATATTTAAGGTTCTGATTTTCATAGCACGCCACACACTGCTCCTGACGAAATATTGGTAAGTTATTACTATGATATCAACTGGATGTTGTCTATAAAGCAGCATCTAGTCTTTGTTACAGTGTTGATTCTTTAATAAAAGAAAAAAACCATACACTTTTTAAATTTTAATTCCGTCTTTCAACAGCAGTTGGTCTAAACATGTGTTTATAATGTTAAAATCATATGTATGTGCAGTTTGTTTCATCTTCGTGATTTTTCCTGTAACGGGTATTAATTACAAAAAATTATTAACTGGTTCTTACACCCCTATTCTCTTAGCAACCACTCAAGTAATTTTCTTTCTGCCACAACATTCTAATATTCATTTAGTCCACATTAAATTATGCTATACACTAGATACCATTCCTTTCATTGGAATATCACTCGAGTACTTGACATAGAGAACGCTTGAGGTAGCTGAGACGTTGTTAATCAAAAGATACTACGAATTCAGTGAATAAAAAAAATAACTAGCACAGAATGTATAAAAAGAGATGGAGTAACTAGAAATATTAGAACTGTAATGAAAAGACAATCTACATTTATCGGGTATTTGATGCAAATGAAAGCATTGCGATTACTATATCAACATGCAGAATGAATTGTAAAAAGAGCTGAGGAAAACTAAAAGAAAAAAATATTGAACAGGTTATCTAAAACGTATAATAACAGATCATCGACATAAATTATGACAAATAGAAGACCTACACGAACACTTAAATTTGACTGAACTGAACAGGTGCAAAATACAACATGAAAATCAATATCAACAAAACAGAAGTCATCAATGTCGCAAAAGAGAAACAGAACATCAAGATAGCTATAGGCGGCAGACAACTTAAATAAGTAGATGCATTTAAATACCTATGAAATCTAGTGACAAACAACAATTTACAAAAATAAGAAATATACACACTATGCAATACAACTTTTCAAATTATTGGACAGCAATCATCACTGTTGTTCAACAAGGAAATAACTCTAGAGGAAATCATGCACTCTTAAATACAATCATCATACCAACGTTGTGTTAACAATGCAAGTCCTGGACCCTATATGAAAGAACAATAAGAAAAATAACCTCTACTGAGATTATAATATCAGAAGAAAGTCAGGGAACAGTCTGAGAGATACGATTACAAATGAAGAGCTGAGAGAAAATAAACTAGGAATAATACTGGTCAAAGAATATATATAGAAACAACAGATCAAATGGTTTGTCCACGTGATAACGCAGTAAGATCAGAGCACAACACAAGGAGCCTTCAATAAAGGTTGCAAGAATACCAGACCCAAGGACCGACCACGAAAAAGATGGATTGACGGAATATTATAAATACTGAGGAACATATCAGCAGCAGGGTCGAACAGAAGAGCAAAAGACTGAAAACTATATCTCCCCTCGACACTGAAAGGCTAATAAGAATGGAAAGTAGAAGAAGAATGTAACATTATAAAAAGTGTATATACCACACATTTATATATCGACTATAACATTATATTAATATTTCACATATCACAACGGCTTTTGTCAGGCCGGCTATATTACGGGAAACAGTAAAGGGAAGAAAAACCCCATTGTATAGTACACATAACTGCTGGTGAAAAAGGAGGTGGGTCGACTGAGTTGCGAAGGCATGAGATGGAAAGGCCTTGTTTCGGGCTGAGGACAATACAGGGAGCGTATGTTAAGAGCCATACTCACTCAAAAAGCAATGGAAAACTAATGATTGCAGAAATCCCGAGATCATAACAATCAAAAGCAATTTTAATTTTAAAAAGAACTGGTATATCAATTCTATAAAGGAGAATGAAACTACATGGCCACGTCAAAAGACGAAGGGCTGGTTCCTGGACAACGCATTAGATGCAGACCAAGAAGAAAGTGGTTTAAAGATATTAAGGAGACCTTGAACAGGACAACAAAAGTGGGAAATCGAAACTGGAGACATATATTCTTCTATACAGGCTTTTGTGAATGCCACATTCTGCAAAGGACGTGCGACCTGATGATGATGTTGAAGGCGTATAACTAATGTGTTTACTCGTCCGTACATAAATCTAGTACGCTTCCATTTTGTTACGACAGTGTTACTTGGAAAACTGCACAAAGGGCAGTGATCACACTCTTAAAAACAATGCCAATGAGAAAAGATTGAATAGAAAAAAAGGTTTTATTATTGTTTAATTAGTAAACGCCAAAGTAAACAATCTAACTCTCTTTAAATAATTTAAATCTATTAGCACTTATATTCTCAACATATATGTAAACACATTCTATAGTGCATGATAATGTAATTATACTTTCTCTTTCTATAAATTTACACTAGTTACAAAAGCCAACCGAAGGTTATACATATATACACTTTTTTTTTTTACAAAAATCGAACCCGTGGTGTATTCGCGATTACCCTCCCTTAGTCTGTGGGTAGTGAGATTCGATGTCTAGCCCTCTCGCGAAACGGCGAAAAATCGGAGATCCCGTGTGTCCTCGTACATTTAAAGAACTCTTTCTTCAATTTCTTTTCTTCCTCTTCCCTTCCTCATTTGTCTTTCAGCGTCGAGGGGAGATATAGTTTGCGATCTTTTGCTCGTATTTTCGCCTCTGCTGCTGTTATGTTTTCTGGTGCTTCTAATATTCCATCCAAAAAATGTTCAGGAAATCCATTTGTATTTGTATTTCCTTTTGTTATGACAGGATAGTTAATTTTGTTTAATTTAACACATTTCGATTGTTTTTGTTTTGGTTGTTTCGTTATTAGAATTGTGTGTGTGTTTTTTTGTTTGTTCCCGATGAAGGCCTATTGGGTCGAAACGTTGTTTAGTCTGTGTCGTCCACTTATCACGTAAAGCTTCTTACATACCATTTTTTTATTTTTAAATTTTTCCTAATATTCCATCCGTCTTATTCGTGGTCGACCATTCAGTCAGGTATTCTCTCACAATGTTTGTTGAAGACTCGTTGTGTTGTTTTTGACCTTTTGCCTTCTCACGTGGCCAAACCATTTTATCTGTTGATTCTTTATATATTCTACGGCGGGGGCTATTCCTAGCTTTTTTCTCAGTTCTTTATTTATGATATTATCTCTCAGACTGTTTCCTGCCATTTGTCTGACACATTTCATCTCAGTAGAGGTTATTTTGTTCTTATTGTTCTTGCATCAAGGGTCCAGGTCTGACATTGGTGGCACAACGTTTGATTAAAAATTGTATTGTACAACGTTTTGCCTCTAGAGTTATTTCCTTATTGGACAATAGTGGTGATAGCTGTCCAATGATTTGACAAGCACTGCTGCAAAAGAACCCTTTGAAAGTTAGAAAAAAAATAATTTCCAAAAAACGGCCGCTGTCTAGTGAAAAAAATGTTCAGGAAATCTATTTCTATATATGCTGAAGACGGGTGTGGCGGGTGGAAATACGAAGCTATCGGAGCTGTGCCGTAAACTAGCGACACAACGAAAACCGGACCACTTAACGTGTGAACGCTACGAATACGATTATATATCGACCTACCGTGATGTTGTTATGCCGTCTCGCATATTGTCTCGTTCTACTTCATTTGTCATTAACTCCATTTATTTTTGTACAGTTACACATTTTGTGTAGGCTTTTATTATGCATTTGGTGATTCTTGTATTTTTAGCCTAAAAACGAATAACTTTGACCATTATCATTTCATCATTTAATATCGCTTCCCACTATGTTCGTGATAATCTATCTATCCTTTCGAGCCGAAGACGGCACATAGGGCAGAACCACAATCTCAAAAACAGAAACCTTGCGTGCCAAAGTGGCACATATTGCAGAGATCACTGCTCTAAAATATATGGCGCTGTTTCCATAACAATATTTTTTACAATGACAGCTTGTCAAGCCATCGATCAACCTCCTTAGTCGCCTCTTACGACATGCCTGGAAGGACACAGTGTCACTATTCTTTACTTCCCTCATAATGAGGCCCCGGTAACACACAGGAAGTCATGATAATACTAAGCGACAATTTGGTCATGTGATGCATTTTCCTTTTATACAAGTATTATCATATTCTAAAACGCGTGTTAATTTTTTTATTGTATTAAAAAAAAATGCCAATAAATTAATTTTGAAATTAGGACTTAATGTTGGCGATTTAATCAATTGTTTGAAAAATAAATTGTTCTATTTATCGTTTTACCTACTCTTCATGCTGCATATAACATTCTCTTACCATACGTCATAACCAACAAGCAGGGAGAAGACCTAGAGAACACACTAGTGTCAGTCGATTTAGTGTGCTTGAATGTTGGAGGGGCAACAAGAATGGCCACTCGAACAGGGAGCCGTGATATTGTCATAGACCTGGCACGTCGACCATATGATAACAAAATCCAGCAAAGGATTTGCCGCCTTGAAGGTCATGGCAGCTGCCAACATCAAGCAGAGGCTACTTACTGTTCTGTTCCAGGGATAAGTCCTCGCACCAATCTTGTATGCCATGGCCATTTTTACGGTCCGTACAACACACATTGATAGGCTGGAGAAAATACAAATTGAAGCCATGCGCATTATCTTGGGATGAACAAGGGACACTCCCTGTGTAGCAATGAGGTATATTCTTGACTTTCCAACCATGGATGACATAATCAAGATCTGGAGAGCACGAACATACCTGAAGATTAGTATAGATACAGAGCATCCATAGCACCACGTGATCAACACAGAGAAAGGTGCCAGGCTAAAGAGAGGCAAATCATGGGTGGGCCGAGCAGAAGATGTCATTAAACAGGTCTCTGGGCTTACCAATATCAGGGTTGGTAAGGAGTGGGTACCGGTGCCTACATCATTCAAGGGGACTTTCTCGTGTATTGTCACACTCAACAGATGAGTTACAGAAAAGTAGGGAACAGAACCCGGTCGTGGTTAATGCTGGGGTCAACGGTCTCATCTGCGATAACACCGATGAGAAAGATGCAGTCATATATACAGACGGATCTGTAAGACGACACCAAAGAAGTGCATGGGCATTTACAGCACGCTTGGAAGGCAGAATAGTCAAGGAAGACAGTGGTGCATACGTCATGACCACGTGTAGCATGACAATGGAGGTGATGGCAGTGACCAAGACATTCAAATGGTTAGAGTCACAAGACTACACCCACACATGTATACTGAGTGATTGAATGAGAATAATACAAAAAGTGGAGGCGGGCTCTGTACGCATGCAATGGGTAGAGTCGTTGCAGAAATCTAAAATACGTAAGGTCACATTTGTCTATGTCCCTGGACATGCGGGAGTACGGGGAAATGAAAGAGCTGACAGGTTGGCTAGCTACGCTGTCGTAGAGGACGGCAACCAATGGATCGGGCAGACATCATCAATGCCCTCCGAGATGTGGGAAGAGCACAGGACTTCGGCCTATGGACATGTATGTTCGGAGTGCAATGATGATGACCAGCAAATAACTCAATAACATTCTCTTATCTAAAAGTATCGGCGGCTTTTCCAATGGTAACATTCAGCAAACTAAATATGTATTTGTGAACGCTTTCCTTCCCAGACATCATTTTGTTATATTTAAGTCTTCTAATATCTTAGAGCTGATGCCTTTAAGGTCGCAGTGAAAAGACATTGTTTTCCATAAAATATGGGGTGAAATAAAAATCTTGAGTCGCACATGTCGTGGCGACTGCTTGACCAAGCGGCCTTCATCCCTCTGATTCTATCGTTGCCCTCCGACATACACCAGCAATGGTGCTATGTGTCGTAAAGATAGTTTTTTTTTTTTAATGGTGTGTCTAGATATTTGGTTGCTTGTTTTTTTATTATCAATTTTCATAAATGAAACGTCTTTCTTTCTTGCATCTTGTCGCTGTTAAAGAGAAAATGTTTTCGCCTTTGCATTTGCCTTTTATTCCATCAATCCATATATTTCTTGATCTCCCTATTTCCCTCTGTTTTGAATTTTTATAAAATATATATATATACTATGACCCTTGTTCGTCTTCTCCGACGGTTTAGTGGAGGCTATTGTGTATTTTGTTAGGTTTTGTTTTTGTCGAACAGCTTCTCTCGTGACTAATTGTACCAATGTTTGACAAACAAACGCGGTCACATAATGAACAAGTCAGGCTCGCTGATTCACAGGGTTTTCCATCCTTTTTCATGAGTCTTTTCTCTTCTAAGTTTTGCCTTAGCACAGTCTCAAATGATGTTATACCGTTCCTTATACAAGTTCTCCATGATGTGCGATTACTTGCCAGATGTTCCCAGTCATTTTCACATATGGGGAAGTCTTTCAGAGATGATTTACAGATATTTCTATCCTTGCCTAGGAATGCGTTTTTCTTCCATTCGTTGCACATGCCCCAGCCATCTTAGTCTTCGACATCTGAGCATCGACATGATTGTTGGTGTCTTAGCACGTTGCAGGACAGTTAAGTTGGTTATTTTGTCCTGCCACTTGATGTGCATTATTTTGCGGAGACATCGCATGTGGAAGACATTTAGTCTTTTTTCCTGGTTTGAGTATGTTGTCCAGGTTTCAGATCCATATAATAGTGTGGTTAGCACACAAGTTTGGTATATTAAGAGTTTAGTCTTCAGTGTTAGTTTCGTGTTGTTCCAGGCCCTTTCAGTGAGTATGCCGAAGGTCGTAGCTGCCTACAAATTCGACTGCTCATTTCTTCATCAAGAGAGATGGTTTGCGTAATTGTGTATCCAATATTTGTAAATTTCTGTACTGATTCTAGAGTGCAATGCTTTAGAGTAATTGATAGAGGTTTGATGTCGCCTTTAGTAAGTATTACTGTCTTCTGAATATTAATTGACAGTGAAAAAAGGTCGCATGCTTTGCCCAGGTAGTTGATCAGGGAGTGTAGGGTGGCTTCACTATGAGCGACTAGGGCAGCATCGTCAGCAAATAAACAATCTTTAAGTAGGGCAACAATTGTTTTAGTTTTTGCTCTTAGTCGTGCTAGGTTGAACAGTGAGCCATCTGGTCTAGTGCGAATGTAAATATCTCCTGAGCTGTTTCCGAAGGCGTAATTTAGGAAGGCAGCAGAAAATATACCAAAAAGGGTGGGGGTGAGGACACATCCCTGTTTCACTCCCACTGTTGACTTTGAAACTCTCTGAAATGCTCTGATATATATATATATATATATATACATTGTATATATATATATATATATATATATATATTATATATATATATATATATATATATATATATATATTCATACTGTAAATACATGCTTCTCCGCTCTAGCATAATATTTCTTTTATTTTTATTTAAACACTTCATATATCCGTTCAGTTTTCTTGTTGTTAAATATTCACTATGTCCTTTGTTAACATTTCTAGGCTTTTGTTTTGCTTTTCGATTTTGTAACTATATTTCTAATCGTACTACCTTAAAAATAAAAAAAAAAACTTACTTTGTGACATTTGCAAAATATGAAACAAAATATGTGTACATTATTAATGATCCTCTGATCAATTTGACTTGTATTTCTTTCCTAGTTTGTCGAAGCTAAATCTCTCCATTTTGTTTAATGATCATCAAGTACAGGGCTTGCTGGCGTAGGTGATCATGTCTCTCCACAACTTTCAATCTCGACAGTTATTTATCATTTCTGTTGTTGACCTTCTGCCAGGCATGCTGACTGGTATTTTTTTCTCTTTGCTTCCTCTATCTCTTCGCTCCTCAATTTTCCCAGTTGTTATAATATATTCCAGCAGTTTTCTTCTCATTACATGGCCAAAAATGATGATTGTTTCTTCCTACGTTTTGGAAATTATAGCTTGTTTCATAAGTCGTGCCCAACTTTTAAAATCAACATCTTTTAAACCGCTTTTTGTATTTTTTTCAAAATTTGCATGTAAAGTTATAATGATTAGAACCCAACAGGGAATTAATTTCATTAAAAACAAACATTTGGTTATTATTATTGCTTATTTGATTTATATAAATTTATAACGACCCATTGATGTAGTCAAAACTTAGTGTTTACAGTATTTAAGTTAAAAATAGCGATTACAAATCTATACACGGTTAAATTTACGACTTTGCACGCTTTAAACGTGAGCTGTCTGACACAATTAGACACTTTTAGAAAACACGAGGCATTGTGTGTTCCATTTCCGTTCTTTCATAGGTGTAGACGTGGAACGCTAACATTTATCATGAGTCTTAAAATGAAATTCTGCAGTTTACAAAACATCGCAATAAAAATGTATGACTATTTTTGCAAAGAGGCTAAACGAGGAAGATTATTTCATTCTTTAGAAAACCCTGAGAATAGGACAAGACACATTTTGGATTTATCTAAACGGTCATTTAATCGCTGGATTCAAGCACGTGACCGTCAATGTTCCAAATATACAAAATCACAAGGAAGAGCAAAAATGTTGGATAATTTCGACAGTAAACTTATTAGAAGTGAAATTCGCAAAATGTTGGGTATGAATGAAACTGTTACAATAAGAAAATTAAAAGTATCGCTGAAAAAGAACAACAGTATTGAAATATCAAAGTCTACATTATGGAGGAATGTGAGAGCTGCAGGCTTTACATTCAGAAAGTATTCCAATGGACGAAACATCATCTGTGAGAAGCCACATATAGTAGTCATGAGAAGCAAGTACTTACGTGAAGTAAAAGAGGTGCGCAAGCAAGGTTATGATATTGTGTACTTGGATGAAACATGGATCAATGTTCACCACACTAACCAAAGGGAATGGCAGTTATCAGATGGAAAGATTAAGAGATTAATACCTAGCAGCAAAGGACAGCGCTTGATAATTGCTCATGCAGATAGTCGACAACATGGACTAATACAGAATGCAGAGCTCATTTTTCTTTCAAAATCCATAGACAATCGGGATTATCACTCTGAGATGAATAGTCACATATTTAGACATTGGATTGAAAATTATGTTCTCCCATCACTAGATCGACCATCTTGCCTAATAATGGACAATGCAGCGTACCACAACATTGTTGCACTTGAAGATAAAGTCCCGACGTCATCCAGTACAAAAGATGCTATTAAGATATGGCTCACAAAGGAGCACATACAATTTAATAACATGTACTTAAAACCTGAATTACTATCTCTAGTAAAGCAAAAACAAAGAGGACAAAGATTTTTCAAATAGATAAGATTATCCAAGAGCACGGTCATATAAGTTTGAGGCTGCCACCTTACCATGCTCATTTAAATCCAATAGAACTAATCTGGGCAAAATTAAAAGGACAAGTGGCAGATGAAAATACAACATTCAAAATATGCGATGTAAAGACTCTTGCTAATCTCGCTTTATTAAATATAGACAAAGATTATTGGGCTAAATGTGAAGACCACGTCTTAAAACAGGAAGAGGAATATTGGAAAAATGATGGTTTGTGGAATGTTCAACCCCAAACAGTTATTAATCTTTTAGACTCGTCTGATTCAGAATGAAAGTATATAGCCCCCACAATGTTGGCCCCTATATTACCTTAAATTATTTCAACAAACGGTCCTTTTCAGGACCACACAACTATGAAAATTGGACATACAGGTATACCTTGATATTATCGTCCGTCCTCGAACTGAGCAGACAATAATTATCCTGGTGTTTTGTTTTATCCAGTTATTTCCCCATTACGGCCACGCCTTTACCTAGTGAAAATTAATCGTAGATCAGCAACTACGGTAATTTCTATTCTTAAGGGCTTCACAATTTACAATTTTGACAAACATCAAAGAAATATCGCCGCTTTAAGAAAACTGCAGCTGCAAGATATTTGTTAAATATACATTTAAAGGGTCTTTTGCATTCTAATAACATTTGGAAAATTTCAAAAGTATTTAACAAACGGTTAGAGAGTAATAGCGTTTTGAAGTTGGGCATATGTTTTGAAACGAGCTATAGATCTCTATTTGCTTTGGCCTCTCTCAGAACGTTTTCATTATTCTTTTCAGCTGTCCATGGTATTCTCAACATTCTTCTATAAAATCACATTTCTACAACCTCCAGTGACTTTCCTGTCAGTTGTGCTATTGTCCATGATTCATATCCTTATGTTTAGACTGGCTCTACCTAACATAAGACTTTTTATTTGCTTAATTTTTTTTAAAATGTGTGCTTAATATTTTGGCCAATCTTGTCTTTCCGGTACAACGCGCTTACCTTCCAACATCATATTTTAGATTTTGTTTTTGGTTTCAGGACATCCAATGTCGAGATCACAGCTTACATCATTAATGATTACTTCTTTCTGACACTCCATCCAAGTAAAAAGTATCAAAGTATTGCTGTGTGTTATAAATGCATTTCCAACATATGAGTACAGTTATCTTATTTTTAAAAAAAATCATTCCCATTCATACCATTTGTGGAAAAGTATGCTCAAGTCGTCGATATTTTAGCTTATACTGGATGGAGACCATCTGCACCATCAACTTTTATTCTTTAAAACCTGCACATTAAAGAGAACTTCCAGATCTTCGTTTAGTCTTTAAGTGCTGATTATTATTGTTTTAGAATACAGACGACTGACAGGATCTTGTATATTAGCATGAACTAACAATTGTCGAGACTGCCAGAAGAACAGGAGCTAGAAAGTTGTTGTTTGTCGACACTCTAGAGTGAAGATGAAGAAACAGATGGTAGAGTAGTAACACGTTGCACAGGTTAATAAAGAATGTACTGAAGTGATTTTTCTTAAATACACCTCATTGCAAAGTTTAAATCAGTTGTATGTTCTCTCCAGGTAATCATCACCATGTATCTCGCAATAGTTCTTGGTTTCACTCTCGTATCTGTGGTATCCTGTCAATCAGTTGGTAAGTCGTGATCGATAACATTTATAACAAAATGAATTGAATCAAAATAAATCTTTGCGTCACATTTTTAAACGTCTTATGTTAAGCATGGCATCATCACTATTTATTCGTTACAACCATAACACAATACATGCTTTACAACTAATTTTTTTTATTTATATTTAGGACATACACCATCGTCAATCGCTGTGTATCTCTCCTCTATATTTTTGTTAATCAAATCGTAATACATTGAACACCTCAAGTAATGCTTTTATAAACAAATACGTACTATTTTGTAACAAATAATAACATAGACATAAATGACGATAAAGAAGGCGAAGAAAGAGAGGGAAAGAGAGAGAGAGAGAGAGAGAGAGAGAGAGAGAGAGTGAAAGAGAGAGAGAGAGAGAGTGGAATTAAAAATGAATATATCACAGTGATATTCAAAGAGAACATTAAACTTTATTAAGGTCACCAAAAAAAAAAAAAAATTCAGTAAAATTTCACGAGACAGCGACTTTATTTAAAAACCCTCTACGG
Source organism: Megaustenia siamemsis (assembly GCA_032433765.1). NCBI lineage: Eukaryota > Metazoa > Mollusca > Gastropoda > Stylommatophora > Ariophantidae > Megaustenia > Megaustenia siamemsis. The sequence goes on from JAVIAB010000108.1 coordinate 51,380,718, forward strand.
AATGAAGAAATCATTTAAAACACCAAACGATTAAAACACTAAAAAAACATCGAACTACGTGTGCCCAAATGCAGAAGCAGACGCAGAAATGAGAGTTGAAATTTTGAAATGACGTTCCCTATTGAAGTAGTAATCAGAAGCTGCGCTATACTTGTGACATAAGCAAATAGAAGACTCGTTAAAGCAATAGACGTAAACTGATGAACGTTATTCAAGGAGCGCATGATAAATAAACATATAAAAACAAACAGAATCGCAAAGAGCTGTTCTAATAATAGGCGTGTTTATGCCAATCTTGTTTATTTTAAACACAAGACCTCAGATAGCATACTGTGCTACTCGATGGGAGAAAGTGCTGATGACTTGGTCAACAAATTAGTAACGATGATGAAATACATTCATACCAATTTTACTTCAGCGATAACTGTAGGGACAGACTATTTACAAACTTGCATGCTTTTTTTGACTCCAGAAAACTGTGTGCTGGAAGACGCCGATTGGTTGATAATAGCCAGTTGTATGTTCATTCTACCATTGCGTTTCAGACAATCAACACGTACTGTACAGATGCAGGTGGACTGAATAAACAAGTCAGAAGAACAAACACAATCACTCTAAATTAAAAAAAACACACACACACCATCAATGGAATGAACTTAAAATAACGGCAAGAAACAGAACGACTTGGAAAGTGTTTGTTGAAGAACTAAAACTCCCCAGGGAGCTAAAGAGGTGATTCCTTTCACATACATCTTTTCCGTTTTTGATTGGAGCTCTATTATTATCAACATCAAGTACCGGGCCTAGTGGCGTAGGTGATCATGTCTCTCCACAACTTTCGATCTCGGCAGCTATTTATCATTTATGTTGTTGACCTTCTGCCAAGCAATTCTCTTAAACTGTCTGTTATTTATTATATTGCCTTCCCTCTATCTCTTCGTCCCTCAATGTTTCCAGTTGTTACAATATTTTCAAGTTGTTCTCTTCTCATTACTTGGCCAAAAAATGATGATTGTCTCTTCCTAACATTGGAAATTAGCTCTATTTTTGCTTTAACCTCTCTCAGAACCTCTTCATTACTCTTCTTAGCTGTCCATGGTATTCTCAACATTCTTCTGTAAAATCACATTTCTACAGACTCCAGTGTCTATTATTATAGCAGGTAGAAAAACTCCGATTATAAATAAAGCTTCCAAATCTGATGTGAGAAATGATGAATCTATCAATGAACTATAATAAAAACATATTGTGACGTTTTGGGTGGAGTTAGCAGCTACTTTCCTTCCTTACATTTTAGTTATTTGGTGTGTTTGCCTCAGAGAGATAAAGAGAGAGAGAGCGAGAGAGAGAGAAAACGTATTGTTTATGATATACAACATACCTCGATCTTATCATGATTGAACTTAATTTCAAAATTCACACAGCACCATCAGTATGACTTATCCGATCCCTTTAATAACAAAAATATTATTCCTAACGCAATAATTAGATACGATCGTTCACCTATCTCTTAACTCCATCTATGATGTCAATTATAATACCAATCATTAATATCAATTGTGGATTGGATTATTTAACTCATCTACTATTCTACACTATTTTCTTATATAAACTATATTTTATTTTGTATTATACAACGTCTCTATAAATTCACACAAATGATTATGGTTATGGAAGGCCCGGATATCACTGCAAACGAATTAAAATCCATAATTGCTCAACCGCCCATGCCAGTGGAATCATCCGAATTAGTATCCAATCTCCCAAACAAAGAAAGGTAGCAGCAGTCCCCGTCATAGCAGTGTCAGGACACGCCAAAAGACAAGGCAAAATCGCACAGAAAGTGAAAACAGTCATCTGTTCTCCGTCATAAGATATCATTAATCGTAAGCATTCGGAATATCGAAACACAATCAAAACGGATGAAATGCATAGCGGTGTGCACAGAGAACATAACTCAGTAGCTCCTTCAATCCACACAAATACTAACTGTAGGAAACCTATATTAATATTTACGCTTCACAATAACGTCTTTTTCCGCTCCAGAAGTTTAATTTATAACCAACAATGTATTTCCTGTTCTCAATTAATTCTAATATTCTTTCCGATTTGACCGTCACTGCCGAGGAGACAGTGCTTGATGTTATAGTAAACAAAAAAGAGTAAAGAACCCCCGTCACGCTAAGTGGCGTATAGGGAATATGGTGTTAGTGATCATACATTTTACAGACCTTCGGCACATGATGTTTGAGGTAATGTGGTCGGTATTACGCCCGTGCCGCTTTACTTTCTTAGAAAACAATCAGGTACCTATTTAAGGTTCGGTTTGGATCGAACTCTACCTCTTGTCATGTGTAGTCCAGTTCACTAACCACTGAGCTATGGCGGCTCCTGTTTGATGTTATAAACACCAACAAATGTAACGTGGACAGAAATATGGAAGAAGATGATATATTTCTATTTCATCTCTGCAGCTCCAGCCATCTCTTTTTCCCAGGCTTGTACATTTACCCTGCCACAAGCAGATACCGAATCATTTTGGATGTGGTACGAACGGCCTAGCGTTCTGCTGACCATATTACCAAAAGGAAAAACATCGAGATTACATACTGGATACTATCAACATAAAAGCTATAAATCTCACTCGAGACGTGATAGATTTATTGTTTTACTTCCACCTTTCCAATAGTCTGTAACATATAAAGTATGGAAAGAAATGTTTTTTTTTCGTTCTCTTTGTTAGTAACTTCGTAAGGTGACGAAAAATGTCTTGATATTTTCTTCCCGTTTCTATTGTTTTTAAATGTAGCATTTAGGGCTGACGTTAAAGAGCTTCGCACCGTAACTGCAGGAAATGTGGTTGTGTTTGACAAGGTAACTCTCAATGACGGCGACGCTTACGATAAGGACACTGGAATCTTCACGGCTCCAAAGGTAAACTCTAACGCTATTTTTTTGGTAGCGATGCGCTATGTTATCTTACGAAATGTTATATGATATCGACATTTGCTGTGAAGTTTCAAAGGGAGTTGTAAATTTCTTGTCAGGTTCAGTTTGTCGCTGTGGAAATGCTCTGTACAATCCAAAACCGAATATTCACGTATTCTTAACCATCCGATTGATTATCGGTGTTACGGTGCTTTGGCTTCTGGTCGATGTTGGTAAGTCTGTTCTTAGCGGGCATCTGACTAACCAAATGATGTGTACCGTTAGTCATTAGGGTGATAGCATACCATAAAGTTTATGCCACTAAAAATAGCCGCATATAATCTGCTTCACTTTTTTAATTCACACGATGGTCAGCTGAATAATGAAGCTACACGTCATGGCGTCTTTTCGCAATTGTAAATTGATTTTATTATCGATTTTAATGAGAATTCGTTGACAGCTAATGCTTTTCTAATTACTTCGTTATATTGTTGTAAGGCTAATTTAGTGGTAAATGAATTGTGACTAGTTTTCCATATATTATTAGTGTTCCAATTGAAATTAAAATGCAAATAAAGTATGTAGACAACAATTCAGTGAAGAGAAATTTAGAAAGTTTAAGTAAGGAGTAAAGAAAGGGGATTTATCTATGGCTTTGTTTGTAAGCAACGTAGTTTGATCTCTTTTAACATAACGGTAAGGAAAATAAATTGTTTTTGCAAAATACGATTTAATACGAGCAAAATACGAGAAATAAATTGCAAATTGCAAAATATGAGTATAACATGAAAAGACAGACTAATTGTAATGTCATTTTGAGTACAGTTTAAAATGGAAATTTTATTTCATTTTCGATTGATTTTGTTTGTTTACTCATTACAAAGAATATTTCGTGTGTGACTTGTATTTATACAATTGTATCATACTATTGTAAAAGAAAAGAGCAGCCATTCATGAACACTTTGATATATGTACATGGCCAAAGACTATAAAAATAGCATATCTAAAGCGTAAATGTGTACTGTGACAGTGTTAAACGGAAATTGTACAAAAGAGGTGAGTGAAGAATAGCTCAGGCAAAAGCAGCTTTCCAAAAAAATAGGAAGATACTATGCAATCCATTTTTGACAATAGAAACAAGAAAAATAGTTCTTAAATGTTATGTAGAGCCAGTCTTAACATATGGATGTTAATCATGGACAATAGGACAACAGACAAGAAAATCACTGGAGTCTGTTGAAATGTTGATTTACAGAAGAATGTTGAAAATACCATGGACAGCTAAGAAGAGAAATGGAAATGTTCTGAAAGAGGTCAAAGCAAAAATAGAGCTAATTTCCAATATTAGGAATAAACAATCAACAATTTTGGCCATATAATGAGAAGAGAACAGCTGTAATATATTGTAACAACTGGAAAAATTGAGGGACGAAGAGATAGAGGGAAGCAAAGAGAAAAAAATACCAGACAGCTTAAAAGAATGGCTTGGCAGAAAGTCAACAACAGAAATGATAAATAACTGTCGAGATCGAAAGTTGTGGAGAGACATGATCACCTACGCCAACAGGCCCGGTACTTGATGATGATGATGATGATGATATATATATATACACATATGAATTTAGTACGTTTATTATTTGTCTGTTATAATCATTACACTTCGAACATATCCATAGGTGCTCAAATCTTTCCCTATCTTTTCTGCTCCACAGCGAAACTCTGAGAGTTAGTCTTGAATGAACGACGTATAGGCCATTGTGGGTTTCTCCATCCGAGATGGATGAATTCCTTTCAATCATTTCTATCGTAACCGACTTTCTCTCACGTATCCCTCTTTTCTAAGTTAGTGTCATTATTTGTATTGCCTACATTTCCCCCGTCTTATTCACGCCTCATTCCCCCTCTTATTCTTCCCTCCAACCTTTGTTTTTTTTTTCCTCAGCACTAAATACCTTTTTTAATCTTTCTGTTCTTTTCTCTCCAGTAGAGTCGTCTCTGCAGCTTTAACCCTTGTTTTCTTTCTTTCTTCCTCTTTCCGCATTATCCTCCCTCTTTAGACATATGTTACTTTACCCACCCTATTGCTATAGCCATATGCCCAGTTTGGGTCAAGTCCTGGACATTTCAAGGCTAGGGTTTATTAATTATATTTTCCTCTGGGCAGCGTGATGACTTTATCTGTATTTTGAAAGCTAAGTAATTGGATGTAACCAACTTGTTTGTTTTGTGTTGTGGTGTTCCCGAAAGGACCGTGACCAAAACATAATATTTTGTCCCGACGTAAGTTAGTAGAGCTGCTGAATACAATTGTATGTTTATTTTGTAATACCTCATCCAGATTGAGCCTCATCACGTAATATTACATGGAAAGCCATGGAGTGAAATTCTAAATATTGTTTTAGGGGCGACCTAAAAATGAAACTTTTGGGGCATGTTAAATGACACAACAGCCTACTAAAAGTAATCTTGGGAGGGAAAATGCAAGGTAAAAGAGGCAGAGGCAGACGAAGACTAACATGGACGAATAACATGAAAAGATGGACAAGTCAGCCTATGACAATCTGCACCATCAAAGCCAGAGACAGAGTGTAATGGCGCTCCATTGTAGTCACCCTTCGATGCGGAGACGTCACTCAATGATGACGGTATCCAGATTTACAAGCGGCTTGGAACCGTATCATATACATGTACTGGTGTTTTATTCCTAGTAAAAATATGTAGTTAAGTTGTGGTACTCGGACGTTTTAAAGGCAAAAATATGGTACAGCATGGCTTTGGTCTTACGTGATCTTTTTTTTTAAATAAAACAACAAAATTATATAATTCCACTCTCAGTGAAACTCCTTTTGAAAGGAAACTTTAGATCTTCCAAAAGGGCGCTATATGCAAACACGTTGAGCACAGCATTAGAAGTAACAGTGACTAAACTTGAGAAAAGAATCAACAATGTAATTGCAAATATAACGACGATTTATGTACTGCCATTTACACTACACCCAATTTGCTTGGAAAAAGTGTACATTCGAAATGTATATTCTTTACATCAGAGATGTATCACTTTGTCTCCAGTTTTCATTTTTTATGTCTATTCTGCATTCCTCCAATACTTTTTTTTGCGTATTATATGATCTCACGTTTGTATTACATGTCCCCATTACTATGGTAGAATGTATGTTTCAGTAATTCGCTTTTATGTATATATATTTCATTTTTTTTTCAAATTTAACATTATTTTGAAGAATTCATTTATGTCTTACTTCATCTGTGGTAAGAGCGAATTTTGAAGCACACTAAATGAACATGAAGCCTACGTGGATTCGGTGCCTGGTGCATGGAGGTATGGTTGCCAACGACTGTCCTTACAGCGATCCGGAAATGTGTATCGTGAAATAGGCGACATTTATTTCAGAACGCAACATGTTCACTAGAATAGGATGAACGACCATGAAGAAAACTGTGTTCGCCTCACCGTCCTTGTCATTTTGTTGTGTATGGTATTTGATTATTGAGTTGCTGGTATCTATTTTTTTTCCCTCTTTCAACTGACATTATTCTATCGTTTTAAGGATTACTCTAGATTTTGCTCGACAGATTTATTGGAATCACTACTGTTTTGTTGACCTCTCTTCCAGAATAAACGTCATTTTCTCCCATTGCTTAATTTTTTTTTCCTTCTGAGCCGCTTTCTTTCGGTTATTATCAATACAATGAATTCATTTCGCTTGTCCTTTTTTTAAAAAAATGTCATACTCACTTTATTTTTCTCACATTCTGGGCAGCACGTCTTGTTCCTTGTTCAGCATTAGAGTTATCATTAACGAAGCAGTGATGTTCTTTTTTGGATCATTCAGATTTTCTTTTTTTATCTCATCTTTTGTCTTTTGTTCTTTTCATTTCTATTTATGCGAATTTACTGTTGCATTCTATCTTGCTTCTGAAGCTGCTTTCTTTTTTCTTAAATTGTAAATCATCATGCTATTTCTTCATGTTCGCGTTTAGAATGTTGTCTTTCATTGAAACTTACCAGAAAGAATTGCTTGCTATGGATACTCTTCTAAAGGTGAGAATTCTTCCTTTCTATAAGCGCTTTAACATTTTGTTCTTCTATAATGTACATAAAGTTGCATATACATACTCGCTCATACTTACACAAACGCATATACATACTCGCTCATACTTACACAAACGCATATACATACTCACACACAGACATGTGTAAATAGACAGCATAACAGACAAATACACAACAGCACACTTGCATACGCACATATATATGTATATATATATATATATGTATATACATATATATATATATATATATATATATAGTCAGGGATGCGGGTCTGCGTTTGAGTGCAAATTAACAACCGGCTGAACTAACGTCTGCTAACGTGTTTCACCGAAGTGGAGTACAGACTTCCTCTGTCAAGTTAGCGATTCTTGGGACACGTTCACTGATCATAGTTAACATGGGTTCCACGCGGGGTGAACGGTAATCTGCCTGCTCGCGACGGACGTTACAGCATCTGGGAAGTGTTCAACATGTGCTGCTCGCCTATTTTGAGAACGCAACATGTTCAATAGTAACATAGAACGGTATGAACGATCACAATGAACACTGTTGCTGTTGACTGGAACGGGCATGAGCAGAATATATTCCGTTCCAAAGTCGAATGTCTAGATATATATAATCAGTTATTTAGGTAAATGAAACGTAATTGTATTACTTTGGTTCTAGTTTTACTGTAAAAAGCATATATCATCTAATAAAATTGTTACCACTCATTAACTATTCTACAGGCTGGCATTTACTTAGTCTCCTTCAGCATTTTAACTCAGAACTCAAAGACGGTGAGGATTTCTATGTTAAGAAACGACGCCGAAGTGAGCTCTCTATATGCCATTAACTTGTATGAGCATACAAGTGCAGGTAGGCTGATCTACATGTATGGCTTGATGCTTATGATAATTTATTATTATACTTTTTTTGGGGGGAGGGGGAGGGGGGTTGTTTGGGATTATAGAGTGTACCAAAACTCGATTATGCCTTTCGGTAAAAGGAGAACATTGTAATATTCCAGATTTCAGAGGCTATGGATGCTTATATTTGTATCCAAAAAAAAGTCATAAGACCAACTGTAGTTTAGAGTGAAGTGCAGGAGGTAATTCAACATACATAAAAAGCAAAGCTTCAGGTCCTAATAATAAAAATAATAAAACAATCAAAGAGATAGATGATGTAGGAGAGCTATGAGTACACGATATAGCATAACTACTCAATGGCATATAAAACAATGAGCACACACCTGGAGATCTACTAAAGTACATCTTTGTAGTAGCCATGCCAAAGAAGTCAGACGCAATTGAACTATAACATAATAGCAATATTAGTCACTTGAGTCTCATGGCCGAAATATTTCTAAGAATGAGTAAATATGTTATTTATTTATTATTATTAATTGCGTATTAATAGTAATTATATATATATATATATATATATATATATATATATATATATATATATATATATGTGTGTATATGTATATGTATGTATGCATGTATGGCCTTTGACGTCTTGACAGACGGTAGGTAGCAAGCAATCATGATAGGGCAGTAGTTTGATAAAGCATTAGTGTCTCATACTGGGTGCTGCTTTACTGAGCATTTCTCGCGGCTGAATTTACCGAACCTGAACATGCAGATCCATTCACAGAACGAGCAAGGTGTATTGTAGGTATCTATCTATCTATTGACCTTTCGAGCCGTAGCCGGCCCATAAGCGTAGACCAAGATACACCTTTTCCTATCTGAAATTTTGTTCTAGCAGTTTTAAATTCTTTTAAAGATAGTTTATCATATCTCGTCATTTGTCTCTGTTTTGTGCAAGCAGCTCTATCTCATTGAGGGAGCCGAATCCTGCTGTTCTTCCCTCTCTCATCAATGTTCTTCTCAGTGTCTCCCTGGGTCTTCCGCATTGTAGGTATGCATATATATAAATATTCATGGAGAGTAGACAAACAAATGCTAATACGGTTAGAAGGCACATAAATAGGATTTCTTAATTCAAACTAGATAGTTCCCTGGATAGCTAAACAGACTAACGACGAAATTCTAAAAGAGACAAACATAAAAACGAGAGTTCATAAAAACAGAAAGAAGCAGTCGGTATTTTTTAGACACATAATGGAAATGAAAGTTGGATTACTCGGCTGCGCCTGGCAAAATAGAGGTTGGGTTCGATCCTAATGTTGGCTGCCGGGTTCACACAGCTTTTAATATGCACCAGATGTTTTTTTTTCGGGAAAAGCAAAGCGGCACCGGCCTAATATCGACCACATGTCCGAAAACCATGTGCCGAAGGTCTATAAAATCGATGGTGACCATTTTCCCTAGACGCCACATGGCGTGACGGTGCTCATTGCTTTACTTACTTGGCAAAATACAGGTGAAATAGAGATCGCGGGCCACAGATAGAAGCTACCAGACAGCTTGGTGTTGTGGCGTGATAAACCGTGGGAATGGTTAGTGTAGTCTTTGTGGGTTGGCTTTTCACGCCGAACACCAGGTTTCAAACCTAGCTCGTCTCCGCCACTCCACATAGACGGAAAATTGGGTGGATCATGGATGATCATGCCAGGTCAGGGAAGGTCAGGTTAGGTCAGGGGAGGTCAGTTATCCGGGGAGAGAACACTGGGCTGCGATCCCACAAAAGATGTGCTCACCTATAACTGAGGCTCTATATCCCCATACGGCAGTCAAAATACTGCTATGGGACACCATTACCCTCCTCTAACTTTTAAACCGTCAACAACAGAATTGATACGATGCATTGTGGACAGAAAATCGTGCAAGGAAATGGTCGTTTGCACCAACCAATGTGGCACACGATGATAATAGTTGTACTATATTATTAAATGGGAATTAAAATCCATGCGTAATTGAGTTATGAAGTTTAGCTATGGTTTAAAGACAATAATAGTTTGCCGAAGCATATTCAGGACAGTTTCGTCTAAAAAAAAAATAATCCCCTTTATAAAAAAGTTCTTACCCAATCTCTTGAAAATCCGTTTTCTTGATTATTAAATTGTGCATTACCAAGGAAAAGAGAATCTGATTTATGGCTCTATATTACATGGCAGAAAGATTGATAGCTTCATGAATGCATTGTTTTCTTCTACTCAATGATATTGTTTAATATCTCTAGACCATATACATTAGCAATAACAGTATCTAGGTAACAATTGGACGTGGATCTCTAGTTCATCCTGTGTTGCAAATATTACAGTGAAACGGTAACTGATAGTAATCTTCAGAATACAGAATATATTGTGAGTGATTTTTCTACACATTTTTACAATGAGACTGTGTTCTCTCTAAGTGTGTGTTTTCGTTATTCTTCTTTAGTTTATTAAATTTGACAAGAAGACGTAGCTTAAATATTAATAATATCGACAGTAAATGGAAGTCACACCAGAAACGGAAAATTACTCATTGTTTGTAATATCAAGTCTCATATAAATTAATCTATGCAAATATCACTGACAGGCACACATTAGTTAAGCTATAAATATGTATATATTTATTTATTGTAATTAACTGGAAAAAACGCACGTGCATTATTTTTTCTAAGAATTTAGGAAATGTATAAAGACTCACGGCATCTTCGCATTTAAATGGTACACAAATTCAAGTGTTATAACAACATATGTAAAATGTCTCTTTAGAAATAAAATAAGTAATAGAGATAAGAGAATACACATTATGATCAAAGTTAAAATATGAGCATGGAGATGGCGAATAACCACACAACACATGCGTCTTATTTGTGCTTTCATTTTAGGACACACATTCCCCTTGAAGCTTAACGAGGGAGATACACTTGTGGTAAAGAGCAATACAGATTCGTATCTCCAAGGAGAGCCAAATCATTCGTATGTGTACTTCGGTGCAACTCTCATTGATTCGCCGTTCTGAGCCAAGAGACACGACTTTAAGGCAGAAACAGGAGATCATAAAAGAGCAGTCTTATTTTATGGATAAGAATTAAAAAACTATACTACCGATTCGTTACTTGTTAACTTTGTTCATTTTACTATTATTATTTATTATTAATGTTGTTGCTCTTATTATGAGACTAGAGTTTGATAGTGAGTTTGATTCGCCATTTCAATATTTCATTTTTGTTTCAAGATAAACACACTTCTCAGAACCAAAACATATAACGTATGAACGTTCATACAATTTATTCATGTTTTACAACTATAAAAATCACTTAATTTTACTGTCACTTTCCGGCAATGCAACTAGTACATTCATCAATTGCAATTACCAAATGCTTGGATACCAAATACTTCTATTATCTTAATCACAAAAAACGACGATTACATTCATAAAATACCTGGATTGTATTTATACGCAGTTACTGTTTCACTCATTCATTGTTACTATTGCTTTCATAAAGTACTTCTTTTGAATTTATAAACTTTTACTTAGTACACTCAAAAAAATAATGCACCACATCGGCTTTCTCGGGAACCGCTAAATCAAAAAGTATTAAATTTGTACAATGTATATGTGATGTAAACTTAGTATCATTCAACATAATCTCTGTCCACTTGTACAGTCTTGTGCTAGCGCGCAACAACTGAATTGTATTCCTAGCCTGTACTAGTCTTTATCTTGATTGTTTAGTCATTTAATTGTTGCATGAATCACCCCGTCATTTTCAAATCTTGTTCCACGGATGGCATCTTTAAGAAGACCAAAGAGATGGAAATCAGAGGGCCTTATTTCAGGGCTGTATGGTGGATGGAGGAGAACAGTAGAACCCAATCTGATGATTGCTTACAGTGTTGCCAGACTTGCGTCAGGTTGCGTATTGTCGTGAAGGAGAAGCAAGACTGTTCGATTCTTGTGCGGCCGAACTCAACGTCTTAATGTAAGTTTGCGAATTGATTGTCTCTCCTCTTGGCATAACATCCACACAAGTCACACTTTCAATCTCCCACAAAACATGACCTTTGCAGCTGAAGGATACCTTCAATCTCTTTCTGCGTGGTGATTGCGGATGATGCCGGTATATTAGAGAATATCAATGTCTCTAAAGTAGGCTTAGCTGTTGGCAGTCAGTGCGTTCACAGTGGAAGATTGCTATCAAATGCCGGTGGAAGAGCCAAATGGATAAGTCACAAGGTTGGACCAGAGGTCTGAAGAGTTATAAAGCAGTCAAGCGTGACACAGGTAAGGACTTGGTGTTTAAGAAGGTGTAAAAATAACCAGACTCAGTCGACATAGCCCAGGGACTATAGGTTTTAAGTCGGGTAAAATGAGGGATATGTGTTGTTGATGAAGACGAGCTAGTCTGACGTAATGTAGACAAAGTGGCGATAGGTGATTGAGGGTTATATGTGGTACAGACCCAGAAAATAGCACGAAGAAGACATGTCTGCTGGTGGGTGGCCAACATCAGTGCAGGGGAGGGAAAAAGTGAGAAGAGTCAGAGTCAAGTCGCCTGATCAAAAGACTTGAACACTGAAGGAGAATAACCTTGGTGGAGATTTATTTAGAATTTGTAGTAATTGGATCGGAGGGTTGCCATAGAAAAGTTGCTTTTTACAGAGAAAAGTTATATTACAGGTTGATAATAGAGAAGTGGTGTACTTGAAGTTGATTAATAGAGAAGTGATGTACTAGAAATTGATTAATAGAAAAGTGGGCAACTAGTAGAAGTTGATTAACAGAGAAATGGTGAACTAGAGTTGCTTAATAGAGAAGTGGTTACGTAGAAGTGATAAAAGAGAAATGGTGTACTAGAAGTTCATTACTAGAGAAGTGATGTACTATGGATTGATTAATAGAGAAGTGGTGTAGTAGAAGTTTGTTGATACATACGTGGTGTACTAGAAGTTGATATTTAGAGAAATGGTGTGTACAAGTTGATTAATAGAGAAGTGGTATACTAGAGGAAGATTAATGCAGACGGTTTGTAATATGGCGGATAGGCTGCAGGAACCAGTGAAGGCTTTGTATGAAAAGTGTTCCTTGTTGCAATTTCCTCATATTCCAAGTCCGGCTTGATGCAGGAGCTACTGAGTTAAGTGCTCTGTACACACCGTGAGCTGTGTGTTTCATCAGTTTTTATCATGTTTCGATATTCCAATTGCTTACGAAGAATGATGATAGTGTATGACAAGGACCAATCGGCAGTGTTCATTTTTCTGTGCGGTTTCGTCTTATGTCCTTTAGTGTGCGCTGAGACTGCTACGATGTGGACTACAGCAACCTTTCTTTGTTTAGGAGATGCGATAGTAATTCGGATGATTCCACTGGCACGGGCGGTTGAGCAATTATGGATTCTAATTCGTTTGCAGTTATACCGGAGCCTTTCATAACAATAACTATATTGCAGATGAGGGAGGCGGAAGTGAGAGGAAGACGGGTCACCATAGGGACAGGGGCATTGATGCCCATGGGGTGAGGCAACCCGTATAGGTGATCAGTGGATTCTCTATAGTGAATCGAATGCGGCTGTCACAGGAACATGGCACAACGCCAGTAACTAGGACATTGACCTTACACTAATGGACGTGAGAGTTGAAGTGTGATGCTACAGCAGTGCCTGCATCCCGAGTGATGTCATACAGATGTTCACGGCATCTGAAGCTGAGACGGTGTTCTTATTCGCCAATGAAGGTTAACTTGCATTATTTACATACGATGTCATAGATAATGTTATGCGATGTACAAGTGTATCCCTCTCTGATCTCACAAGGGCCATTGGTGAAGAGAACCTTATCCTTCGGGATGAGGTGTTTCCAAGTAGTATATATACTGTGATTACAGCGAATAGTTCCCGGATACCTGTGGGCGGAAGCAGGAAAGCGGCTCCTAACAAGCATGTCATGGAGGTTACGATCACGCTTGAAGGTCACTAATGAGGAAGAGAAGACGGGCAGTGGAGTCAGAGCGGAGAATGGGGAGGTAGCGGTGATTGATTCTAATCTCCGCACAGTGGCGTGGGTGATAGGTGAGGGTGATAGGTGAGGGCGAGCACTACCACAACTACACTACACAAAACAATTTGTGTGTGACTCCTGCTTGTAGAATTTAAGCATTTATACCTCTTTCTATAACGTGTCAAAAGAGCCACTAGAAAAATAAAAAAAAAGACACCCTTAACTTATTTTTCTTCTGGAAGGCAGTTTATATATTGTGTATAAGATATGCCAGTTGATCATCGGAACTTCTATTCTGCCTGTCTACTGTTTGTGTTTGTTGTGAGGAGTGAATTGGTATCCAGGTACCAGATTTCTAATGATCATTTTCTCCTTCTAATTTTACAACATAATTGAATAGCCTGGTGGGTATCTAATTTTTCGGGCCACTGTTTTCATTTCCTTGTTTCATGATACCCATTGTGTTGGCATTTTCCGGATTCATAGAACCTGCCCTGAGTACACAACTTTGGCTAACGTTTCTAAGGTGCCACATTTTGGCGATGGGTCCTGGTGTTCGAGGAAATGTACTCTTATGAACGTGTGTCTTTCCCTCCTTTCAATTTAGCATTGCTTCATGCAACTGCTGTATACTGCACAGTCGTGTTCGTTGTTCACACCGGACTTCTAAAGGCAAAGTTGGTCACTGAAGTAGAAGAAGAAAAGAGGTAGAAGAAGATAAAAGAGGAAGAGAATAAGTTATTGAAGCTTTGAAAAAATTGCCGCAGCAAAAATCAAAGAATACTTTTAAACAAAATAAATTAAATAGTGTCAAACCTAGAGTTCGACCGAGAGAGCAACATTTTAGTGACAAAACTCGTTTTGATGCTTATTTTAGACATCATTCTTTGTTTTTATTTGACATGAACCACACTTAAAACAAATTTAAAAAAAAAAGAATTTTTTGTGAAAGTAAATTATGAGATAAGTTTCAGATTAATTTGAGATTAAATAGACACGAATAGACATAATTCTATCGAATGGAAAACAAATCGCAAGTAACAAATTATTGTTAATTAATGTTATAAAACATGTCATAAAGTGTTACAATGAACCTCCTCTACTAAATGGAAGTGAGTCATGTACTATATATAAGATTACTATATATAAGACAACCGAAAGACCATTAGAGACAGCCGAGATGTGGTTTATCACAGAATGCTACGAGTTCCATGGATAGCAGCAATTACAAATGAAGAAATATTTTTAACAAGCAGGTGGGATAGGAAATATCATCAAGATCATAGGGGATATATAATTGTACATTTATTGGACATGTAAAATGCGAAAAGAAGGCATTGAGAATAATATAATAAAATACAGAATGAATGGAAAGAAGAGCACAGGAAAACGAAGAGAAAAAATATTGAACAACGTATCCAAATGACATAACAAAATATCATCGACTGAAATTATGACATGCATGACGGGCCGAGTGGGAGTCGAGATAACCCAGTGGTTAACTATAGTGAACAAGACTTCAGGTTCGATTCGTATAGGCGGCTTCCAATTTCATCTAGTCTTAAGCCTTAAATGGCAACCAGGTTTTTTCTTGGAAAGTAAAGCAGCATGGGCGTAATACCGCAGTTACCCCAAAAATAATATGTCGAAGGTCTGTACACAAATTTATGGTCAATATCATCATATTCCCTATACGCCACTTGGCTTGTCGGGGATCTTTATTTTTTTTTTATATGTAGGACCAAGTAATGTGAAGCGCGATGTTTGCCAACACCAACCGACAAGGCTCCTGATAATGATACAATTATGATATGACTCTTTAGGTCATTAGCAACATTGATATGTTATCTGAGACAAAGAAACACGGATGTGTTAAATTCTGATTTCTGAATTCAATAGTCCACAACAGCCACAGCAGCCTACTAAACCACAACAGCCTACTAAAAGTAATATTGGAAGGGAAAATGCAAGGTAAAAGAGGCAGAGGCAGACCAAGACTAACATGGACGAGTAACATCAAAAGATAGACAAGCCAATCTATGACAGCCTGCACCATCAAAGCAAGAAACAGAGTAGAATGGCGATCCAATGGTAGCCAACCTTCGTTGCGAAGAAGGCACTCGATGATGATGATGATAATGAATTCATTTGTGTTTAACGGAATGGGATACATGTTGTCCTCTGGAAAAGTTGTTAGAATAAGTAAATGTGGGAGAGAGGGATAAGATTAGGTGATTGATTCCTATAACTCTTATTTAGCATATATCGGGATGCGAGACATCACATAAGTGGCGTCTCACTTCATCGTCATTACAACTTGGACCCAAGAGATCCAGTTCACATGCCTCATACCATAATCATTGGTTTACCACTTCCTATGTTTGTTATCAGACCCGACACATAGTTCAAATGGGTTCTTTAAATCCCAGGGATGTGTCTCTCTTCATTCCTTACCCTAACAAACCCCATGTCCTTCGTCTTCTTTTTTTTCATTCGTTCCTTCTTTCTTTCTTTCATTTTATTCTTTCTTTTTTCATCATTATATTCATTACCATTAGATTGATCAGCGTCTGTTCCATGTCCATTCCAAGTGTAGAGATATTCGTCATCCGGTGCCCACTCACGGCCTTTCAGTAATACACTCTCTATGCTTAGTTTTCAGTTGCTGCGTCAGCATTTGACATCACAGGATGCCATATAAGTTATTTGCATGAAAACCGTATACCTTTTATTTGAGGTTTTTGTTTCTTAGCTAAACCACTTTCTTTAATGTTAACACTTAGATTCGGAACGTTCTCTTTAGGTTACTTTCCTTTATAATTCTCAAAGTTGCAATATACGGGAAGGAGGCAAATAAGTGTAGTGCTGCGATAAAGCTGTTAGTCAGGGAACATGTAGAAAACAACATATAGTGACTGCTTTACGAAAGAGAACAACACAGCTTATTGACGGTTTGGTTTACATGCAGCTTTACAGAGACAACAGTAAAAAAAAGTACCCCCGGCACGCCAAGTGGCGTATAGGGAATATGGCGTTCGTGACCATAAATGTTACAGACCTTCCGCACATGATGTGTGGGGTAATGCGATCGGTATTACGCCCGTGCCGCTTTACTTTCCCAGAAAAAAAATCCGGTACCCATTAAAGGCTAGGTGAACCGGATTCCGTCAGTAAGGATCGAACCCTACCTCTTGTCCTGTGTAGTCCAGTTCACTAAGCACTGAGCTATCGCGGCTCCCTAGAGACAACAGGGACAACACCAATGAATGGACAACGGAAAGGAAAAATAATATACCATGTGCAACATTCACTTCTGTATTTTTAAGATAAATGAAACAGCACCGCAACAGGTCATTTACTAAAAATTAATTTACGGAAAATAAGCTTATACATATTATCTCAACAGAATTTCACACGCTCACAAAAACCCCATCAACATCATTATTGAGTGCCGTCCCCGCATCGTAGGTTGACTACCATGGAGCGCCATTCCACTCTGTCTCTGGCTTTGATGGTGCAGGTTATCATAGGCTGATTTATCCATATTTTGATATTAATCGTCAACGTTAGACTTAGTTTGCCTCTGCTTCTTTATAATTTCTCTACCAAGATTACTTTAATTAGCCTATTGTATTGTTTAACATGCTCCAAAAATCGTATTAGTCTTGTTTGAATCGTATTTAGTAGTTCTCTTTTCATTTTTTAGTTGTTTTAAGACATCATAGTTTGTTTTATTTTCGTTCCATCCAATTCTACCTATAATTTTGTATATCCACATTTCAAAGGCTTCAATTTTATGTTCTGTTTTCGTGTCCAATGTCTATGCCTCTGCACCATACATGAATGTTGAAAACGTATAACAGTTTCCTATTCTTAGTTGTGACTGGTGTTGTGATTATTGTGTTGTGTGTATTGGTGTTGTGATTTGTTTTGCTGTTAGTATTTTCCAGTGCTATATCTAGTGCTCAGACTTATTAAGATAGATTGTGTATCAGCCCCAACAGAAGTTCATGTGTAGAGATGTTGGGTTGTATAACAACAGAGAAACCGACATTAACAGGCACTATTGTGACTGTTGACTTGAAGAAACAACAGTAGCACGCTTTATCCTACTAACGACTTTCATTTCCCTATCACTGCCTGACAAGTAAAATTCCTTTCCTGAAGGCATACATCAAATTAATCCAAATAGACCTTCTCACTATTAGAATCACTAAAAGTCCCATTATTCCCGATTATTTCACGATATTCATCAGCAGTAAATAACGATCGCCTTCTAGCTGTCGCCTTTTTTTTCTGCTAAAATGCCGGTCTCATAAAATCACTATTTTACTACATTTTCTCCAACACAAACCAAAAATAAATGTAAAGTATAAAACTGATAGCAGGGATACAATCGTGAAAGGTGATGGCAAGGAGTATAGGTTACATCCCTTAACAAATTAATGATAATGTTTAAGATAGACGGACTAGTCTACTCGTTGTTGATAGAGAAATCAAGGTCTCTATCGATGAGCTGGCTCGTCATTGGGAGGGGAGGGGTGCAACATTTTATTCTCATCAAAATGCATATATAGTTTCATGTTTTTTCTAAATAGTAATGTTTAATAATATAGCAATGGTCCCGCTAAAATCAGTTCGTTTTTATGCAAAAAAAAAAAATAAATATATATATACGTATATACATATAATAATAATAATAATAATAATAATGTCTCTCAGGTTACCACAAAAAAAGTATTTCTGATTTCCATTGAATTAAATATTCTGATTAAATGTAGTAATCAGATCATCATCATCATCAGGTGACGTCTCCGCAGCGAAGGTTGCCTACCACGGATCGCCATTACACTCAGTTTCTTGCTTTGATGGTGCAGGTTGTCATAGATTGGCTTGTTAAATCTTTTGATGTTACTCGTCCATGTTGGTCTTGGTCTGCTATGCATCTTTTACCTTTTATATTCCCTTCAAATATTACTTTTAGTAGGATGTAGGATTTAGTAGAAGTCTTTTAACATGCACCAAAAATTTCATTTGTCTTGTTCTAATTGTGTTTTGTTGTTCTCTTTTTATTTTTAGTTGTTTTAAAACTTCATCGTTTGTTTTCTTTTCTTTCTATCCAATTCTACCTATTCTTCTATAAATCCACATTTCAAAGGCTTCAATTTTCTGTTCTGTTTTCTTGTCTAATGTCCATGTTTCTTCACCATACAGGAATATTGAAAAGAAGTAACATTTTGCTATTCATAGTTTCAGCCCTGCTGTTATTTGTTGTGTTGTTAGTATACTTTTCATGGCATTACAATTACTTTTTGCCATACCTATTCTTTTGTTTATTTCAATTTTACATTTCCCATCACTGGTTATAGTATGTCCAATGTAGTTGTAACTATGAACATCTCCAGATGTATTCCTTCAACTGTGATATTATTTTTGTAGGTCTTGAGAATTTTCTTTGTCTATGAAGTAATCAGATATCGAGCATTAACAAATGTATATATTATGTGAGGTGTAGAAAATAAACCCTCATACTTTGTGTGTTAAATCTGTAATTACACTTTCACCTCAAAGGGACACAAATGAACATACAATAATTAGAACGGGAGGTAAGGAGATTGATCTTGATGTTGAACTTAGTCCCTCCAGCACCGTGAGAAATTACCAAGAACTAGATGCTAGCAACTTACTCTTTTCTGTGTGAGATTTTCGTTCATATCAAATAAGTGGATGCATGCCTATTTTCGCTTCTCTTATTAACTCTCTTTTCAGCGTAATTATAGGTCTTCCCCTTTCTTTTTATACTGATGTTTCTCAAGTGTCTGTTTTGAAATTCCCTTGCTGTCTCTTCTCAAAAAGTACCCGATATATGTTCGACTTGTTTTCCTATATACCAATGAGATCGTTCGTTATATGACCATTTTCTTATCTGAGAATTAGTTTTGAATTAATTCCATTGTAAACAGAGTATCGTTTGAGCTATTTCTTTTCGAAAGTGCTTTTTTTCCCCTTGTTTGATATTTGTTTCTCATTTTTTATTAGGGTAGGTAAGGGAAGATAATATATCTGAGATGAATATTCTAAGTTGATTTTTACATTTAGTAGTTTTGATTTCCATGACATGTAAAGGGCTTTTTAAAAATTGTTGCCGTTTTCGATATCATGCTTCTAATCTCTTTTATTACAACTTGTTGATCTATATAGCTACAAACACATTCATAATTGTTTACATTTTCCAGGTTAGTGTTAGAACTTGAGTGATATCATTACATTTACTTAAAAGTCGCTAACTAATTAGTAATATGTATTTATACAATTTAAATTCAGTACGCGTCAAGGATATACAATTATATAGAAAATATCAATAACTATTATGGACAATATTTATATTCGACATTTTTTAAAAAGGCGTCTCTTGCAGAGTGTTATAGTTAAGTTAAAATAAACGTTGCTAATTTACAACATCCAGTACATGGTGAGATTGTCTGGAGAAAGCACATCAGGCTCAGAAAGAGGAATGATGGCGCGGACTAAGAGCATTTCTTAACATATTTGTCTACTACGGGACATTGAACACTTGGAAAAGGGGATATGGGTGGCAGCAGACTGCAATAACACCTTTTTTATTATTTTGCATCACTTTGGACAGAGATACCCTGTTGTCATGATGGCAGAGGTTCAGCTTTTGATCAATATCATTTCACCATCGGGTGAGGCTGTCATTCACAGTAATTGATTTTCGCTGTTCAGCATAGTCGGAGTTCATGAGACGGCCCGGATCAATGGAAGAATAGTAAAGTAGGAGAGCAATGTTTTCGCTGTAAATAACAATACGTATGTGTATCTTCATGGTAACAATCTGGGAATGTTGGGAATGCCGTTTCCATTGTGAGTTTCGATGCTTGAAGCTACACTATCAAGAAGTCATCAAATACTTCTGGATGGGCACCCGCGCACATGTAGGTAAAAACTCGCGTGCTAAGATGTCGATTCAAATCGGGTACCTTACCTTTACTTTTACGTGTGTGTATGTATTGCTAAATGGTTGCAGCAGATTTCTTCTGTTTACAAGTTACCCATGTTCTGTATGAAATGTAAAACTATAATGAACTCTTCCTGTAATAAAAAAAATAAATAAAGAACCCATCACGTCAAGTGGTGTATAGGGAATATGGTGTTAGTGACCATAAATTGTACAGACCTTCGGCAGATGATTTTTGGGTAATGTGGTCGGCATTACGTCCGTGCTGCTTTAATTTCCCATACAAATCCGGTACCCATTTAAGGATGGGTGAACCCGGAAGCCGTCGGTTGGGATCGAACCCTACCTCTTGTCCTTTGTAGTCCAATTCACTAACCACTGAGCTATCGCAGCTCGAACTCTTCCTATTCATTTGTTTTATTTGAAATGTTGGACAAATACACAAAGCACGCGTCTTTCTCTGTTGTTACAATAGATACCTTGAATATCGACTTCGGTTATTACTGTTCATTATCCCTGCTCTCATATATTTGTTCCCATCATTTATAAATGTTTGATTTTGCAGCAAATACGTTTGCTTTATCTGCATGCAATAGAAATATTTCCATTGATCGTTCAAGGGGTGGTATATCACGACGTTCTATTTATACGAGAATTGGTTATACGTGTTCTGAGAAAAATGTTTTTCTTTTAAGAAAAACGTTCTGATTTATATATTTCGTGTTGATAATTTCTAGTCTATATTACCAATGAATAACCAATTTCATTACCGTCATAAATTCCCCATATCCGCTCCACCACTTGTCACAGCATTCCCAATCACATTCTGATATTTTTAGTGAAATCGTATAGTTGCATTTCTCGAAGTTACTGTCCTGAATTTGTGTTAATGAAATGTCATAATTTGACAAATATTTCCAGAGTATCGTAAAAATAAAGAGAATGCTAACGATTCAAAATTTGGCAACAAATTATTGCTTCCAAATACATAAACTAACTTATCATCTACATGTAATAACATTCAAATTAACGGGATTGTAGGGATGATTGGGGGTGGGGGGGGGTTCAGGGACGAACTCAGTATTTGATTTTTACTTCTTGTTTTCTCATTTAAGTAATCAGTCATCTTGGAGATCTTCTAAAAATATAGATATGTAACCTCAACCAGAGACCTAATTGGGAAGATGTAAGGACTGACTTCATTAGAGGTTTATTCACTGGTAACTCATCGTGGTAGATACATGTCGACGTAAACAAAATATATTTCTCGAATAGAAATAATAAGGATCTTACTGAACTTTGTGTTTATCTTAATAACTGCTTGTTTTAAATTATATTTATTTTATATTTGTGATAGTTGTTTAGATTTATATTACGTTGTTTAATACAAAATATAGTAATAGTTTCTACCAAAACACTCATCTTGTGACACGACTATGCACATTTGCGTATCTAAAAAATAGAGAAGACACAACTAATATAATTTCTATGTGTTAACTGCAGATACAAATTTTGTGCAGGCTCTATAGTTTAGTCAATTCAAGTAACCATAGAAATCTTTGAAAAACAAAACGCAGAAGATGAAAAATACTTGGAAGCCATGAACCTCCTTTATGACTAGTGTCAAGATTCTATAATAAAAATAAATGCTTACATAAGTTGGCAATTTATAAAATGATTATATTACTTAAAGGTGCAAAGTATTTTAGAGTTTACTGTCGCAGAAAGAAATTAATTCTTGACTCCCTTGAAAGACAAGGTATTTGATAAACGTGAGTTTCTGTAGTCTGCAACAGTGTATTAAGATAATGATGCAATTTTTGAAGAAAACGGATGGAACGACTAAAACAGACATCATTTTAAATTAAAACATAAGAAGAAGATTTATCATAGCGTCAGTCTTAAACTATATTCTACAACAACAAATAAAATGATTAAAAACCTAAAAAAAATATCTTATCAATTTCTACTATATTAGGAACAAGCAATTCGAGATGATGGCCGTAATATTGGAGAGATGTGAGTGATACTTCACTAAAATGTAATGACAATACCAGGGGAAACGCTAAATAGCATGAAGTAAAACTGTTGAATGCTGCCATTGAAGCGCTAAATAGCATGAAATACAACTGTTGAATGCTGCCATTGAAGCGCTAAATAGCATGAAATACAACTGTTGAATGCTGCCATTGAAACGCTAAATAGCATGAAGTAAAACTGTTGAATGCTGCCATTGAAACGCTAAATAGCATGAAGTAAAACTGTTGAATGCTGCCATTGAAACGCTAAATAGCATGAAGTAAAACTGTTGAATGCTGCAATTGAAACGCTAAATAGCATGAAGTAAAACTGTTGAATGCTGCCATTGAAGCGCTAAATAGCATGAAGTAAAACTGTTGAATGCTGCCATTGAAGCGCTAAATAGAACTTTGTATTGCACTTGATGCCAAAACTAGAAAAAACAATCACATTTAGTAAGTATTATCACTTAATTATTTACTAAATTTCACAAACATATTTCAAACTATCTGTGATTACAAGCCGCTGTTGAGACGATGGTAGTGACTGTCTTACAAAATCGGCGAGGCATAGTGTTAAACACATTATCGAAAATAGCCTCGATGGCAAAGACATACACGGGAAGTAACACCATAAACCTAGTACTTTACCCTCGGAACGTGGCAGGCTTCTTGCATCATCTTCTTTATTTTTGCCTCATTTGCTGATCTAATAAGTATTTATTTATTCATCTAATAATATACACATATCCCATTAGTACACTAAAATGATATAGCGAAAAATGTCTAAATTAAAAAAAAAAATGAGAGAGAAAATATAAGAAAAGAAACGATCCACTTTTAAAACCCTGCGATTTCTAATATTAATATATGATGTCTTCTAAACAAACGAAACATTAACGTTGATGTTCACTTGTTGTGTTGATGCGAAGCCTAACTAACAGATGTAGAAGTTGTGTGGGGTGGGAATGGCAGGTAGCATGCACCATTTCCCTCAAGCTGCTGTTTCCCAGCCCTATTTCCGCTTGTTGAGGTCATGTATCAGCAGTGTGATCAAAAGAGTTTTATCTCTACTATGAATGCGACTATTAGTGTGTTCTCACCATAGCAGGGAGCAAGACAAGTGAGTGTATAATAGCAAGAAGCTTCCTGGTGAGAGCACGATGACTTGTTTGTGTAGGAACTTGCTTATGTTCGGATTGTAATGATGATGACCTGCAAATAACTCAACAACTCAAGTCGACGCACGCTACCTTCTCACAAAGAGAGTTTCAGGCAGGTAAATATATGTCACTTCAAGAGAAATGTGATCTCGTGAGAGACCTTTTGAAGCTATCTAAACAAACGAAACAAAATGGTTGTAGTAGCACATGTAAGAACTAATTAAATAAAACAACAAAACGCTCGTGGTTGTTCTAAATATCATTAAAGTTCATGAAAATATGTTTGGGTTAATTTTCTTTTCTTTTGTTTAAAGCAGGGATGGCCAATTTCTTTCAAAGGGCGGGCCACTTTTTAATTATTTTTTTTTGGTAACGGGCCACACACATAACAACATCAATACAAATAAACTTGACATTTGTGTTAAGGTCATATTTTTGTTATTTATCGGCATTATTTGCTTACATAAATCATGTTCGTGCAACAGAGTTAAAAATGCCTAGTTGATTTATGAAAATGAATAAAAGTTGCTATTTATATTGTTTAACAAACATATTTTAGTTATGTCATTTTAATGTTGACATGTAACATACCTTAATGAGAACAATGAGAGAATGATCAGATCGGACATCGGATATGAAATGTTGACTGATGAAAAGAGGATTGGAGAGAAATAAACTGAAAGTAAAATAATTGTGGGGTGAATGTGTTGGGGAGGAGGAGGTGGGTGATTGATCCAATTTGATCCAATTATCAAACGACATCTATTCAATCTTTCTCTTTGACGCATTCTTTTTCGTGTCATCAGAATAGTATTTATCTCATCATTTCGTTGTAATGGTAAACCCCATCCACGATTTTGATATACTCTTCGAATGGGACCTTGCTTTCATGCAATGTGTCTGAAACACTCGAGAATAGAGTCTGAACAGCGCTAATTCCCACACAGACCATTATCAAAGCTTGCAGTTATCACGTGCTTACATTGCCAGGGTAGCACACATGAAAAGTGTGGTGACACGAATCGCCTCGTTATCAATGTCATTCAAACGGCAAGGTCTGCGCTTTGAAGATCATGTGACCCTCACGCAATCGTTGCTATTGATGCTTATGCAGCATTAGATGTTGACATTTGTGGATTACAGTTTAGGTACGCTCACTCTCTCTCGTCAATATTGATTGTAATGATGGCACAGGCGGTCGAGTGAATATTGGGTTACCCTGATTACAATGGAACTGATTCCACGTTAGCATTAGAGTAGAAAGAACCGCGATAGCCCAGTGCTTAGTGAACTGGACTACAAAGGACAAAAGGTAGGGTTCGACCCAACCGACGGTTTCCGGGTTTACCCAGCCTTAAATAAGTACCGGATATTTTTCTGGAAAAGTAAAGCGGCACGAGCGTAATATCGACCAAATTACCCAAAAAGCATGTGCAAAACCATGTCTGTAAAATGTATGTTCACTACACCATATTCCCATTACACCTCTTGACGTGAGGCGAGCTCTTTGCCTTTTACTTACCTATCAGAATAGAATAGAATAGAAATATGACGTTACATTACAATTATTTATAGACAGTTGGTGAAATTACACGAATGAAT
Source organism: Megaustenia siamemsis (assembly GCA_032433765.1). NCBI lineage: Eukaryota > Metazoa > Mollusca > Gastropoda > Stylommatophora > Ariophantidae > Megaustenia > Megaustenia siamemsis. The sequence goes on from JAVIAB010000108.1 coordinate 51,406,363, forward strand.
GTTGAAAATGCCTTTAGCACCAGAAGAGCATCAGACGACCATCTTTACCCCAACTGAATTAGATGTTGCCCTCAAAGGATTGAAGCTCAAAAGTTCCCCTGGTCAAGATGGAATCTCCCACGAAATGCTCCTAAATCTGGGACAGAAAGCCAAGAGCCAGCTTCTAAGGATAATAAATGCTAGCTGGAAGAGAGGTCGTGTGCCGGCAATCTGGAAAAGAAGCTATTATGGTGCCCATCCTCAAGCCTGGAAAAGACCCACTAGACCAAAGTAGCTATAGACCAATTAGCCTACTGAGCTGCCTGAGTAAACTCATGGAAAGGCTGGTTAACTAAAGACTTATGTGGCATTTGAAGACAAATCAACACATCGTACCACAACAAAGTGGCTTCCGTCAGCACAGATCAACTGAAGACCTGGTCACCTACATTGCACAGGAAATAGAGGCTGCTCTACAAGAAAAGAAACACACACTGGCAGTGTGGGTCAACATGGAGAAGGCTTTTGATAGGGTTTGGCGAGAGGGTTTAAATAACAAGCTTTTTAGACTTGGCATCCAGGGTCGTTTATTCAATTGGGTCTCTCAATACCTTCAGAATAGAACGGCCAGAGTACAAGTTCAAGGTCAACTAAGTAAGAAGGTCTCTATCGAACAAGGTGTCCCACAAGGCGGAGTCTTGTCCCCAACACTCTTTTTAATTTTCATAAATGACATCGTAATGGACATTCAACCCAGAATACACTCAGCAATATACGCTGATGATCTGGCGTTATGGGCTCGCGATGAAAGTATGTCAGTGGCTGGTTCCAGGATGCAAGATGCATGAGGCAAACTTGAAAAATGGACGAACACCTGATTCTTACAATCAACGGAAAAAACTACATATACAATTCTCAGCCTATCCTGAAACACACTCTCTGTAAACTTGAAGATAAAAGACCATACACTCCCTATTGAACAAAACCCAACACATCTTGGCCTCACAATCAATCGCAGAAAGACTTGGAAAAATCAGATGGACAGAGCAAGGAAAAAGCCAGAAAACGAAATAATATTATGAAGAAATTGGCAGGAACGGACTGGGGGGGGGGGAGAAGGACAGACAGCAATATTTTGAAAAGACTATCCGTAGGATGTGTCAGACCTGTTCTAGAGTATGGAGTCACAGCCTGGGCTATGGCTTCCAAATCACACCTTAGCAAAATTAACAGAACACAGAACCAAGCTGCCCGTATCATCACTGGTGCTATGTAATCTACACCTATCAAGACTCTAGAAACAGTAACAGGTTCACAACCCTTAGATGACAGACGGGTCACTAAAGTTTTGCAACAAGCGGAGAAATATAGAAGGCTCCTAACCCCCTCTCCCTCCCCCCCCCCCCTCCCATGCACCAAAGAATACCTGGTTCCGGAATTGTACGACAAAAGAGGAGCAACTTCGATGCAATTGCAATCGATTCGCTTAAACAGACAGCTGACTACATGAGAGAGTCTGGAATCCTACTCTGATTGAATCTTGATCGCAGTGAGAGAGAGATATATATATATATATATATATATATAGAGAGAGAGAGAGAGAAGGAATGTTTTACAGAAAGTTTTTATTTTCAACCTCAGACGCTATTTATAGATAATGTGTAGATTTAAATGGCAGAGAGTTTTGTGGAGAACGTGTGACATAACATTGCTAATAACTGTTCAGACAGTGTTCGATTTTACACAGTGATTTTTTTATTTTTTAATGTATTGAAAGTTGAATCATCATCAAGTTTCCCGGGCCTGCTGGAGTGGGTAATCATGTCTTTCCACAACTTTCCTTCACGACAGTTATTGATCATTTCTTTTCTTGACCTTCTGCCAAGCCATTCTCTTAAGCTGTCTGGTATATTTTCTCTTTGCTTCCCTCTATCTCCTCCTTCCTCAATTTTTCCGGTTGTTACAATATATTCCAGCTGTTCTCTTCTTATTACATAGCCAAAAAATGATGATTGTGTATCCTAATATTGGAAATTAGCTCTCGTTTTATTTTGGCCTCTTTCAGAACGTTTTCATGACTCTTCTTTGCTGTCCATGGTATTCTCAACATTCTTCTGTAAAACCACATTTCTATAGACTCCAGTAAGTTGAATAAACATATATTATACAGTGTGTGACATTACATTGACCTGAATATTATAGAAAGTATATAACTTGATGTGACTGAGAAAATTACCTATATTTTACAGGACAAAGATATTTACCTAAGGTGAGAGACTTTACATAACTCAGTTATTTATGAACGTTTGTTAGAGTAACATCATCCAATGATTGGCAATTGGATAAATAAATGAATGAAACTATGAGTGAGTGGACAATTTTTAGGCAGTGAGTGTTTTGAGTGATTTAAACATTAACGAGTGAGTGGAATCTGAAAAAGTAGAATAGCTCAAGCCAAAATAGAATTTCAGAAATGAAAAATATCTTATGCAACAAATCTATGTCAATAGACATAAGAAAGTGAGTAAAACGGGGAATCATAGAAGGAAGAGGTATGTATTACAGCACTTCGAAAAAAATGACAAATAAACAACAGAAAAAAACAAAGAACAACATCTTGTCCTATGCAGAATCGAACTCGTAATCCATGGCACTGCGCCTTGCCACGAGAAGCTGAACGCTTGGGAACACTTCCACTCAGCTAACTCCTAGGAGTTAGCTGAGTGGCAGTGTTACGATAGTAAAACAGTGCTATATAGAATCAGTTTTGACCTGTGGAATCGAATCATGGGCAGTGGACAAACAAATGAAAAGACGATTAGAGGCCACAGACATGGGATTTCTAAGAAGAATGTTGAAAGTTCCCTGTGACAGCTAAAAAGACCAATGAGGAAATTTTCAAAGAGGCCGACACAAAAAAGGGAGCTCCTACTAAACATCAGAAAGAAACAATTTACATTTTCTGGGCACATCATGAGAAGAGGAAAGTTGAAATACTTGGTTAGAACTCGCAAAATAAAAGACAAGAGAGATCGCGGACGACAAAGAGAGAAAAAACTAGATATATTGGTGTCATGACATGTAAAAAAAGTCAACTACAGAACTGATACGATGCACTGTAAATAGAATATTGTGGAAGGACATGAGTGCCTACGCCAACCGATATGGTACATGATGATGATGATGAGTTATTAGACGGGCCTAAGTGGGTGAAAGTGTGCTAGAAAATACAGCCACGTGGAGAACATTTTTTTTTCCGATAGTAGACGTGCGATATCAGATGACAATTCTCTATCTCATGAACAAAGTGTCTTTAATTGAACAGTGCGATATTTCGTTACAATTATAATATTTGATGGAATAATCAGTCAAACAGTTGTTATTGTAAAATACACACATGTTACTTGTGTTAATTCATTGCGTGATTTGATAGAGATCAAGCAATCTTGAAGAAAATCTCTGCACTTCAAAATGTGGGCCTTTGTATGAACGTTATTTCCCATCCATAACCGGCACATACTGTCAGCTAGAACACTGGGGCCTCGAGTGACTTGGTTCATTGCAAAGCAGTATCATTTTAGCGTCATAAATTGATAATTATTTTAATAAATTCATCAATAATACGCGTATGTGGTTGAATACATTATTGCTGTGTAACTTTTGTTACATTGAAATCAAGAGTAAATGTTAGCAGCTAAGAGCTAATCAATAAAAGTGACACACTGATTCACCAAGGAGAGTATTTGCACATTTTAAAAATATAGATGTATCCGTATTGTACAGGGCGCTGTTTCTCTCTCCTCCAGCCCACTAGGTTTTAGTCGTTGTCGTCGCTGTAATCCAACACAGACAGAAAAAGGTTCGATGGTTCAGTAGTTTGTGCGTTCGCTGTTGAACAGAAGGGTTCGGTTACCATTTCCCAATGTCCATTGTGTAACAAATGCGTTTTGTTGTTACATCTTCTGAGTTAACCCAGTTTGGTACCATATACTTTTTTATCTGGGGAAGTAGGGCGGCATGGCGTGGTATCTACCATTTTATCTTTAAAATGTACCATTGAGCACACCCTTACACCACACCCTTATTCCGTGTAGGAGGGGAAAACAAAAAACATTAAATCGGAGTTATTGAGTTATTGAGTTATTTGCGGGTTATCATCTTTGCACTCCGAAAATATCCTTAAGTGCCCAGATCCCCTCCTCAGCAAATCTCGCAGTGTCTAGCGACTGACAACTTCAGCTCTGTGTTGGTTCATAAGTCTTTTTACACGCCCACTACGTTTCTCGTTTCTGACTGTGTCCATCTTAATTCCCATCTCTTTCATCCGAAGGAGTGACGTGGACTTATGGTTGTCCAATTCCTGTGAGCAAGAGAAAAGGAAACTATACACATGGAAAAGCCCTGGAGATAGGAAGAGGAATCAAATAGATTACATAATGATAAAAGAAAGGTTCCGTAACAGCGTAAAGAAAGCCAAAACCTACCCAGGAGCAGATATTAATTCTGATCACAATCCTGTAATGATTAAAATTAAAATCAAACTAAAGAGAAACAAGCAAAAATCTGATTCATCAACAAACCCACTCGACATAACAGCTTTAAATCAAAAAGATATTAAAGATACCTATACAATACAAGTAAAGAACACATACCAGAAGCTGCTAGAGGAAGGAATTGAACAATACAGAAGAGAAAATCCTGATGAAAAAGTAACAACCAAATGGCAATGCATAAAGAAAAGCATACAAAAAGCCTGCGACACCTTACCCAAAAGAGAAAAGAACAAAAAACAAAAATGGATAACTAACACCATCTTAGAAAAAATGGAAGAAAGGAGACAAGCGAAGAACACTGCCCAATACAATAAAATAGATAATGAGATACGCAAAATGTGCAAAAAGGCAAAAGAAGACTGGCTCAGCCAAAAATGTAGAGAAATAGAAACTATGGAAAGCAAACAAGACCTAAGAGGAATGCACACAGAAATAAAGAGAATGACTAATAAAAATAAAAAAGCCACAGAAGGTGGATGCATTGCAGACAAAAAAGGAAAAATGCTAACAGACAATAAGGATATCATAGATAGATGGCAGGAATATATAACAGAACTATTTCATGATCAAAGGGACAAGAAACCAGTTATAAAATGTACATCAGGCTATAAAATCTTAAAATCTGAGGTGGAAAAAGCTATAAAAACAATGAAAAGGGGAAAAGCAGCAGGACCTGAAAGCATACAGATAGAGATGATACAGGCACTTGAAGATTTTGGCATTGAAGTGATTACAGACATATGCAACGACATATACCACACAGGATACATACCAAATGAACTAAAAACATCAACTTTCATTGCATTGCCTAAAAAGAATGGTGCAGTTGAATGCAGTGACTTTAGAACAATAAGCCTAATGAGCCATGTTACAAAAATCTTGCTAAAAGTTATACAAGGAAGGATTCAGAATAAAATCAATACTGAATTAGATGAGCAGCAATTTGGATTTAGGAAAAATAGCGGGACAAAAGAAGCCATATTCTGCATGAGAACATTAATCGAAAAATACACAGAAGTAAACAAACCAATATATGCCTGCTTCATAGACTACACCAAAGCTTTTGATAGAGTACACCACAAACAACTTATAGAATGCCTAAAAGAGATACATCTAGATGACATGGATATACGACTAATATGCAATCTATACTGGGAGCAAACAGCAATAATAAAATATAACAAAGAGTTCTCTACACCCATTGATATAAAAAGAGGAGTAAGACAAGGATGCATCCTATCACCAAGCTTGTTCAATCTATACACTGAGCAAATCTTTAAAAACATCATAGAGATGCCAGGCCTACAAATTAATGGAAAGATAATCAATAACCTAAGATATGCTGACGATACTGTACTACTAGCAGAAAATCCTAAAGACCTACAACAATTACTTAATGAAATAAACACGACAAGCAAAAAATATGGACTAGATATGAATATCAAAAAGACTAAAACTATGATCATAAACAAAGAAAATACTCAAAACCCACATGTGGATATCAAAATTGAAGGAATAGACCTTGAGACAGTTCAGAACTATAACTACCTTGGACATACTATAACCAGTGATGGAAAATGTACAACTGAAATAAACAAAAGAATAGGAATGGCAAAAAGTAATTTTAATGTCATGAAGGACATACTAACATCAAAACAAATAACACCAGAGCTAAAACTAAGAATAGCAAAATGTTACATCTTTTCAATATTCCTATATGGTGCTGAAACATGGACATTAGACAAGAAAACAGAACAGAGAATTGAAGCCTTTGAAATGTGGATATATAGAAGAATAGGTAGAATTGGATGGAAGGAAAAGAAAACAAATGACAAAGTCTTAAAACAACTAAAAATGAAAAGAGAACTTCTGAACACAATTAGAACAAGACAAATGCGATTCTTGGGCCATGTTAAAAGACACAACAGCCTACTGAAAGTGATCCTGGAGGGGAAAATACAAGGTAAAAGAGGCAGAGGCAGACCAAGATTAACATGGACGAGTAACATCAAGAGATGGACAAATCAACCGATGACAACCTGCACCATCAAAGCAAGAGATAGAGCAAAATGGCGCTCCATGGTAGCCAACCTTCGTTGCGGAGACGGCACTCAATGATGAATGATGATGAATTCCTGTGCCACTCCAACATCTCGGAGCGGAGAGCATTGAGATGTCCGCCCGTTCCATTGGTTGACCTCAACGATAGCGCAGCTAGCCAACATGTCCGCTCTTTCATTTTAACTTTCTCCTTCATGTCCTGGGATGTAGACAAAGGTGACTATATGTATTTGTCACTTATGCAATGGCTCTACACATTGCATGCACACATATCCCGCTTCCACCTTTCTTATCATAATCATCGAATCAACCAGTATACAGGTGTGGATGTAGTCTTGTGACTCTAACTAGAAGAATGCCCTGGCCACTTTTTCTCTTCTGTCTCTTTCCTGTCAATATGCCAGAATTTCACCTCCATCGTCATACTACTCGGGGTCATAACATATGCACCACGGTCTTCCTTCACTATTCCGCCTGCCGAGCGTGTTGTCAATACCTATGCACTCCTTTGGTGTCGTATTACAGGTCCGTCTGTATAGGTGACTGCATCTTTTTCATCGGTGTTATTTCAGATGAGACCGTTGACATCCATATTGACCACGACTGAGTTGTGTTTCCTATTTTTTTGTCGAGTTTGACAATACATGAGAATGTGTGCGGCGCTCATTTAGTGTGCATCAATAATGGAAGAGCAACTGTAATGGCCACTCGAAAAGAGTACTCTGATAGTGTAATAGACCTGGCGCTGGTATCTTCCACCTTGGAACCGTTTTGCAGTTTGAGTGTTATTGTGTGAGGAGGTAGTGCTCGAAGATCTAACGGTCATAATCGATGCCATTTGCACAACATTTAAAATGTTACACAACATTGTTCCTCCACCACATGGTGTTTGGTATCACGACATTGGTAATTTAGCTGAAGATGGTATGAAAAAAAATAGCCAAAGAGTTTAGTGCCAGCATTCAGAGTGCACCAACCAACGATAAAGATGACTCAGTTAAAGATGATTTTTATAAACAGCTACAATGCCAGATGGATGCAAGACGAGCCAAGGATATTATAATCTTGATAGGAGACCTAAATGCTAAGGTAGGATCAGACAACAGAGGCTTTGAAGAGATTATGGGAAAACATGGACTTGGAGATATAAACGAGAATGGAGAGATATTTGTGAATTTCTGCGCCCTTAATGAAATGAGCCTAGGAGGAACAATATTCCAACATAAAAGAATACACAAAGCTACATGGGTGTCACCAGATCATAGAACGGAAAATCAAATTGATCACATATGTATTAATAATAAGTTTAAGTCATCCTTACAGGATGTAAAAGTATATAGAGGGGCAGATATAGCTTCTGATCATCATCTTCTGTTAGCCAAACTTAAAATTAAATTAAAAAGGTATACTACAACGAATAAGGGCAGAAAGTATTTCAATGTAGGGTTTCTTAAAGAACAAGGAATTAAAGATAAATTCGCAGTCACAATATCAAACAAATACCAAGTCCTCCAACAACTAGAAAATACAATAAATATAGAAGATCATTGGAAACAGGTAAAAAATATATGGAAAGAGACATGCGAAGAAACACTGGGGAAAAGAGAACGCCAGAATAAGGCATGGATGACAGCAGAGACCCTGGATAAAATTAAAGAAAGAAAGAACAAGAAAGCAGACATAAATAAAAGCAAAACAAGAAGTAATAAAGCCAAGACACAGGAAGCTTACACAGAGGTGAACAAAGAAGTGAGAAGATGCATTAAAAGGGATAAGAGGAAATATATAGATGAATTAGCTAAAGAGGCAGAAGAAGCAGCAAATAAAGGGAATATGAAAGAACTGTACAACAGCACAAAGAAATTAGGTGGAAAATACAAACAGATCAACGCCTTTATCAAAGATAAGAAAGGAAATCTGCTTAGTAATATAAAGGAACAAATGGAGAGATGGAAGGAGCACTTTGAAGAACTTTTGAACAGACCTGGCTCAAATAATCCTCCAGATATACTACCAGCAGAAGAAGAATTACACGTTAACTGCGGAAAACCAAGCAAAGAAGAAATAATGAAAGCCATCAAACTATTAAAAGATGGTAAAGCCACAGGACCAGATGAAATTCCTTCGGAAGCCATCAAAGCAGATATTATCACCTCTACCAAGATGTTACATAATCTATTGGATAAAATTTGGGAGAGGGAAGAAATACCTAAAGACTGGAGAGAAGGTTATATGATCAAACTACCAAAGAAAGGAAGTTTACAGGAGTGCACAAATTATATGGGAATTATGCTACTATCAGTGCCAGGAAAAATATTAGGCAGAATCATTCTGGAGAGACTAAAAGAGGCTATAGAGAAACACTTGAGAGATGAACAAGCAGGTTTTAGGAAGAACAGATCATGTGCTGATCAAATAACTACTCTACGTATAATAGTTGAACAAAGTTTAGAACTAAAATCCCCACAGAAGCATTTGAAATAAGAACAGGAGTAAGGCAAGGATGCCTTCTGTCTCCATTTCTCTTTCTACTGGCCATAGATTGGATTATGAAAATAACTCAAAACAACAGAAATGGGATCCAGTGGTCACTGACCAAACAACTTGATGATTTAGACTTTGCTGATGACATAGCTCTCCTATCACACAGCCACCAACAGATGCAAGATAAAATGAGTATATTAGATGAGAGATCACAACAGCTAGGACTAAAGATTAATAGAGATAAGACCAACATTATGAGAATTAATGCAGTTGGCAATAACCAAATAAAACTAGGAGAAATACCTCTACTAGACGTACAATCTTATATATATCTGGGCAGTAATATAGATAAAGAGGGAGGAACTGAAAACGATACCAAAATAAGGATATCAAAAGCAAGAGGAGCTTTCATTGCACTGGGAAACATATGGAAATCCAAAGAAATTAGGCTAAATACAAAAATACAAATTTTCAACTCCAATGTTAAGTCGGTTCTATTATATGGCTGTGAAACATGGAGAATAACAAAATTGACAATCACGAAGGTACAGACTTTCATTAATGGATGCTTGCGCAGAATAAAGGGATGGAAATGGCAGGACAAAGTCACAAACGTGGAATTATGGAAATGTACCGGTCAAATACCAGTGGATAGAGAAATACAGCGAAGACGATGGCGATGGATAGGACACACACTACGGAAACCAACTGAGAGTATTACACAACAGGCCCTTTTTTGGAATCCCCAGGGGAAAAGACAAAGAGGAAGACCAAGGAATTCTTGGAGAAGACAGATTGAAGCAGAGATGAAGATGATGGGGAAGACATGGAATGATCTTAAAAGAATTGCAAAAAACAGAACGACTTGGAAAGTGTTTGTTGAAGACCTATGCTCCACTGGGAGCTAAAAGGTAGAAGAGAAGAAGAGATTCAGAGTAGGAAGATTAAGGAGGAGTGGCTACACAGTTACTTACTAACGCTACCGAAGCCAAACAAGGACCATTCGCAGATCACTGTCTACATGATCATCACGATGAATAACACTGCGGGCAAGCTGCTTGAGAAAATAGTTGCCTCCTGTACTCACTTTTCAACTTAAACAGATAGGTGTATTCTCACCCACACTCGGAGGTTATAGATACAACAAAGAGACATGGCTCAATGCGACAGTCTTTACCTATGACGTCTTCGAAAGCTTCCACAGACGAAACGAGACTTGTGCCGCTGCTGTAGATCTGGGTGATACACACAACAGGGTACCATTTGAATACCACATGCACATGCTCCTCAAACTTACTTTGCACCCCTTCCTCATTAGATGGATCGCTGTAGTAATGTTTCATGATGTGCTACTCAGATGTGGAACTTGGTCTCCGAGCCAACATCCATTTATCCAGGGTTGCCGCAATGCTCACCATTTTCACCAGTTCTGTTTCGTGTGTACAATAACGATCGCCGAATAACAGGTGGATGGGAGGGGAAGTACTGTGACGTTTGCTGATGATATTCTGGCATATCGATAGGGAAGAGACAGAAGGGAAAAAATGACCGGGGCATTCATCTGGTCAGTCACAAGACTACACCCACGTCGGCATACTAGATGATTCGATGAGCATGATTTGAAAGATGTAGGCGGGCTCTGTACTCACGCAATGGATAGATTCATTCCAGAAGTCAAAAACGCTTAGGGTCATCTTTGACTCAGACCCTGACCATGCCGGAGAACAGGGAAATGAATGACCGGACAAGTTGCCTATCTGCCCTGTCGTTGAAGACTGTCAACTAATGGAAATTATCAATGTCCTCCAAAATGTGGCAAGGCACTGGACTTCGACAACCATGAGTCTCAACACTGATAGGCAAATAGAGAAGGAGAGAAGAAGAAAAATATTAGAAAGCCGTGAGTTAATTGAATAAAGTTAGCAATAACTAACACAGACCAGCGTAAAAAAAGGTGGAATTCATGGAAGCGATATTCGTTACACGTAGTATAACTTTACATAATGAAAATGACACGCCATTAAATAACATTACATAGTAATATAATAATTCATGTCTTGTTATATAATATCAATGTAGACCACACCGAATAATTTGATTAGTTTAACATGCAACACATTTGAAAAGTAAATAATTGCAATAACAATGTGGCGTTTAACGAATACTCAACCCCTATCACAACCACAACAAAGCTGAATATCAATTTAAACCACTGCATAATGTGTTCTGAATATTACAGTAGAGCTCAACACGAAGCACATGTAAGTAGTGACTTTGAGGTTAACATTAACGTTATATCTAGTAGTAACGCAATTTATGTTTGTTTGGATCAGACGTTTGTCATGGCTAGAGCTCTTGACTTGTGGCGCCCTTTCATAGTTCCAGTTTAACATGTTTATCTACTTTTAATTCTCTGCATGGGAATTAACTATTTTTTTTATGTTTCAGTAAAAAAAAAAAAAAAATTCTCCCCCACTATAAAATCTTTCTACTTTGTAACAACTTTGAGTATTTTGTCAATCCACATATCTTTGGAAATCGCATATCTGGTTATTCATCTTCGTAGATTTCAAATATCTAATCGGTAAATCATTTCATCTGTTCGTGTAAGAAGGGCTAGTTTGGAATTATACATTTTTAAGTATCCACTCATAACATAGTACTGTAAGCAATAAACTTTCACTACCAACAAAAACTAGATCTGTGCAAAAGATAAATAGCTGACAGAAAACAAACTGTAGGAGTGTTTCTTAAAAATCACGTTAGTATAATTATTATTGGGAAAAGATTCCATTCCAATGGCACCGGTGATTGAGCAGTTATGGATTTTAATTCATTTGCAGGGATACCGGGGCCTTCTATAACCATAGGTTATAAAAATGGGTAATAGGTAATTAACGTTCTAACAGACTTGCTAATTTTACAGATAATGTTAAGTGTCAAAAGGCAATAACTCGTTAAAGAAAAAAACATTATGAATGCCTTCAGGTATGTCGGAATACAACAAAAAAAAAGGATTCAATAAATGGCCCTGAATCCGGAGCCATGAACAGACTTCACGCTTATCATGTAAAGGTAGGAGAGACAAAGTGCACCACGCGGATCTAAAGAAGACTTATCAGCCACCACAACACCGGTGTCTTTAGTCGCTATAGGTTGGTGGCTATTATTAGGAAGCTACCAGTTGTTGGGTTCTGCGATGTACAATAATGACGACTTGTGGACTAAACTCATCTAAATCAAACAAAACATGATATCAGACTAATCAATCAACTGCTGGTAGGGTAAACAAATCGCTATTTTGACATTGACATCATCGACAAGAAACTTCTCTCCATCGCTATCAGTTATCACTAGCAAGTATCTATAACGGAAATGAGCGTGAGCGCTAATGTCCTTGAGGACTAGGTAATATAGTCAAGGTGAGAGATGACAGAATGAAGTGAAATGTAGAATCTAAAGATGATATATCGACCAATACAACATTGGTATATTTAGCAGCTGCATGTTGAAAGATATATAACGGATAAATGTGAGCATTTATGAACTAATCAGACGCGCAGTGATGGTGACCTGTTGTCTAAATTAATCTAAACTGACATCATTGACGCAAAATTACTATATGCTTTTAGTCTTCCCGCTGTCATTGGCATCAGTGACAACGAACCCCTTCCATCTTATTATTCCTGGTGTTTGTTTAAGTGATACTTCCTCTTAAACGCTACATAAGATCAACAACGACGATTTGTGTTTTCCTTACGTTCATAAGCCACCAAATTATATATGTCTTTACATTGAAATAGTCTTTCCGTTCATTATTCAGTGTCTTCACATATATATTAGGGACATAAATAAAGCCATTAACATAATAATCTGAAATTAACAAAATAACCTGAATCCTCGCATTATGTACCTTACATCTTGCCTTTGAGTTATGCCTCTATCTCTCCCTCTCTCTTTCTCTCTGTATTTTGATCTTCCAAAATGACATTATCTTAGGACTTTCATTTCTTTAGACCAAGAAAGCCATTATCAAACTGTTGCTAACAGTTATTTATCATCTAGCAGAGTTGTTCCTCGTTTACCACTCGTTAATTCGATTCTCGGTATATGAGTGGATCATCAGTTCACATAGAGACACTAAGATGGGTGTGGCTCTGCTCGTGGGCTAGTTGAACATTCAAAAGCTGACCTTGTATCAACGATACTTCAATAAAGCCACCTAGTCTCACTGCTAAAGATCAATTGTCCACTGGAGCATATGTTTACGTTTCTTTGACTTTGCTAGCAATTTAAACCTTTTGATTATGATTTCTTACGTCATCCTTCCTTCTATGTCATCTACCTGAATGTGTTGGTGACTTCCACTATTACTAATCACAGCCATTCCCAAGAAGCTGGAACATAAGTTCACTTTTACCACCACTGACACATTTCAAAATCTGCCATGGTATTTTTTTACTTTCTCTCATGAGCAGGTTGTGTGTTGTAACGTTCACTCTTACAAGGTATGGTAACAGCTTTACAAAAATATAAATGTGTTTTTGTAAAGCTGTCAGCATAACTTGTAGATGTGTATGTTACACCACAGCACTTGCACCTTGATAGCATCTTTACTGCAGCAGCACTGCAGTTATTTGCCTGTTCCCTACTTTCTCGAAGCCTGTTTGTCTTCGTCACATTTGTGGCCGAGATGATGACTACTGAGCTAGGCTTATATCATGTTAGATTATTCTAGGCATTAATAATCCGAACATGTCTTTCTAGCTCCCATCCAAAAGAAGCTCCGATATTTCATGTAAAGATGCTCTCGCCCATTCACCTCCCACCCACTAAATTGAGGTAGCTGCACTAATATTAGGAAGAAACAGTCATCATTGTATGGCCATGTAATGAGAAGATAACAACTGGAATATATTGTAACAACTAGAAAAATTGAGGGACGAAGAAATAGGGTGAAGTAAAGAGCGAGAAAAAAACACCAGACAGCTTAAGAGAATGGCTCGGCAGAAAGTCAACAACGGAGATGATAAATAACTGTCGAGATCGAAATTTGTGGGGAGACATGATCACCTACGCCAGTAGGCCCGGTACCTGATGATGATGATGCACTATTGAACTCAAAGCGAGACTCATCCTTTATCCACCAATCGGCTTCATTCCCCTGATCCACTTTGGTTATGCTTGAGTTAATCACAAACTTCACCTGTTATGACCAGCCACCCACAAGTGCAGCTATCACCATCGTTGGGTTGCTTCTTGCAGCAGTCAAGTTTGTAATACCTGTCCGAGTGTGTTTAAGGTTAAACAGGTCACCATTTCAAATGGCAACTCTGAGATTAATGACAACTTCACGTGCGTTTTCCATAAGCGTTGTCATCTAACTATGGTGTCGTGAGACCAACGTTAGTAAATCAGGTAGGCCTTTATATGATTGTTTTTTTTTCCGCAGATCCACTAGAGATAGCTCTTGACGTTAGTCACCATCAAGTACCGCGCCTGCTGGCGTAGGTGATCATGTCTCTCAACAACTTCGATCTCGACAGTTATTTATCTTTTCCGTTGTTGACCTTCTGCCAAGCCATTCTCCTAAGCCGTCTTGTATTTTTTTTCTATTTGCTTCCCTCTATCTCTTCGTCCCTCAATTTTTCCAGTTGTTAAAATTTATTCCAGTTGTTTTCATCTCATAACATGGCCAAAATATGATGACTGTTTCTTCCTAATATTGGAAATTAGCTCTCTTTTTGCTTTGACCTGTTTCAGAACATGTTCATTACTCTTCTTATCTGCCCATGGTATTCTCAACATTCTTCTGTAAAACTACATTTCTACATTCACCAGTGATTTTCTTGTCTGTTGCCCTATTGGCCATGATTTACAGCCATATATTAAGACTGGCTCTACATAACATTTAAGAACTCTTTTTGTTGTTTCTATTGTCAAAAGTGAATAGCATTGTATCTTCCTCATTTTTTGAAAAGCTGCTTTTGCCTGAACCTTTCTGCATCTCACATCTTTTGTACATCTTCCATCTGAGGTTGACGTTTGTACTTCTCTGAAAAAAAAATGCAGTTCTCCATTCACTCGTGGTTCATTGTTCCTTTTGCAGACAGTCAGCTACGAGCCATCACCTCAGATGTTTTTTGTGTATAATAAATTAACTTCCAATATATGAGTACTTCAGTTCTGCTATATTGTTTTGTTTTCCTTTGACATCCATTGTGTAAAGGTTTGCTCTGAGTCTCCAGGATTTTCACCATCAACGGGTGGTAATCATTTCCAAAATCGACTCTTATTCTCTTTAGTGTGCATCTTGTATAATTATTACATACATGGACTATATCATCGTTTTCAGCCAGTAAGTGCTTTATCTGATTTGTATAGAACGCTGTGTAGTGACAATATCAAGTACAATGACAATGATAGTGAAGTGAAATGACAATGGTCAAGGCTGTGAAAAGTATGGGTGCTAGAACACTGTGCTTCGTCGACAATCTAAAGAAGTAGGTAAGAGGAACAATCATATCTTACAGCAGTAGCGCATCGCACTATTTTAATAAAACGTGTACCACAGTTAGACAACCCCCTTTGCACCGTTGAATTAACTTGTTTGTTCTCTCTATAGGAAATCTTCATCATGTATCTCACAACAATTATTGGTTTAACTCTTGTGTCTGTGGTATCCTGCCAAGTAATTGGTAAGCCGTAATCTAATTTACAACATTTATATCAAACATAATTGAATCAATTTGTCTACTTGCGTTTCATTTTTAAATATATGTACAACATCACATCATCACTATGTCTTGGACACAACCATAATACATTGTATTGTCTACTGCTACCGTATTTTTATTTAAGACATACACTTTGTCACTCGATTTGAACCTCACCTCTATACGTTAATTAAAACTGAGATACATATTATATATCAACACTACTTTAAATTTTTAAAAAAATACTGTTTTGTAATAAATAATCATTATATTTTCAGGTCGCATGTGTTTGTGCAGAACGTTGCACTCATCACAACCAATTAAAAAAAATCTCAATCGCTTCCTAGATTTCCTATTACTTCTGTCGTCATGTTCAAGGTCTCTTTGACGTCTGACAATAATAATGACAGTAATAAACACAGCGGAAAATTGAATGGAGTGAAACAAAGTTAGGAATGTTGAAGCAGAAATGGAGATTATACAATGATATTGATAAAGGCTAAATCAATATATACAAAGATAATAAGAAACCGATCAAGTTAACATGAAATAGATCTGGACAATGTTGCAAACTTTCACAAGAGAGAAATCGTAAATCATCAAACGAATCAAGAACGATAAATGCGTTGAGTTACGACTGCCTGAATGCGCAGCTCTTCAATACTGAGATATGACATTCTGAAACAATTTTTTCATTAAAGTAGCAGTTAGGAACAGCGACTCAACAATAGCATAATTTAAATAATTAATTTTAGCGTTATTGAAAATGAGACTAGAATCATTAGTTCAGGATTACACTTTTATCAGTTCACAGTGCAATAATCGTTACCATAATTTTACAAAGACTTTCCATAGCAATGGACCTAATGTAATGCATTACCTAGGCGGCTTCATTAACAACAACAACAAAAACTGTAGTAATCTCTCACAATCATAGTTTGTTTAAAGCAATGTTTTCAGAATAGCATTGTCTATGTCAATATTGCCTATGTAAAATACAAAATCAGTGACAGCATACACAACTGCTAATGACATTGTCAGGAAATTAGTAACGATGACAAAATCCACATATACTAATGTTACATGAGTTAACTACAAGAACCAATTGTTTTAAATACCCACTGGAATGCTCTTTTTGACTGCTGAATAGACTGAGTGAGAAGACAAACTACGAATCAAACTTTTATAGAGAAGTGCGTGGAGCAGTGTTTTTAGAATTAGAAGACTTGCAACAGTTGATAATAGCCCATTTTATAGGCAAAGATAAGTGAATTAAATAAAGAAGAGAAGGGATATTCTGTGATACTTTTAGTAAAAAAAGTAAATAAACATCTAACAAGTGGGAGAGGAAAGAAACACATACACAATTATAAAGACGAAGTACAGATAGATGATCACATATAATGTTATTTAAGAATGAAACAAGGGAATATAAAACGCACTGCTATTTCCACTGTTTGTCATCAACCACAACTAATGCTGAAAGCAGTGCTTTGTCTTAAGAACTTCACAATACAATCAAGTCTATATCGAGCTCAAAGCAACAGTTGAACTTTTAACCAGCAGTTTTATGAAGTCAACCTCTCCTTCAAAAAGAGCACTAATTAATACAATCTTCATCCCAACGTTGTGCTATCAATGCCAGACCTGGACCCAAAATTCAAGAACAAAAGAAAAATAACCTCTACTGACATGAATTATGTTAAACGAATGGCAAAAAACAGTCTCAGAGATAATATCAGAAATGCAGAGTTGAGAGAAAGCTAGGAATAGCCCCCACCGTAGAATATATAAAGAAACAACAGATACAATGGTTTGGCCACGTGACAAGGCAGAAAGACCAAAGCACAACACAACGAGCCTTCAGCAAACGTTGTCAGAATACCAGACCCAATGGTCGACAGCGAAAAAGATGGATGGATGGAATATTAGAAGCACTAGTAAACATAACAGCAGTAGTGGCAAACAGAAGAGCAAAAGACCGCAAATTATATACCCCCTCGACGCTGAAAGGCAAATGAGGAAGGAAAGAAGAAGAAGAAGCATCTCTCCTTCTATTCTTTCTCGTGTGTCTTCCATCGCCGAGAGGACAGTCCTTGATGACATAAACAACACATCTAACGCGAAAAGAAGGATGAATGGAAGTGATATTTCTTAATTTCATTACAACAACCCTTCAAATCCACACGACTCTCCTCTCTACACCTGACGTAAGCGAGCAATGGAGAGACACATCGTCCAGGAGTGTGTGATGGTATAAGCAAGAACAAATATAACACGAAAATAAAGACGAATGGGAACGATGTTTCCTCAGTTTATCTAAGCACCCTATCCAATCCCTTCCACAGCTTCTACATTCACACTGCCGTTAACGAGTGCTGGTGATGTGTTTGTGTGTGTGTGTGTGTATGTGGAAAACAGCCTAACGATGTGTTGATCGTATTACCCAGGTAATATACCACGAATATACACTAAGGAAACTATAAATGTTTTCGCTAAAAGTCAAACTCGAGACATAAACAAGTTATTTCTTTATTTCGATCATTCCTGCAGCCTATAGTGTGAAGTCTTATAATGTGTCACAAGACATGTAATTTTGCTATCTTAGTGTTATCAAGTTTGTAAATAAAGTGCCGAAAAACCTGATTTTTATCTCTTACCGTTTCTATCGTTTCCTAATGTAGCATTCAAAGCTGACATTCTTGAACTTCGGACCGTGCCTGCTGGAATAGTGGTCGTGTATGACACGGTATCCCCCAATGACGGCAATGCTTACGACAAGACCACTGGAATATTCACGGCTCCCATTGTAAATGTTAAATAACACTATATTATAGTTGTGTTGTTCTATATTATACTATTTCATGGTATGTTACATTCTAGTTTTTTTTTATTTTTTATTTCATGTTTCTGTAGTTTTCTTCCAAAAAAGGCTGAGACCAAAAATAAAACTACATTTAAGCGATTCTCAATTGGGGTTCCGAGAAAAACAGAGGATGTACTGACGCTCTATTCATCTTACAACAGCTAGCAGAAAAGACAATAGAACACAATCAAAACTTGTATACAACTTTCATTGAGCAGGAAAAAGCATTTGACAGAGTAAATAGAGCAAAACTGTGGGAGATGATAACATCATATGGAGTAAGCCAGCATCTAACCAACCTAATTACAAGTCTCTACATCAACAGCATATGCACAGTCAGAACAGCAGCACGTTACACAGACCACTTCGAAGTTAGATCCTGCATAAGACAGGAGTGCGTGCTATCGCCCTATTACTTATTACATAAATGGACTATGCATGTAAGTTAGTCAACCCATCAGACACAGAGGAGATCAACGAACTTCTATTTGCAGACGATCAGGCACTAATACATGGAAAAATAGAAGACCTACAAGAACACTTATATAGACTCAACAGCACAAGCACAAAATGAAACATAAAAATCAAAATCAACAAAACAGAAGTCATGAATGTCGCAAAACAGAAACAAAACATCAACATAACTATAGAAGGCAGGCAACTATAACACGTAGATGAATTCAAATACCTAGAAAGTCTAGTGACAAACGACAATTCACAAAGAGCAGAGATAGACTCAAAATACAACAAAGCTTGTCAAATCATTGAACAGCTATCACCACTATTGTCCAACAAGGAAATACATCTAGAGGCAAAACAGACACTCTACAATACAATGTTCATCCCAACGTTGTGCTACCAATGCCAGACCTGGACCCTAGATGCAAGTACAACAAGAAAAGTAACCTCTTCTGAGATTAAATGTGTCAGACGAATGACAGGAAACAGTCTGAGAGACAAGATCAGAAATGAAGAACTGAGAAAAAATCTAGGAATAGCCCCCGGCATAGAATATATAAAGAAACAACAGATACAATGGTTTGGCCACGTGACAAGACTGTGTGATTAAAACACACCAGTAAACGTTGCGAGAACACCAGACCCAAAGAAAAAGATGGACAGACGGAATATTAGAAGCACTAGGAAACACAACTGCAGGATAAGCGCACATTAGAGCACAAGACAGCAAATTATATCTCCCCTCAACACTGAAAGGCAAATGCGGAAGGAAAGAGGAAGAAGAGGTATTTTTATTACTATGGAATTTTGTTGCATTTGGAGTGATATGTAAACGGGAACTTCCCTTCAGTCGTGCAAGCTCTTTGATTTCAGCATCAATCGTACTCTACGCTATGGTTTATGACCGCCCTGTGCTGTTGGCAATCTTAGATACTCTCTATGTTGATAAGATGGCCTCACTTTTTTTTAATGTTCTGTTTCTTTCTTAATGTACTTAGTTTACGGCCTGGTTCTTTACTTATCTAGTGTCTTCATTTTCCCTTTTGCCTTTCCAAGGTATCATTGTTTATTTACGTAAATGGGATAGTATGAAGACACGTTAATAAATGTAATATCATCATCATCAAGTGCCGGGCCTACTGGCGTAGGTGATCATGTCTCTCCACAACGTTCGATCTCGGCAGCTATTTATAATTTCTGTTGTTGACCTTCTGCCAAGCCATTCTCTTAAGCTGTCTGTTATTTTTTTCTCTTTGCTTCCCTCTATCTCTTCGTCCCTCAATTTTTCCAGTTGTTACAATATATTCCAGTTGTTTTCTTCTCATGACATGGTCAAAAAATCATGATTGTTTCTTCCTAATATTGGAAATTAGCTCTCTTTTTGCTTTGACCTCTCTCAGAACATCTTCATTAATATACGGATGTAATATACGGGAACAATATTAGCCTAGGCTTGGACACGGTTCAGGTGCATGTCACTCAGGCAAAGGCCAGATTCTAAAGAAGAAAATATCACATGCTGCCATATCGAATATAAGATTAAAAAAATCGATGTAGTCTACAGAAATCTAGTCTGACTGGAGAAGGTAAAGAATACCATAGACGGCCAATGAAAGTGATGAGAACGTTCGTAAAGAGTCAAAGCATAAATTGAAGTATCAGTAAGAATAAATCAATGGTCATTCATGAGAAGGATTCAAGCTTCATTATTTGACACCTAATGATAAGGGAAATACTGAGTTGTTTTGTGAGAAATGAAGAATTTGAGAGAAGTGAAATAAGGCGGAAACAGAAAGTCAACCATACCTGACTGTGTAAAAGAATGTCTTTCGTAGAAGGTTATCAAAAGAGAACATAACCAACTGCAGAGATACAAAATGTGAAAAGACATGATAATCTTCACCAGCGTTTCTCAATCGTTTCATATTAAAAAATAAAAAAAACACTGACCCCCTTCCGTCCTTGGTTTCTTTCCGTGTCCCTTGTTCGTTCACGTAGATCATGTTATACATACATATATATATATATATATATATATATATATATATATATGTAGGCACACAATAGCTAGGAGCCGCGATAGCTCAGTGGTTAGTGAACTGGACTACCACGGACAAGGGGTAGGGTTCGATCCCAACCGACGGCCTCCGGGTTCACCTAGCCTTAAATGGGTACCGGATTTTTTCTGGGAAAATGTAAAGCAGCATGGGCGTAATACTGACCACATTACCCCAAAAATCATGTGCTGAAGGTCTGTAAAATATAGGGTCACTAACACCATATTTCCATATACGCCACTTGGCGTGACAGGGGTACTTTAATTTTTTTTTTTTTTACACAATAGCTATATAAAAATGTACGCTTAAAATATGCCTGTTGTAATACCAATATATTCATATTCAAAAACAATGATTCTTCTCTTGTTGTGCATGATAATTCTTCTTGATATATAAGTTGTGTAATTTGTAAGAAGCGATTAAACAGTTGTCATTTAAATGTGTAGATTTCTGAACGAATATTTAATTAGATTTTGTCACTATAAGACTGGGTTGGCGTCCGTGGCTTAGAGGTAGTCAACACGGTTTCACAACTTGTCTTTGGATGTCTTTGGAACGAGCTTCGTTGCGTGCTGTTTTTAAAGAAATGGACTTGTGGGATTATCGTCATCATGACCCCACCCAGCGCCAGAAGGCAATAGCAAACCGCTGACGTATAATGCCTAGACAATATCTATCTATCTATCTATCTATCTATTGACCTTTCGAGCCGTAACCGGCCCATAGGGCGTAGACCAAGATACACCTTCTCCTATATGAATTTTTGTTCTAGCAGTTTTCTTTTAAAGATATTTTATCAAATCTCGCCATCTGTCTCTGTTCTGTGCAAGCAGTTCTATCTCATTGAGGGAGCCGATTCCTGCTGCTCTTGCCTCTCTCATCAATGTTCTTCTCAGTGTCTCCCTGGGTCTTCCTCTTTTTCTTTTACCTGTTGTTTCCCATATGAGGGCTTGCTTTGCTATTCGATTATTATCTCTTCTCATCACATGTCCAACGTATGACCATCGTCTTTTCTTTATTACTGAAGATATTAGTGGTTGATTGGCGATTTCTCTAATTTCCTCGTTTGTTTTGAATTCGTTCCATTCTATACCAAGTATTTTCCTTAGACATTTATTTTCGAATGCGTTCAACTTTGTTTCTATATCTCTTGTTGTTTTCCAGCTTTCACACGCATACGTAAGGGTTGATAGTACATTTGATTTGAATAGCCTAAGTTTTGTGTTTGTGCTAATGAGTTTTGATTTCCACAACTTTTCAAGACAATATCACAGCCACAAAATACGGAAGTAATAGCAATGATCTATATAGGGTATGCTATTTACTTTACTTTTAGACTGTCTGCTCTCATACTTTCATTAGAAAGTGTAATATTGTAAATTAAGCACTTAGATTGTGTGTATGGTCTTGCAGTGGCCGGATAAATCCATAGCTAAGCCGCTCGACTGAGTATTGTCGACATTTCTTCTCTGTCGAGTTAACCATTATGTATGATGATGTGATGTATTCATTAAATTACTTAGAGGGAACGGGAAACAATTTTTGAACCAGATTAAGATAGATTGTGCATGTGTTTGTAGCTACAAAATAATATAAATCACTTGTGTCATAAATATGCAGCATCACGATTTCCCAACCAAGGACAATGAAAGAATATGCCCAAGCAAAACGTATATATATATATATATATATAGTCTCAAGCCATGGCATCTAAGCTTCGAGCCGTGGCTCCCCAATTATGCAATTTTTTTTCCGTAGGCCCCTTACATTATCATGTGCATCACCGGGGGTCGTATGGCCCCAGTTGAGAACATCTTATCTGTACCAACGGGAACAGTACACTTGATAATGGGCAACCAATTTTGTTGTGTTTTATTTCATATTTTCTCTATCCTTTACTCTGCGTCATAAAAGAACCATGATTGGTAGTTGTTATTGCAACAAATATTAATCTATTGTTTTATTACCGTTTTGATTCTTACTCGTTGTTACATGCAAAAATTGTTGCAACACTGCATTGATCTCAGAGACATCTTGTTACAATTATTTTTAATTGAATCTATTTTCGTGAAAATATTATACAGTAATGTTGAATTTTCCAAATAATTTTCAATGAAAGCAAAATATCTGGGCCCAGCATAAAGAACAAATTTCAGTGAACAATCTTTTTTTTAAAGACCAGATTTGACAACAGATTCATCAATAACATTGAAAATATCAGCGTCGTTTATATCACACCTTTTCGGCTACTCCCAGTTTGCAGACTAAGCGCCAGGGGCATGTGGTCTTAATAGCAAGGTCGGCACACCATCACCAGACTAAGACTTAGTTGTTATTTATCCACGTGGTTATCTCCCCCCCGCCCCAAAATAAAAAAAAAAACAAAAAAAAAAAACAAAAAAAACCGTTACAGCCTGTGTAAAAACTACAGGAATAAAGGCTGACACATCGAATCTAGGATCACCGTGTTCCATGTAGTGGTAGCTTTTACTGAAATAGAAGTTCTAGTATTTACTGTACCTCGGGGCTAGACTAGTAGTTTCCCAGCACAGCCTGCGACTAGACGAATTCCAACTTATTCTTTAAGAGACGGGATTGTCAAGAAAGCCTCTACGACCCACCACATCAATAAGAAAAAAGGATACCTGTCCGCATCAACTAGTAGAAGTTTATTAACAACAAAAAATGCATGTGGAGAAAATGTAACTTCCATGGCTCTGTTCCTCATATAAGAGTTGTTCAATCTATCTATCATTTATTTTATTGTGTCCGCTGCTCATTCTCCAATTACATTTTTTTTTGTGAGCGTATTGTTTTATTTTACTTTTCAATGAGGTCTCCTGTTACTTTACTTAAGTGGATCGTATTTTTGCGTAACTTCCTTTTATTTATTAATATTTCTCTGTATTCTATTTTTTTACAATTGTTGGAAGAATTAATGTGTCTGCCGCATCGCCTATGTCATCTTTGGTGCATGACATCCCAATTCTACTATGTTGATCATTTGTACTTTCAATGTGGCTCAGTTTTATCTCTTTAGGGCATTTGCACCGTGTTTTGTTCGTCGTAGGCTGCATTCACTACAGTAATCAGGAATCTAAAAGGTGCAGACATTGTTGTGTGTGCTATGTTATCGTAATGGTTCATCGTGTATCCCTAGACAGGCCATACGCTAATCTGCGCGGTTTCGCCTTTTTATCATTTGACGTGTGCTGAGACTGCTATGATGGGGACTACAGCTATATTTCTTTGTTCGGGAAATGAGATAGTAATTCGGATGATTCCACTGGCACGGGCGGTTGAGCATTGGGTGTTATTTTTATTATTATATTGTTTCTTTGTTTATAATCACGGAATGTTCTCTCATTCCCTCTTTACTGAATGATTGCAATCTCTACGCTGTGTTTTTTGGCTTCTCTTCCAGTATAAACTAAACGTTCTCCTATTGCTTTAAGAATAAAAGTTCACAAAAATATTCTTGTTTGCTTACTATTGAGTTTTACATATATAGTTGTCTTGTTTGTTTTTTAATTCGTTTGTCATTTGTATCAATTTTCCTACTACATTCATTATTCAAGCATAACAAAAAAAATTTCTCTCGTTCCTTGTATAACATTTATGACCTACTAGGTCAAACAGTATTGTTTTTTTTGTCACTTCCTTACTTTGTTCTCTTTTTCTCTTTTTTGCTTGTCTTCTTCTATTTTATTCTCCTCTAAATCTAAGCAATTTTCTAATTTCATGCTTCTGATTCTGTATACCTACTTTCCTCTTCCGTTTCCTTTTTTTTTTTAATTGGCATTTAATTATCCAATTTCTTCTTTATCCGGTTCATGTTTAGACGCTTATCTGTCCTTGAAATCTGCCTAAACACTTCTCTCAAGCGGATCGTAGTCCAATAATGGGAATTCGACATTCTTTTTTTTAAGCTCTTATCAAATAGTTCTTTCGCCATTTACCTACATCTGCACATATATATATATAGCCATACATACACATAATCGTTGACATTTGCATACACACTAACATGCATACAAACATAAACACATACACACAGATAAACACAGAAGCACATACACATACATGCATAAATAAATATATAATCAATGTTATACACAAATGGAACATGCTGTTGTTACGTTTCCCTGGTTTTAGTTCTCCTATGAACCATTTCTTTCAGCCAATAAAATACTGACCAGTTTCTATGGTTTTCAACAGGCTGGCGTTTACGTGGTCTCCTTCAACGTGGTGTCTCAGCATGGAAAGTTAGTACATCTAACTATGTACAAAAACGACACCATCGTGGCCTCTGTATATGCCTATCAATCAAACGGGCATGATCATGCAGGTGAGGTGACATCCGTTAATGGACATCATAGACTTGTTTATTAATTATGTTATTTTTTCTTCTTCTAACATAAAGTTTACCTGTGCTTTTCTGTGCTATCATAGAGAATTGGTAAATTCGAATACACCACATTTTGAAGCCATTAAAAAAAAAAATGTAAAGAGCCCCTTCACGCCAAGTGGCGTATAGAGAATATGGTGTTAGTGACCATCATTTGTATAAACCTTCGACACATGATCTTTGGGGTCATGTGGTCAGTATTACGCCCGTGCCGCTTTACTTTCCCAGATAAAATCCGGTACCCATTTAAGGCTGGGTGAACCCGGAAGCCGTAGTTTGGGATCGAACCCTACATTTTGTCCTTTGTAGTCCAGTTCACTAACCACTGAGGCTCCCATTTTTAAGCCATGTTGTGCTTATATTTCCAGCGTGGGACTGTTAATGTCTATACACGTTTATCAAAGTGCATTCCGAATAGTTCCGGTAAGAAAAAAAATCTATTTTCTTCAGATACGTTCTCAATGTAGCGTTTGGAAGATCGCTCGTTACATTATAAATACATATTTCCGAAGCAAAGAGAATCTGGAGTCTGATTCGATAACACTACTATGCACATATATGACAGTGCAAGTGTAAGCAAGGCATGTGTAAAGTTGACGTCTCATGATTTACTACCTGACTTGAAATTGTGTCGGGGAAATTCATCGTAGTGAAGATCAAATTGTAAGTGTATGGAGTCGAATAAGGGTTGCACAATAATAACATCAAATTGAAGATGCATCACAGAAATCAAAAGCCAAATAGCTCAGGCCAAAATACCATTTCAGAAAGTTAAAAACATTGTATGCAACAAATCTAGGTCAATAGAAGTGAGAAAGAGAGTTCATCTGTACTATATAGTGCCAATTCTGACATATGGAAGCGAATCATGGACAGTAGAAAACACATGCAAAGTGCCACAAAGAGGGGATTTTAGAGAAGAATGATGAAAGTTTCCTTCACAGCTAAAAAAGACCAATGCGGACATCCTCAAAAAGACCAACACAAAAAAGGAGCTTCTAAAAACATAAGTAAGGATTAATACATCTTTTTCGGGCACCTCATGAGAAGAAGAAAGTTGTAATACTTAATTACAACTACCAAAATACAGGGAAACAGAGAGGAGCGTGGACGCCAAAGAAAGATGATACGAGACACTTTGGTGACATGGCAGAGAAAACAATCAACAACATAAGGTTTCAACTCTTCCAAGATTACTTTAAGAAGGCACATGGATCGTTTACAACGCCCCGAAAATCGCATCTGTCTTGCTTGAATTGTGTTTAGTAGTTCTCTTTTCATTTTTAGTTGTTTTGAGACTTCATCGTTCGTTTTGTTTTCTTTCTTTTTAGTTCTTCCTATACTACACATCCACATTTCAAAGGCTTCAATCTACTGTTCTGTTTTCTTATCTGATGTCCATGTTTCTGCACCTTACAGGAATGTTGAGAAAATATAACATTTTGCTATTGTTTGTTTTAGCCATGTTGTTATTTGTTTGATGTTGGTATATGTTTCATGGTGTTAAAATTCCTTTTTGCTATTCCTAAGCTTTTGTTCATTTCAGTTTAACATTTTCCAACACCGGTTATATAATGTCCAAGGTAGTTGTAGCTATGAATTGTCTCCTGGTCTATTCTTTCAAATTTGATATTCACTTGTAGGTTTTGAGCACTATCTTTATTTATGAGCACAGTTTTAATCTTTTTCAAAGAAAGCATTACGTGAAAATACAATGTATAAAAAAATATCTGTTTCAATATTGATCTATTGAGTGTGTCCAATTTTGTGTGTGTGTGTGTGCATGATTTCATTTTGCGCGATTCGTTATTGGTATATTTAAGTTGACTAGATAATTTTGTTGATTAAATATTAATAAGTTATTTGGTAAATTAAATATTCACAACAGAAACGAATTTTCGATGTATGAAATAGTTAGTCTCATAAAAATAAATCAGTGAAAATATCCCTGATAACACGCGTATTAGTTGAGCTATTAAATATCTATTTATTACAAGTGGTTGTGACTAGGGCTATAAAACAATTGGATGTGACTAGAGCTATAAAACAGTTGGATGTGACTAGAGCTATAAAACAAGTGGATGTGATTAACGCTATAAAACAAATGGATGTGACTAGAGCTATAAAACAAGTGGATGTGACTAGAGCTACAAAAAAAGTGGATGTGACTAGAGCTTTAAAATAAGTGGATGTGACTACAGCTATAAAACAAGTGCCTGTAACTATCTATCTATTGACATTTCGAGACGTAGCAGGCCCATATGTCGTAAACCAAGATACTCCTTCTCTTATCTGAATTTTGTTCTAGCAGTTATCAATTCTTTTAAATATATTTTATCAAATCTCGCCATTTGTCTCTGTTCTGTGAAAGCAGCTCAGTCTCATTGAGGGAGCCTGTAACTACAGCTATAAAACAAGCAAATGTGACTAGAGAGATAAAGCAATTGGCTGTGACTAAAGTTATAAAACAAGTGGTTGTGACGAAAGCTATACAACAAGTGGCTGTGACTAGAACTATCAAACAAGTAAATGTGACTAGAGCTATAAAACAAATGCGATGAATGTTAAATTTAGGAACATGCTGGACGGTGAATAACAACACAGCTCATGAGTCTTATTTTTTCTTTCACTTTAGCAAGCACGTTTCCCATGAGGCTTGACGTTGGAGATAAGCTTATGATAAAGAGCAACACAGATTCGTATCTCCATGGAGATGGTAGTAGGTATATGAACTTCAGTGCTTTTTTACTTGAAGAGCCATGCTATTCCAAGTAAAACGTTTTTGTGGCAGAAACATGACTGAAAATGATACCGTGTTTTTGAAATAAGAATTAAATAGACATAATTGATTTACTAGTTGTTTCTTCTTAATAAGTACTATTGTTTTATTATTATTATATACATGTTGTTGTTTTTTCTTGTAGTTATAAGAATGTATTTAGCACGTGTCTCCTGCCGAAATAGGGTATTCCGTTGGAACCCTAATTAACTGTATTGCCGTGAAGTCTAAAATTATGGTTGTGGTTAGTCGAAGGCACCGGTATCACTGCAAACGAATTAATATCCATAATTGCTCAACCGCCGGTGCCAGTGGAATCATCCGAATTAACATCTCATCTCATTGAAGGATCCAAACAAATAAAAGCAGGTCCCCATCATAGCAGCTACGGAACACGTAAAGTGACATAAGGCCAAGCGGCACCGAATGTGAAGGCAGTGTGAATGTGAATTGTCCTTCTTCATACGATATCGGCATTCATCGTAAGCAATCGGAATAACTAAACACAATCCGGATGAAACACACAGCTCACGGTGTGCACAAATCACTAAACTCAGTAGCTGCAGCAGCAAACCGGAATTGGAATATGAGGAAACTGCAACAAGAAACACTTTTCAGACTGAGCCACAATTGCTCTTGCCGCCTATCTGCCATATTGACCGGTATCCCAATGATGACATATATTGCAATCAACACAGAACACATTATTGTGCACACTGTAGAGGTTTTCAGATCAAATACACGTAATCCACCTCAACGGCGAATATCCCAAATGTATAACTTCCTATCTATATACTTATCTGTCTTGGAAAGATAGAATTAACTATCTTTCAAGCTAAAAAACTAACAGGAACGTTGACGCAAACATGACCGCGACATCTTGAAACCGGAAGTTCATTTGAAGAAAGTCTAAAATTGTGGCGACCCATTACTATACAGATGAGTTATGACGGTGATTCTCTTGTGCTTTCCGCAGTATCATGGAACATTACCTGACTTGACATGAAATATCAATAAGACAGAAGTAATGTTAGAATCAATGCTAAGAAAACATCACCACACAGCACAATAAAGACAAATGAAAAACTAATGAACGGAAATACATAGGAACGCTGTTAACATCAGATGTACACGTACAACAGAGGTGAGAATCCGAATATTTCAGGCAAAAACACCTTTTAAAAAAATGAGGACGATACTTTTAAATCAATTTTTGATATTGAAAAAAAGAGTTCTTAAATATGGTTATGGAACGCTCCGTTATCACTGCAAACGAATTAAAATCCATAATTGCTCAACCGCCCGTGCCAGCGGAATCATCCGAATTTCTAACTCATCTCCCAAATAAAGTGAGGTAAATGTAGTCCCCATCATGGCAGTCTCAGCACACTCCAAAAGACATTAGGCGCAGCCGCACAGAAAGTGAACACAGCCAACTAACTGTTTCTTGTCACACGATATCATTGTTCATTGTAAACAATTGGAATATCGAAACACGATCAAAACTGATGAAACGCGCAGCTCACGGTGTATACAGAACACTTAACACAGTAGCTCCTACAACAAACCGGACTTGGAATATGAGGAAACTGCAACAAAGAACACTTTTCATATATAGCCTTCAATGGTTCCTGACGCCTATCCACCATAATTACCGGAAGTTCACGTCCTCCTCTTAAAGATGTACAACCAATCCTATTATATGGATGTAAATCACGGACAATATTACAGCAATCAAGAAAATCACCGGAACTGCAGAATTCTGGTTATTACATAAGAATGTTGAGTCTACAGAAGGACAGCTAAGAAGAGTAATTACCGCGTTCTGGATGAAGCCAAAGCCAACGAGAGCTAACTTCTAAAATTAGGAAGAGACAATCATAATTTTATTTTGTGGACTTTACATTCTATCACTGTTACTAATATAATCACACACTGCAACAATGTCGTGTACACATACTTGCGTGAATATTCACAAACTATTATAAAGTTGTCCAAGTATACATTTTCTATAGTTCAACATCTACGATAGACCTACTCCTGAATATCAGTCGGTGATCCTAATATAAACAACCTGAGGAAAATGATAGTTGTAAGATCCTATAAATTAAGTAAAGAGTAAAGTATCCCAGTCACGCCAAGTGGCGTATAGGGAATACGGTGTTAGTGACCATAAATTTTACAGACCTTCAGCACTTGATTTTTTGGGGTAATGTGGTCGGTATTACGCCCGTGCCGCTTTACTTTCCCAGAAAAAAATGCATTACCCATTTGATTGGTGAAACCGTTGGTATCATGGAACATTACCTGACTTGACATGTAGACAAGTGTTGACAAGTAAAGCGGCACGGGCGTAATGCCGACCATATTACCCCAAAAACCATGTGCCATAGGTCTGTAAAATTTATGGTCATTAACACCATATTCCCTATACGCCACTTAGCGTGACGGGGGCTCTTTACTTAATTTTACTTTGGTGTCATGGCATGGAAAACAATCAACAACAGAACTGATACGATGCACTGTAGATAGAATATAGTGTAAGGACATGATCGCCTAACGCAACCAGTGTGCCACATAATGATGATTATGATGAATGAGAAGGGAACAAATGGAATATAGTGTATAAAAAAAAAAAATTAGTTACCCCCGTCACGCCAAGTGGCGTATAAGGAATATGGTTTTAGTGACCACAACTTTTACAGACCTTCGGCACATGATTTTTGTTGTATTGTGGTCGACATTACACCCGCGCCGCTTTACTTTCCCATAAAAATATCCGGTACCCATTAAAGGCTGGGTGAACCGGAGTCGTCGGTTGGGATCGAAACCTACCTCTTGTTCTTTGTAGTCCAGTTCACTAACCACTGAGCTATCACGGCTCCCGGAATATATTTTAACAACTGGGAAATAAAGGGACGAAAATATAGAGGGAAGAAAAGAGAAAAGATTCCATAAATCTTAAGAGAATGGTTTGGCAAAAGGTCAACAACAGAAATGATAAATAACTGTCGAGATCGAATTGTGGAGAGACATGATCACCTACACCAGCAGGCTTGGTGCTTGATGATGAATGACATCTCTCTATCTCTCTATCTCTCTATCTCTCTTTCTATCTCTCAAGGATACCTGCCCGCATCAACTAGTAGCAGTTTATTAACAACAAAAAATGCATGTGGAGAAAATGTAACTTCCATGGCTCTGTTCCTCATATAAGAGTTGTTCAATCTATATATCATTTATTTTATTGTGCTGCTGCGCATTCTCCAATTACATTGTTTTGGTGAGCGTATTGTTTTATTTTACTTTTCAATGAGGTCTCCTGTTACTTTACTTAAGTAGATCGTATTTTTGCGTAACTTCCTTTTATTTATTAATATTTCTCTGTATTCTATTTTTTTACAATTGTTGGAAGAATTAATGTGTCTGCAGCATCGCCTATGTCATCTTTGGTGCATGACATTCCAATTCTACTATGTTGATCATTTGTACTTTCAATGTGGCTCAGTTTTATCTCTTTAGGGCATTTGCACCGTGTTTTGTTCGTCGTAGGCTGCATTCACTACAGTAATCAGGAATCTAAAAGGTGCAGACATTGTTGTGTGTGCTATGTTATCGTAATGGTTCATCGTGTATCCCTAGACAGGTCATACGCTAATCTTACGGTCTGTTATTTGATGTGCGACGGGGATAATCAGACGACTAACTGTGTGTTTATATGTTCGGAATTGGAGTAAAAAACGATGGCCTAACATCACCACATGCTATCAATTAAAAAAAAAATACGACGATCATCAGTTTTAGGAGGACGTGATCGCCCGGTGTATAGTGGATAGGCGGCAGGAATCTTTGAAGGCTATGTATGAAAAATGTTCCTTGTTGCAGTTTCCTCATATTCCAAGTCCGGCTTGT
Source organism: Megaustenia siamemsis (assembly GCA_032433765.1). Lineage (NCBI taxonomy): Eukaryota > Metazoa > Mollusca > Gastropoda > Stylommatophora > Ariophantidae > Megaustenia > Megaustenia siamemsis. The sequence goes on from JAVIAB010000108.1 coordinate 51,438,637, forward strand.
TGCAGGAGCTACTGAGTTAAGTGCTTTGTGCATACCGTGAGCTGTGTGTCTCATCCGTTTTGATCATGTTTCGATAATCCAATTGTTTACGATGAATGATGATATCGTATGACAAGGAACAGTTTGCGTTGTTCACTTTCTGCGCGGTTTCGCCTTTTTATCATTTGACGTGTGCTGAGACTGCTATGATGGGGACTACAGCTATATTTCTTTGTTCGGGAAATGAGATAGTAATTCGGATGATTCCACTGGCACGGGCGGTTGAGCATTGGGTGTTATTTTTATTATTATATTGTTTCTTTGTTTATAATCACGGAATGTTCTCTCATTCCCTCTTTACTGAATGATTGCAATCTCTACGCTGTGTTTTTTGGCTTCTCTTCCAGTATAAACTAAACGTTCTCCTATTGCTTTAAGAATAAAAGTTCACAAAAATATTCTTGTTTGCTTACTATTGAGTTTTACATATATAGTTGTCTTGTTTGTTTTTTATTTCGTTTGTCATTTGTATCAATTTTCCTACTACATTCATTATTCAAGCATAACAAAAAAAATTTCTCTCGTTCCTTGTATAACATTTATGACCTACTAGGTCAAACAGTATTGTTTTTTTTGTCACTTCCTTACTTTGTTCTCTTTTTCTCTTTTTTGCTTGTCTTCTTCTATTTTATTCTCCTCTAAATCTAAGCAATTTTCTAATTTCATGCTTCTGATTCTGTATACCTACTTTCCTCTTCCGTTTCCTTTTTTTTTTTTAATTGTCATTTAATTATCCAATTTCTTCTTTATCCGGTTCATGTTTAGACGCTTATCTGTCCTTGAAATCTGCCTAAACACTTCTCTCAAGCGGATCGTAGTCCAATAATGGGAATTCGACATTCTTTTTTTTAAGCTCTTATCAAATAGTTCTTTCGCCATTTACCTACATCTGCACATATATATATATAGCCATACATACACACAATCGTTGACATTTGCATACACACTAACATGCATACAAACATAAATACATACACACAGATAAACACAGAAGCACATACACATACATGCATAAATAAATATATAATCAATGTTATACACAAATGGAACATGCTGTTGTTACGTTTCCCTGGTTTTAGTTCTCCTGTGAACCATTTCTTTCAGCCAATAAAATACTGACCAGTTTCTATGGTTTTCAACAGGCTGGCGTTTACGTGGTCTCCTTCAACGTGGTGTCTCAGCATGGAAAGTTAGTACATCTAACTATGTACAAAAACGACACCATCGTGGCCTCTGTATATGCCTATCAATCAAACGGGCATGATCATGCAGGTGAGGTGACATCCGTTAATGGACATCATAGACTTGTTTATTAATTATGTTATTTTTTCTTCTTCTAACATAAAGTTTACCTGTGCTTTTCTGTGCTATCGTAGAGAATTGGTAAATTCGAATACACCACATTTTGAAGCCATTAAAAAAAAAATGTAAAGAGCCCCTTCACGCCAAGTGGCGTATAGAGAATATGGTGTTAGTGACCATCATTTGTATAAACCTTCGACACATGATCTTTGGGGTCATGTGGTCAGTATTACGCCCGTGCCGCTTTACTTTCCCAGATAAAATCCGGTACCCATTTAAGGCTGGGTGAACCCGGAAGCCGTAGTTTGGGATCGAACCCTACATTTTGTCCTTTGTAGTCCAGTTCACTAACCACTGAGGCTCCCATTTTTAAGCCATGTTGTGCTTATATTTCCAGCGTGGGACTGTTAATGTCTATACACGTTTATCAAAGTGCATTCCGAATAGTTCCGGTAAGAAAAAAAATCTATTTTCTTCAGATACGTTCTCAATGTAGCGTTTGGAAGATCGCTCGTTACATTATAAATACATATTTCCGAAGCAAAGAGAATCTGGAGTCTGATTCGATAACACTACTATGCACATATATGACAGTGCAAGTGTAAGCAAGGCATGTGTAAAGTTGACGTCTCATGATTTACTACCTGACTTGAAATTGTGTCGGGGAAATTCATCGTAGTGAAGATCAAATTGTAAGTGTATGGAGTCGAATAAGGGTTGCACAATAATAACATCAAATTGAAGATGCATCACAGAAATCAAAAGCCAAATAGCTCAGGCCAAAATACCATTTCAGAAAGTTAAAATCATTGTATGCAACAAATCTAGGTCAATAGAAGTGAGAAAGAGAGTTCATCTGTACTATATAGTGCCAATTCTGACATATGGAAGCGAATCATGGACAGTAGAAAACACATGCAAAGTGCCACAAAGAGGGGATTTTAGAGAAGAATGATGAAAGTTTCCTTCACAGCTAAAAAAGACCAATGCGGACATCCTCAAAAAGACCAACACAAAAAAGGGAGCTTCTAAAAACATAAGTAAGGATTAATACATCTTTTTCGGGCACCTCATGAGAAGAAGAAAGTTGTAATACTTAATTACAACTACCAAAATACAGGGAAACAGAGAGGAGCGTGGACGCCAAAGAAAGATGATACGAGACACTTTGGTGACATGGCAGAGAAAACAATCAACAACATAAGGTTTCAACTCTTCCAAGATTACTTTAAGAAGGCACATGGATCGTTTACAACGCCCCGAAAATCGCATCTGTCTTGCTTGAATTGTGTTTAGTAGTTCTCTTTTCATTTTTAGTTGTTTTGAGACTTCATCGTTCGTTTTGTTTTCTTTCTTTTTAGTTCTTCCTAATTGTCCACATGTCACATTTCAAAGGCTTCAATCTACTGTTCTGTTTTCTTGTCTGATGTCCATGTTTCTGCACCTTACAGGAATGTTGAGAAAATATAACATTTTGCTATTGTTTGTTTTAGCCATGTTGTTATTTGTTTGATGTTGGTATATGTTTCATGGTGTTAAAATTCCTTTTTGCTATTCCTAAGCTTTTGTTCATTTCAGTTTAACATTTTCCAACACCGGTTATATAATGTCCAAGGTAGTTGTAGCTATGAATTGTCTCCTGGTCTATTCTTTCAAATTTGATATTCACTTGTAGGTTTTGAGCACTATCTTTATTTATGAGCACAGTTTTAATCTTTTTCAAAGAAAGCATTACGTGAAAATACAATGTATAAAAAAATATATGTTTCAATATTGATCTATTGAGTGTGTCCAATTTTGTGTGTGTGTGTGTGCATGATTTCATTTTGCGCGATTCGTTATTGGTATATTTAAGTTGACTAGATAATTTTGTTGATTAAATATTAATAAGTTATTTGGTAAATTAAATATTCACAACAGAAACGAATTTTCGATGTATGAAATAGTTAGTCTCATAAAAATAAATCAGTGAAAATATCCCTGATAACACGCGTATTAGTTGAGCTATTAAATATCTATTTATTACAAGTGGTTGTGACTAGGGCTATAAAACAATTGGATGTGACTAGAGCTATAAAACAGTTGGATGTGACTAGAGCTATAAAACAAGTGGATGTGATTAACGCTATAAAACAAATGGATGTGACTAGAGCTATAAAACAAGTGGATGTGACTAGAGCTACAAAAAAAGTGGATGTGACTAGAGCTTTAAAATAAGTGGATGTGACTACAGCTATAAAACAAGTGCCTGTAACTATCTATCTATTGACATTTCGAGACGTAGCAGGCCCATATGTCGTAAACCAAGATACTCCTTCTCTTATCTGAATTTTGTTCTAGCAGTTATCAATTCTTTTAAATATATTTTATCAAATCTCGCCATTTGTCTCTGTTCTGTGAAAGCAGCTCAGTCTCATTGAGGGAGCCTGTAACTACAGCTATAAAACAAGCAAATGTGACTAGAGAGATAAAGCAATTGGCTGTGACTAAAGTTATAAAACAAGTGGTTGTGACGAAAGCTATACAACAAGTGGCTGTGACTAGAACTATCAAACAAGTAAATGTGACTAGAGCTATAAAACAAATGCGATGAATGTTAAATTTAGGAACATGCTGGACGGTGAATAACAACACAGCTCATGAGTCTTATTTTTTCTTTCACTTTAGCAAGCACGTTTCCCATGAGGCTTGACGTTGGAGATAAGCTTATGATAAAGAGCAACACAGATTCGTATCTCCATGGAGATGGTAGTAGGTATATGAACTTCAGTGCTTTTTTACTTGAAGAGCCATGCTATTCCAAGTAAAACGTTTTTGTGGCAGAAACATGACTGAAAATGATACCGTGTTTTTGAAATAAGAATTAAATAGACATAATTGATTTACTAGTTGTTTCTTCTTAATAAGTACTATTGTTTTATTATTATTATATACATGTTGTTGTTTTTTCTTGTAGTTATAAGAATGTATTTAGCACGTGTCTCCTGCCGAAATAGGGTATTCCGTTGGAACCCTAATTAACTGTATTGCCGTGAAGTCTAAAATTATGGTTGTGGTTAGTCGAAGGCACCGGTATCACTGCAAACGAATTAATATCCATAATTGCTCAACCGCCGGTGCCAGTGGAATCATCCGAATTAACATCTCATCTCATTGAAGGATCCAAACAAATAAAAGCAGGTCCCCATCATAGCAGCTACGGAACACGTAAAGTGACATAAGGCCAAGCGGCACCGAATGTGAAGGCAGTGTGAATGTGAATTGTCCTTCTTCATACGATATCGGCATTCATCGTAAGCAATCGGAATAACTAAACACAATCCGGATGAAACACACAGCTCACGGTGTGCACAAATCACTAAACTCAGTAGCTCCAGCAGCAAACCGGAATTGGAATATGAGGAAACTGCAACAAGAAACACTTTTCAGACTGAGCCACAATTGCTCTTGCCGCCTATCTGCCATATTGACCGATATCCCAATGATGACATATATTGCAATCAACACAGAACACATTATTGTGCACACTGTAGAGGTTTTCAGATCAAATACACGTAATCCACCTCAACGGCGAATATCCCAAATGTATAACTTCCTATCTATATACTTATCTGTCTTGGAAAGATAGAATTAACTATCTTTCAAGCTAAAAAACTAACAGGAACGTTGACGCAAACATGACCGCGACATCTTGAAACCGGAAGTTCATTTGAAGAAAGTCTAAAATTGTGGCGACCCATGACTATACAGATGAGTTATGACGGTGATTCTCTTGTGCTTTCCGCAGTATCATGGAACATTACCTGACTTGACATGAAATATCAATAAGACAGAAGTAATGTTAGAATCAATGCTAAGAAAACATCACCACACAGCACAATAAAGACAAATGAAAAACTAATGAACGGAAATACATAGGAACGCTGTTAACATCAGATGTACACGTACAACAGAGGTGAGAATCCGAATATTTCAGGCAAAAACACCTTTTAAAAAAATGAGGACGATACTTTTAAATCAATTTTTGATATTGAAAAAAAGAGTTCTTAAATATGGTTATGGAACGCTCCGTTATCACTGCAAACGAATTAAAATCCATAATTGCTCAACCGCCCGTGCCAGCGGAATCATCCGAATTTCTAACTCATCTCCCAAATAAAGTGAGGTAAATGTAGTCCCCATCATGGCAGTCTCAGCACACTCCAAAAGACATTAGGCGCAGCCGCACAGAAAGTGAACACAGCCAACTAACTGTTTCTTGTCACACGATATCATTGTTCATTGTAAACAATTGGAATATCGAAACACGATCAAAACTGATGAAACGCGCAGCTCACGGTGTATACAGAACACTTAACACAGTAGCTCCTACAACAAACCGGACTTGGAATATGAGGAAACTGCAACAAAGAACACTTTTCTTATATAGCCTTCAATGGTTCCTGACGCCTATCCACCATAATTACCGGAAGTTCACGTCCTCCTCTTAAAGATGTACAACCAATCCTATTATATGGATGTAAATCACGGACAATATTACAGCAATCAAGAAAATCACCGGAACTGCAGAATTCTGGTTATTACATAAGAATGTTGAGTCTACAGAAGGACAGCTAAGAAGAGTAATTACCGCGTTCTGGATGAAGCCAAAGCCAACGAGAGCTAACTTCTAAAATTAGGAAGAGACAATCATAATTTTATTTTGTGGACTTTACATTCTATCACTGTTACTAATATAATCACACACTGCAACAATGTCGTGTACACATACTTGCGTGAATATTCACAAACTATTATAAAGTTGTCCAAGTATACATTTTCTATAGTTCAACATCTACGATAGACCTACTCCTGAATATCAGTCGGTGATCCTAATATAAACAACCTGAGGAAAATGATAGTTGTAAGATCCTATAAATTAAGTAAAGAGTAAAGTATCCCAGTCACGCCAAGTGGCGTATAGGGAATACGGTGTTAGTGACCATAAATTTTACAGACCTTCAGCACTTGATTTTTTGGGGTAATGTGGTCGGTATTACGCCCGTGCCGCTTTACTTTCCCAGAAAAAAATGCATTACCCATTTGATTGGTGAAACCGTTGGTATCATGGAACATTACCTGACTTGACATGTAGACAAGTGTTGACAAGTAAAGCGGCACGGGCGTAATGCCGACCATATTACCCCAAAAACCATGTGCCATAGGTCTGTAAAATTTATGGTCATTAACACCATATTCCCTATACGCCACTTGGCGTGACGGGGGCTCTTTACTTAATTTTACTTTGGTGTCATGGCATGGAAAACAATCAACAACAGAACTGATACGATGCACTGTAGATAGAATATAGTGTAAGGACATGATCGCCTAACGCAACCAGTGTGCCACATAATGATGATTATGATGAATGAGAAGGGAACAAATGGAATATAGTGTATAAAAAAAAAAAAATTAGTTACCCCCGTCACGCCAAGTGGCGTATAAGGAATATGGTTTTAGTGACCACAACTTTTACAGACCTTCGGCACATGATTTTTGTTGTAGTGTGGTCGACATTACACCCGCGCCGCTTTACTTTCCCATAAAAATATCCGGTACCCATTAAAGGCTGGGTGAACCGGAGTCGTCGGTTGGGATCGAAACCTACCTCTTGTTCTTTGTAGTCCAGTTCACTAACCACTGAGCTATCACGGCTCCCGGAATATATTTTAACAACTGGGAAATAAAGGGACGAAAATATAGAGGGAAGAAAAGAGAAAAGATTCCATAAATCTTAAGAGAATGGTTTGGCAAAAGGTCAACAACAGAAATGATAAATAACTGTCGAGATCGAATTGTGGAGAGACATGATCACCTACACCAGCAGGCTTGGTGCTTGATGATGAATGACATCTCTCTATCTCTCTATCTCTCTATCTCTCTTTCTATCTCTCAAGGATACCTGCCCGCATCAACTAGTAGCAGTTTATTAACAACAAAAAATGCATGTGGAGAAAATGTAACTTCCATGGCTCTGTTCCTCATATAAGAGTTGTTCAATCTATATATCATTTATTTTATTGTGCTGCTGCGCATTCTCCAATTACATTGTTTTGGTGAGCGTATTGTTTTATTTTACTTTTCAATGAGGTCTCCTGTTACTTTACTTAAGTAGATCGTATTTTTGCGTAACTTCCTTTTATTTATTAATATTTCTCTGTATTCTATTTTTTTACAATTGTTGGAAGAATTAATGTGTCTGCAGCATCGCCTATGTCATCTTTGGTGCATGACATTCCAATTCTACTATGTTGATCATTTGTACTTTCAATGTGGCTCAGTTTTATCTCTTTAGGGCATTTGCACCGTGTTTTGTTCGTCGTAGGCTGCATTCACTACAGTAATCAGGAATCTAAAAGGTGCAGACATTGTTGTGTGTGCTATGTTATCGTAATGGTTCATCGTGTATCCCTAGACAGGTCATACGCTAATCTTACGGTCTGTTATTTGATGTGCGACGGGGATAATCAGACGACTAACTGTGTGTTTATATGTTCGGAATTGGAGTAAAAAACGATGGCCTAACATCACCACATGCTATCAATTAAAAAAAAATACGACGATCATCAGTTTTAGGAGGACGTGATCGCCCGGTGTATAGTGGATAGGCGGCAGGAATCTTTGAAGGCTATGTATGAAAAATGTTCCTTGTTGCAGTTTCCTCATATTCCAAGTCCGGCTTGTTGCAGGAGCTACTGAGTTAAGTGCTTTGTGCATACCGTGAGCTGTGTGTCTCATCCGTTTTGATCATGTTTCGATAATCCAATTGTTTACGATGAATGATGATATCGTATGACAAGGAACAGTTGGCGTTGTTCACTTTCTGCGCGGTTTCGCCTTTTTATCATTTGACGTGTGCTGAGACTGCTATGATGGGGACTACAGCTATATTTCTTTGTTCGGGAAATGAGATAGTAATTCGGATGATTCCACTGGCACGGGCGGTTGAGCATTGGGTGTTATTTTTATTATTATATTGTTTCTTTGTTTATAATCACGGAATGTTCTCTCATTCCCTCTTTACTGAATGATTGCAATCTCTACGCTGTGTTTTTTGGCTTCTCTTCCAGTATAAACTAAACGTTCTCCTATTGCTTTAAGAATAAAAGTTCACAAAAATATTCTTGTTTGCTTACTATTGAGTTTTACATATATAGTTGTCTTGTTTGTTTTTTTATTTCGTTTGTCATTTGTATCAATTTTCCTACTACATTCATTATTCAAGCATAACAAAAAAAATTTCTCTCGTTCCTTGTATAACATTTATGACCTACTAGGTCAAACAGTATTGTTTTTTTTGTCACTTCCTTACTTTGTTCTCTTTTTCTCTTTTTTGCTTGTCTTCTTCTATTTTATTCTCCTCTAAATCTAAGCAATTTTCTAATTTCATGCTTCTGATTCTGTATACCTACTTTCTTCTTCCGTTTCCTTTTTTTTTTTTTAATTGGCATTTAATTATCCAATTTCTTCTTTATCCGGTTCATGTTTAGACGCTTATCTGTCCTTGAAATCTGCCTAAACACTTCTCTCAAGCGGATCGTAGTCCAATAATGGGAATTCGACATTCTTTTTTTTAAGCTCTTATCAAATAGTTCTTTCGCCATTTACCTACATCTGCACATATATATATATAGCCATACATACACATAATCGTTGACATTTGCATACACACTAACATGCATACAAACATAAACACATACACACAGATAAACACAGAAGCACATACACATACATGCATAAATAAATATATAATCAATGTTATACACAAATGGAACATGCTGTTGTTACGTTTCCCTGGTTTTAGTTCTCCTGTGAACCATTTCTTTCAGCCAATAAAATACTGACCAGTTTCTATGGTTTTCAACAGGCTGGCGTTTACGTGGTCTCCTTCAACGTGGTGTCTCAGCATGGAAAGTTAGTACATCTAACTATGTACAAAAACGACACCATCGTGGCCTCTGTATATGCCTATCAATCAAACGGGCATGATCATGCAGGTGAGGTGACATCCGTTAATGGACATCATAGACTTGTTTATTAATTATGTTATTTTTTCTTCTTCTAACATAAAGTTTACCTGTGCTTTTCTGTGCTATCGTAGAGAATTGGTAAATTCGAATACACCACATTTTGAAGCCATTAAAAAAAAAATGTAAAGAGCCCCTTCACGCCAAGTGGCGTATAGAGAATATGGTGTTAGTGACCATCATTTGTATAAACCTTCGACACATGATCTTTGGGGTCATGTGGTCAGTATTACGCCCGTGCCGCTTTACTTTCCCAGATAAAATCCGGTACCCATTTAAGGCTGGGTGAACCCGGAAGCCGTAGTTTGGGATCGAACCCTACATTTTGTCCTTTGTAGTCCAGTTCACTAACCACTGAGGCTCCCATTTTTAAGCCATGTTGTGCTTATATTTCCAGCGTGGGACTGTTAATGTCTATACACGTTTATCAAAGTGCATTCAGAATAGTTCCGGTAAGAAAAAAAATCTATTTTCTTCAGATACGTTCTCAATGTAGCGTTTGGAAGATCGCTCGTTACATTATAAATACATATTTCCGAAGCAAAGAGAATCTGGAGTCTGATTCGATAACACTACTATGCACATATATGACAGTGCAAGTGTAAGCAAGGCATGTGTAAAGTTGACGTCTCATGATTTACTACCTGACTTGAAATTGTGTCGGGGAAATTCATCGTAGTGAAGATCAAATTGTAAGTGTATGGAGTCGAATAAGGGTTGCACAATAATAACATCAAATTGAAGATGCATCACAGAAATCAAAAGCCAAATAGCTCAGGCCAAAATACCATTTCAGAAAGTTAAAAACATTGTATGCAACAAATCTAGGTCAATAGAAGTGAGAAAGAGAGTTCCTCTGTACTATATAGTGCCAATTCTGACATATGGAAGCGAATCATGGACAGTAGAAAACACATGCAAAGTGCCACAAAGAGGGGATTTTAGAGAAGAATGATGAAAGTTTCCTTCACAGCTAAAAAAGACCAATGCGGACATCCTCAAAAAGACCAACACAAAAAAGGGAGCTTCTAAAAACATAAGTAAGGATTAATACATCTTTTTCGGGCACCTCATGAGAAGAAGAAAGTTGTAATACTTAATTACAACTACCAAAATACAGGGAAACAGAGAGGAGCGTGGACGCCAAAGAAAGATGATACGAGACACTTTGGTGACATGGCAGAGAAAACAATCAACAACATAAGGTTTCAACTCTTCCAAGATTACTTTAAGAAGGCACATGGATCGTTTACAACGCCCCGAAAATCGCATCTGTCTTGCTTGAATTGTGTTTAGTAGTTCTCTTTTCATTTTTAGTTGTTTTGAGACTTCATCGTTCGTTTTGTTTTCTTTCTTTTTAGTTCTTCCTAATTGTCCACATGTCACATTTCAAAGGCTTCAATCTACTGTTCTGTTTTCTTGTCTGATGTCCATGTTTCTGCACCTTACAGGAATGTTGAGAAAATATAACATTTTGCTATTGTTTGTTTTAGCCATCTTGTTATTTGTTTGATGTTGGTATATGTTTCATGGTGTTAAAATTCCTTTTTGCTATTCCTAAGCTTTTGTTCATTTCAGTTTAACATTTTCCAACACCGGTTATATAATGTCCAAGGTAGTTGTAGCTATGAATTGTCTCCTGGTCTATTCTTTCAAATTTGATATTCACTTGTAGGTTTTGAGCACTATCTTTATTTATGAGCACAGTTTTAATCTTTTTCAAAGAAAGCATGACGTGAAAATACAATGTATAAAAAAATATCTGTTTCAATATTGATCTATTGAGTGTGTCCAATTGTGTGTGTGTGTGTGTGCATGATTTCATTTTGCGCGATTCGTTATTGGTATATTTAAGTTGACTAGATAATTTTGTTGATTAAATATTAATAAGTTATTTGGTAAATTAAATATTCACAACAGAAACGAATTTTCGATGTATGAAATAGTTAGTCTCATAAAAATAAATCAGTGAAAATATCCCTGATAACACGCGTATTAGTTGAGCTATTAACTATCTATTTATTACAAGTGGTTGTGACTAGGGCTATAAAACAATTGGATGTGACTAGAGCTATAAAACAGTTGGATGTGACTAGAGCTATAAAACAAGTGGATGTGATTAACGCTATAAAACAAATGGATGTGACTAGAGCTATAAAACAAGTGGATGTGACTAGAGCTATAAAACAAGTGGATGTGACTAGAGCTTTAAAATAAGTGGATGTGACTACAGCTATAAAACAAGTGCCTGTAACTATCTATCTATTGACATTTCGAGACGTAGCCGGCCCATATGTCGTAAACCAAGATACTCCTTCTCTTATCTGAATTTTGTTCTAGCAGTTATCAATTCTTTTAAATATATTTTATCAAATCTCGCCATTTGTCTCTGTTCTGTGAAAGCAGCTCAGTCTCATTGAGGGAGCCTGTAACTACAGCTATAAAACAAGCAAATGTGACTAGAGAGATAAAGCAATTGGCTGTGACTAAAGTTATAAAACAAGTGGTTGTGACGAAAGCTATACAACAAGTGGCTGTGACTAGAACTATCAAACAAGTAAATGTGACTAGAGCTATAAAACAAATGCGATGAATGTTAAATTTAGGAACATGCTGGACGGTGAATAACAACACAGCTCATGAGTCTTATTTTTTCTTTCACTTTAGCAAGCACGTTTCCCATGAGGCTTGACGTTGGAGATAAGCTTATGATAAAGAGCAACACAGATTCGTATCTCCATGGAGATGGTAGTAGGTATATGAAGAGCCATGCTATTCCAAGTAAAACGTTTTTGTGGCAGAAACATGACTGAAAATGATACCGTGTTTTTGAAATAAGAATTGAATAGACATAATTGATTTACTAGTTGTTTCTTCTTAATAAGTCCTATTGTTTTATTATTATTATATACATGTTGTTGTTTTTTCTTGTAGTTATAAGAATGTATTTAGCACGTGTCTCCTGCCGAAATAGGGTATTCCGTTGGAACCCTAATTAACTGTATTGCCGTGAAGTCTAAAATTATGGTTGTGGTTAGTCGAAGGCACCGGTATCACTGCAAACGAATTAATATCCATAATTGCTCAACCGCCGGTGCCAGTGGAATCATCCGAATTAACATCTCATCTCATTGAAGGATCCAAACAAATAAAAGCAGGTCCCCATCATAGCAGCTACGGAACACGTAAAGTGACATAAGGCCAAGCGGCACCGAATGTGAAGGCAGTGTGAATGTGAATTGTCCTTCTTCATACGATATCGGCATTCATCGTAAGCAATCGGAATAACTAAACACAATCCGGATGAAACACACAGCTCACGGTGTGCACAAATCACTAAACTCAGTAGCTCCAGCAGCAAACCGGAATTGGAATATGAGGAAACTGCAACAAGAAACACTTTTCAGACTGAGCCACAATTGCTCTTGCCGCCTATCCGCCATATTGACCGGTATCCCAATGATGACATATATTGCAATCAACACAGAACACATTATTGTGCACACTGTAGAGGTTTTCAGATCAAATACACGTAATCCACCTCAACGGCGAATATCCCAAATGTATAACTTCCTATCTATATACTTATCTGTCTTGGAAAGATAGAATTAACTATCTTTCAAGCTAAAAAACTAACAGGAACGTTGACGCAAACATGACCGCGACATCTTGAAACCGGAAGTTCATTTGAAGAAAGTCTAAAATTGTGGCGACCCATGACTATACAGATGAGTTATGACGGTGATTCTCTTGTGCTTTCCGCAGTATCATGGAACATTACCTGACTTGACATGAAATATCAATAAGACAGAAGTAATGTTAGAATCAATGCTAAGAAAACATCACCACACAGCACAATAAAGACAAATGAAAAACTAATGAACGGAAATACATAGGAACGCTGTTAACATCAGATGTACACGTACAACAGAGGTGAGAATCCGAATAATTCAGGCAAAAACACCTTTTAAAAAAATGAGGACGATACTTTTAAATCAATTTTTGATATTGAAAAAAAGAGTTCTTAAATATGGTTATGGAACGCTCCGTTATCACTGCAAACGAATTAAAATCCATAATTGCTCAACCGCCCGTGCCAGCGGAATCATCCGAATTTCTAACTCATCTCCCAAATAAAGTGAGGTAAATGTAGTCCCCATCATGGCAGTCTCAGCACACTCCAAAAGACATTAGGCGCAGCCGCACAGAAAGTGAACACAGCCAACTAACTGTTTCTTGTCACACGATATCATTGTTCATTGTAAACAATTGGAATATCGAAACACGATCAAAACTGATGAAACGCGCAGCTCACGGTGTATACAGAACACTTAACACAGTAGCTCCTACAACAAACCGGACTTGGAATATGAGGAAACTGCAACAAAGAACACTTTTCTTATATAGCCTTCAATGGTTCCTGACGCCTATCCACCATAATTACCGGAAGTTCACGTCCTCCTCTTAAAGATGTACAACCAATCCTATTATATGGATGTAAATCACGGACAATATTACAGCAATCAAGAAAATCACCGGAACTGCAGAATTCTGGTTATTACATAAGAATGTTGAGTCTACAGAAGGACAGCTAAGAAGAGTAATTACCGCGTTCTGGATGAAGCCAAAGCCAACGAGAGCTAACTTCTAAAATTAGGAAGAGACAATCATAATTTTATTTTGTGGACTTTACATTCTATCACTGTTACTAATATAATCACACACTGCAACAATGTCGTGTACACATACTTGCGTGAATATTCACAAACTATTATAAAGTTGTCCAAGTATACATTTTCTATAGTTCAACATCTACGATAGACCTACTCCTGAATATCAGTCGGTGATCCTAATATAAACAACCTGAGGAAAATGATAGTTGTAAGATCCTATAAATTAAGTAAAGAGTAAAGTATCCCAGTCACGCCAAGTGGCGTATAGGGAATACGGTGTTAGTGACCATAAATTTTACAGACCTTCAGCACTTGATTTTTTGGGGTAATGTGGTCGGTATTACGCCCGTGCCGCTTTACTTTCCCAGAAAAAAATGCATTACCCATTTGATTGGTGAAACCGTTGGTATCATGGAACATTACCTGACTTGACATGTAGACAAGTGTTGACAAGTAAAGCGGCACGGGCGTAATGCCGACCATATTACCCCAAAAACCATGTGCCATAGGTCTGTAAAATTTATGGTCATTAACACCATATTCCCTATACGCCACTTGGCGTGACGGGGGCTCTTTACTTAATTTTACTTTGGTGTCATGGCATGGAAAACAATCAACAACAGAACTGATACGATGCACTGTAGATAGAATATAGTGTAAGGACATGATCGCCTAACGCAACCAGTGTGCCACATAATGATGATTATGATGAATGAGAAGGGAACAAATGGAATATAGTGTATAAAAAAAAAAAAATTAGTTACCCCCGTCACGCCAAGTGGCGTATAAGGAATATGGTTTTAGTGACCACAACTTTTACAGACCTTCGGCACATGATTTTTGTTGTAGTGTGGTCGACATTACACCCGCGCCGCTTTACTTTCCCATAAAAATATCCGGTACCCATTAAAGGCTGGGTGAACCGGAGTCGTCGGTTGGGATCGAAACCTACCTCTTGTTCTTTGTAGTCCAGTTCACTAACCACTGAGCTATCACGGCTCCCGGAATATATTTTAACAACTGGGAAATAAAGGGACGAAAATATAGAGGGAAGAAAAGAGAAAAGATTCCATAAATCTTAAGAGAATGGTTTGGCAAAAGGTCAACAACAGAAATGATAAATAACTGTCGAGATCGAATTGTGGAGAGACATGATCACCTACACCAGCAGGCTTGGTGCTTGATGATGAATGACATCTCTCTATCTCTCTATCTCTCTATCTCTCTTTCTATCTCTCAAGGATACCTGCCCGCATCAACTAGTAGCAGTTTATTAACAACAAAAAATGCATGTGGAGAAAATGTAACTTCCATGGCTCTGTTCCTCATATAAGAGTTGTTCAATCTATATATCATTTATTTTATTGTGCTGCTGCGCATTCTCCAATTACATTGTTTTGGTGAGCGTATTGTTTTATTTTACTTTTCAATGAGGTCTCCTGTTACTTTACTTAAGTAGATCGTATTTTTGCGTAACTTCCTTTTATTTATTAATATTTCTCTGTATTCTATTTTTTTACAATTGTTGGAAGAATTAATGTGTCTGCAGCATCGCCTATGTCATCTTTGGTGCATGACATTCCAATTCTACTATGTTGATCATTTGTACTTTCAATGTGGCTCAGTTTTATCTCTTTAGGGCATTTGCACCGTGTTTTGTTCGTCGTAGGCTGCATTCACTACAGTAATCAGGAATCTAAAAGGTGCAGACATTGTTGTGTGTGCTATGTTATCGTAATGGTTCATCGTGTATCCCTAGACAGGTCATACGCTAATCTTACGGTCTGTTATTTGATGTGCGACGGGGATAATCAGACGACTAACTGTGTGTTTATATGTTCGGAATTGGAGTAAAAAACGATGGCCTAACATCACCACATGCTATCAATTAAAAAAAAAATACGACGATCATCAGTTTTAGGAGGACGTGATCGCCCGGTGTATAGTGGATAGGCGGCAGGAATCTTTGAAGGCTATGTATGAAAAATGTTCCTTGTTGCAGTTTCCTCATATTCCAAGTCCGGCTTGTTGCAGGAGCTACTGAGTTAAGTGCTTTGTGCATACCGTGAGCTGTGTGTCTCATCCGTTTTGATCATGTTTCGATAATCCAATTGTTTACGATGAATGATGATATCGTATGACAAGGAACAGTTGGCGTTGTTCACTTTCTGCGCGGTTTCGCCTTTTTATCATTTGACGTGTGCTGAGACTGCTATGATGGGGACTACAGCTATATTTCTTTGTTCGGGAAATGAGATAGTAATTCGGATGATTCCACTGGCACGGGCGGTTGAGCATTGGGTGTTATTTTTATTATTATATTGTTTCTTTGTTTATAATCACGGAATGTTCTCTCATTCCCTCTTTACTGAATGATTGCAATCTCTACGCTGTGTTTTTTGGCTTCTCTTCCAGTATAAACTAAACGTTCTCCTATTGCTTTAAGAATAAAAGTTCACAAAAATATTCTTGTTTGCTTACTATTGAGTTTTACATATATAGTTGTCTTGTTTGTTTTTTTATTTCGTTTGTCATTTGTATCAATTTTCCTACTACATTCATTATTCAAGCATAACAAAAAAAATTTCTCTCGTTCCTTGTATAACATTTATGACCTACTAGGTCAAACAGTATTGTTTTTTTTTGTCACTTCCTTACTTTGTTCTCTTTTTCTCTTTTTTGCTTGTCTTCTTCTATTTTATTCTCCTCTAAATCTAAGCAATTTTCTAATTTCATGCTTCTGATTCTGTATACCTACTTTCTTCTTCCGTTTCCTTTTTTTTTTTTAATTGGCATTTAATTATCCAATTTCTTCTTTATCCGGTTCATGTTTAGACGCTTATCTGTCCTTGAAATCTGCCTAAACACTTCTCTCAAGCGGATCGTAGTCCAATAATGGGAATTCGACATTCTTTTTTTTAAGCTCTTATCAAATAGTTCTTTCGCCATTTACCTACATCTGCACATATATATATATAGCCATACATACACATAATCGTTGACATTTGCATACACACTAACATGCATACAAACATAAACACATACACACAGATAAACACAGAAGCACATACACATACATGCATAAATAAATATATAATCAATGTTATACACAAATGGAACATGCTGTTGTTACGTTTCCCTGGTTTTAGTTCTCCTGTGAACCATTTCTTTCAGCCAATAAAATACTGACCAGTTTCTATGGTTTTCAACAGGCTGGCGTTTACGTGGTCTCCTTCAACGTGGTGTCTCAGCATGGAAAGTTAGTACATCTAACTATGTACAAAAACGACACCATCGTGGCCTCTGTATATGCCTATCAATCAAACGGGCATGATCATGCAGGTGAGGTGACATCCGTTAATGGACATCATAGACTTGTTTATTAATTATGTTATTTTTTCTTCTTCTAACATAAAGTTTACCTGTGCTTTTCTGTGCTATCGTAGAGAATTGGTAAATTCGAATACACCACATTTTGAAGCCATTAAAAAAAAAAATGTAAAGAGCCCCTTCACGCCAAGTGGCGTATAGAGAATATGGTGTTAGTGACCATCATTTGTATAAACCTTCGACACATGATCTTTGGGGTCATGTGGTCAGTATTACGCCCGTGCCGCTTTACTTTCCCAGATAAAATCCGGTACCCATTTAAGGCTGGGTGAACCCGGAAGCCGTAGTTTGGGATCGAACCCTACATTTTGTCCTTTGTAGTCCAGTTCACTAACCACTGAGGCTCCCATTTTTAAGCCATGTTGTGCTTATATTTCCAGCGTGGGACTGTTAATGTCTATACACGTTTATCAAAGTGCATTCAGAATAGTTCCGGTAAGAAAAAAAATCTATTTTCTTCAGATACGTTCTCAATGTAGCGTTTGGAAGATCGCTCGTTACATTATAAATACATATTTCCGAAGCAAAGAGAATCTGGAGTCTGATTCGATAACACTACTATGCACATATATGACAGTGCAAGTGTAAGCAAGGCATGTGTAAAGTTGACGTCTCATGATTTACTACCTGACTTGAAATTGTGTCGGGGAAATTCATCGTAGTGAAGATCAAATTGTAAGTGTATGGAGTCGAATAAGGGTTGCACAATAATAACATCAAATTGAAGATGCATCACAGAAATCAAAAGCCAAATAGCTCAGGCCAAAATACCATTTCAGAAAGTTAAAAACATTGTATGCAACAAATCTAGGTCAATAGAAGTGAGAAAGAGAGTTCATCTGTACTATATAGTGCCAATTCTGACATATGGAAGCGAATCATGGACAGTAGAAAACACATGCAAAGTGCCACAAAGAGGGGATTTTAGAGAAGAATGATGAAAGTTTCCTTCACAGCTAAAAAAGACCAATGCGGACATCCTCAAAAAGACCAACACAAAAAAGGGAGCTTCTAAAAACATAAGTAAGGATTAATACATCTTTTTCGGGCACCTCATGAGAAGAAAAAAGTTGTAATACTTAATTACAACTACCAAAATACAGGGAAACAGAGAGGAGCGTGGACGCCAAAGAAAGATGATACGAGACACTTTGGTGACATGGCAGAGAAAACAATCAACAACATAAGGTTTCAACTCTTCCAAGATTACTTTAAGAAGGCACATGGATCGTTTACAACGCCCCGAAAATCGCATCTGTCTTGCTTGAATTGTGTTTAGTAGTTCTCTTTTCATTTTTAGTTGTTTTGAGACTTCATCGTTCGTTTTGTTTTCTTTCTTTTTAGTTCTTCCTATACTACACGTCACATTTCAAAGGCTTCAATCTACTGTTCTGTTTTCTTGTCTGATGTCCATGTTTCTGCACCTTACAGGAATGTTGAGAAAATATAACATTTTGCTATTGTTTGTTTTAGCCATGTTGTTATTTGTTTGATGTTGGTATATGTTTCATGGTGTTAAAATTCCTTTTTGCTATTCCTAAGCTTTTGTTCATTTCAGTTTAACATTTTCCAACACCGGTTATATAATGTCCAAGGTAGTTGTAGCTATGAATTGTCTCCTGGTCTATTCTTTCAAATTTGATATTCACTTGTAGGTTTTGAGCACTATCTTTATTTATGAGCACAGTTTTAATCTTTTTCAAAGAAAGCATGACGTGAAAATACAATGTATAAAAAAATATCTGTTTCAATATTGATCTATTGAGTGTGTCCAATTGTGTGTGTGTGTGTGTGTGCATGATTTCATTTTGCGCGATTCGTTATTGGTATATTTAAGTTGACTAGATAATTTTGTTGATTAAATATTAATAAGTTATTTGGTAAATTAAATATTCACAACAGAAACGAATTTTCGATGTATGAAATAGTTAGTCTCATAAAAATAAATCAGTGAAAATATCCCTGATAACACGCGTATTAGTTGAGCTATTAAATATATATTTATTACAAGTGGTTGTGACTAGGGCTATAAAACAATTGGATGTGACTAGAGCTATAAAACAGTTGGATGTGACTAGAGCTATAAAACAAGTGGATGTGATTAACGCTATAAAACAAATGGATGTGACTAGAGCTATAAAACAAGTGGATGTGACTAGAGCTATAAAACAAGTGGATGTGACTAGAGCTTTAAAATAAGTGGATGTGACTACAGCTATAAAACAAGTGCCTGTAACTATCTATCTATTGACATTTCGAGACGTAGCCGGCCCATATGTCGTAAACCAAGATACTCCTTCTCTTATCTGAATTTTGTTCTAGCAGTTATCAATTCTTTTAAATATATTTTATCAAATCTCGCCATTTGTCTCTGTTCTGTGAAAGCAGCTCAGTCTCATTGAGGGAGCCTGTAACTACAGCTATAAAACAAGCAAATGTGACTAGAGAGATAAAGCAATTGGCTGTGACTAAAGTTATAAAACAAGTGGTTGTGACGAAAGCTATACAACAAGTGGCTGTGACTAGAACTATCAAACAAGTAAATGTGACTAGAGCTATAAAACAAATGCGATGAATGTTAAATTTAGGAACATGCTGGACGGTGAATAACAACACAGCTCATGAGTCTTATTTTTTCTTTCACTTTAGCAAGCACGTTTCCCATGAGGCTTGACGTTGGAGATAAGCTTATGATAAAGAGCAACACAGATTCGTATCTCCATGGATATGGTAGTAGGTATATGAAGAGCCATGCTATTCCAAGTAAAACGTTTTTGTGGCAGAAACATGACTGAAAATGATACCGTGTTTTTGAAATAAGAATTGAATAGACATAATTGATTTACTAGTTGTTTCTTCTTAATAAGTCCTATTGTTTTATTATTATTATATACATGTTGTTGTTTTTTCTTGTAGTTATAAGAATGTATTTAGCACGTGTCTCCTGCCGAAATAGGGTATTCCGTTGGAACCCTAATTAACTGTATTGCCGTGAAGTCTAAAATTATGGTTGTGGTTAGTCGAAGGCACCGGTATCACTGCAAACGAATTAATATCCATAATTGCTCAACCGCCGGTGCCAGTGGAATCATCCGAATTAACATCTCATCTCATTGAAGGATCCAAACAAATAAAAGCAGGTCCCCATCATAGCAGCTACGGAACACGTAAAGTGACATAAGGCCAAGCGGCACCGAATGTGAAGGCAGTGTGAATGTGAATTGTCCTTCTTCATACGATATCGGCATTCATCGTAAGCAATCGGAATAACTAAACACAATCCGGATGAAACACACAGCTCACGGTGTGCACAAATCACTAAACTCAGTAGCTCCAGCAGCAAACCGGAATTGGAATATGAGGAAACTGCAACAAGAAACACTTTTCAGACTGAGCCACAATTGCTCTTGTCGCCTATCTGCCATATTGACCGGTATCCCAATGATGACATATATTGCAATCAACACAGAACACATTATTGTGCACACTGTAGAGGTTTTCAGATCAAATACACGTAATCCACCTCAACGGCGAATATCCCAAATGTATAACTTCCTATCTATATACTTATCTGTCTTGGAAAGATAGAATTAACTATCTTTCAAGCTAAAAAACTAACAGGAACGTTGACGCAAACATGACCGCGACATCTTGAAACCGGAAGTTCATTTGAAGAAAGTCTAAAATTGTGGCGACCCATGACTATACAGATGAGTTATGACGGTGATTCTCTTGTGCTTTCCGCAGTATCATGGAACATTACCTGACTTGACATGAAATATCAATAAGACAGAAGTAATGTTAGAATCAATGCTAAGAAAACATCACCACACAGCACAATAAAGACAAATGAAAAACTAATGAACGGAAATACATAGGAACGCTGTTAACATCAGATGTACACGTACAACAGAGGTGAGAATCCGAATATTTCAGGCAAAAACACCTTTTAAAAAAATGAGGACGATACTTTTAAATCAATTTTTGATATTGAAAAAAAGAGTTCTTAAATATGGTTATGGAACGCTCTGTTATCACTGCAAACGAATTAAAATCCATAATTACTCAACCGCCCGTGCCAGCGGAATCATCCGAATTTCTAACTCATCTCCCAAATAAAGTGAGGTAAATGTAGTCCCCATCATGGCAGTCTCAGCACACTCCAAAAGACATTAGGCGCAGCCGCACAGAAAGTGAACACAGCCAACTAACTGTTTCTTGTTACACGATATCATTGTTCATTGTAAACAATTGGAATATCGAAACACGATCAAAACTGATGAAACGCGCAGCTCACGGTGTATATAGAACACTTAACACAGTAGCTCCTACAACAAACCGGACTTGGAATATGAGGAAACTGCAACAAAGAACACTTTTCATATATAGCCTTCAATGGTTCCTGACGCCTATCCACCATAATTACCGGAAGTTCACGTCCTCCTCTTAAAGATGTACAACCAATCCTATTATATGGATGTAAATCACGGACAATATTACAGCAATCAAGAAAATCACCGGAACTGCAGAATTCTGGTTTTACATAAGAATGTTGAGTCTACAGAAGGACAGCTAAGAAGAGTAATTACCGCGTTCTGGATGAAGCCAAAGCCAACGAGAGCTAACTTCTAAAATTAGGAAGAGACAATCATAATTTTATTTTGTGGACTTTACATTCTATCACTGTTACTAATATAATCACACACTGCAACAATGTCGTGTACACATACTTGCGTGAATATTCACAAACTATTATAAAGTTGTCCAAGTATACATTTTCTATAGTTCAACATCTACGATAGACCTACTCCTGAATATCAGTCGGTGATCCTAATATAAACAACCTGAGGAAAATGATAGCTGTAAGATCCTATAAATTAAGTAAAGAGTAAAGTATCCCAGTCACGCCAAGTGGCGTATAGGGAATACGGTGTTAGTGACCATAAATTTTACAGACCTTCAGCACTTGATTTTTTGGGGTAATGTGGTCGGTATTACGCCCGTGCCGCTTTACTTTCCCAGAAAAAAATGCATTACCCATTTGATTGGTGAAACCGGAACCCGTCGGTTGGGAACGATCCCTACCTCTTGTCATTTGTAGTCCAGTTCACTAACCACTGAGCAATCACGGCTTAAGATCCAATGAAGCACGACCAAAAATAATGCATTTAGTACGCATAAAGTATAATGGTCTTCTTGAATTCTTAAATATTATGTAGAGCCAGTCTTAACAAATGGATGTGGATCATGGACAATAGGACAACATTTAAGAAAATCACTGGAGTATGTATAAATGTGGTTTTATAGAAGAATGTTGAGAATACCATGGACAGTTAAGAAGAGTAATGAAAGCGTTTTGAAAGAGGCAAAGCTAAAAGATAGCTAATTTCCAATTTTAGGAAGAAACAATCATCATTTTTGGCCATGTAATGAGAAGAGAACAATTTGAATCCCAACCAGACAGGACAATTTTAACTTATAAATCAAGGAGTCAGAGAAGACTTTGTTCTGTCGCCGGATTTGTTTTCACTTTACAGCGAACCTATAAATAGATCAATAGTAGACAAAAAAGGAATTGAAGTCAACAGTCAAAGCATACATAATTTGCGATATGCGGATGGCACATTCTTAATAGCAGAGACAGAGAATGAACTACAAGAAATGATAAACATATAGTAAAAGAAAGCAACAAGAAAGGTCTCAGTCTGAATAGTAAGAAAACAGAAGTAATGGTCATGTCGAAGAAACAATCATCGCCATCATGCAGCATAAAAATAAACAGGACACATTTGAAACGTGTCAAATACTTGGGCACAATAATTACATCAGATGGAAGATGCACCACAGAAATAAAAAGCAGAATAGCTCAAGCCAAAAAAACATTTGAGAAAATGAAAAATATCTTATGTAAAAATCTATGTCAATAGAAATGAGAAAGATAGTTCATCGGTGCTATATAGAACCAATTCTGACCTATGGAAGTGAATCATGGAAAGTAGAAAAACAAACGAAAAGACGATTAGAGGCCACAGCGATGGGATTTCTCTGAGATTGTTAAAACTTCCCTGGACAGCTAAAAAGACCAATGAGGAAGCTCTCAAAGAGGCCAACACAAAAAGGCAGCACTTTTAAAAAAAACATCAGTAAGAAACAGTCAACATTTTTTGAGCACACCATGAGAAGAGGAAAGTTTGGATTCTTTGTTACAACTGACAAAATAAAAGGATAGAGAGATCGCGGACGAGAAAGAGAGAAAATACTGGATAGCTTGGTGTCATGACATAGAAAACAGTCAGCAACAGAACCGATACGATGCACTGTAGATAGAAGATTGTGGAAGGACATGATCGCCTACGCCAACCGGTATGGTACATGATGAATAATAAGAGAACAGCTGGAATATACTGTAACAACTGGGAAAATTGAAGGACGAAGAGATAGAGGGAAGCCAAGAGTAAAGATACCAGACAGCTTAAGAGAATGGCGTGGCAGAAGGTCAGCAACATAAATTATAAATAACTGTCGTGATCAAAAGTTGTGGAGAGACAAGATCACCTGCGCCAGCAGGCCCGGTACTTGATGATGATGATGATGATAATGTGCTTGCCAGTAGATGTCATTTCTTCCTCTCTGTGCGTGTAGTATCACAATCCTTTCTAAAGTTGACTTCGCATGATTTATTGCCTGACTTGAAATTGTATCGGGGAAAGTCATCGTAGGGAAGATCAAATCGCAAAAAACTCATAATTTGTTGTTGTAACGAACTGACTTTGTGTAGGCATTGGTGTGCACAAACAACTTCATCAATTCGTCGGAGAACGAAATGCAGATTAAATGGTTCACTCTCTAGAATTAATATAGGTGTGCTTATTTAGCACAAAATGGTTCAATTATGTTGAAATCGTGAATAAATTATTATTTGAAGTATTGTCTTTATAAATGAAATGTATTAACTTGTGCTATACTTTAAATGGAACTATGCATATATAATGATTGTTTCAAACGGAATAATAGTTTTATTTGTGAATATAATATTTATTTGTTTAATTATAGAAATATAATCACTTTTCTACAAGTCTTAAGTTCCAACACTGCAACATTTAATAAAACAAAACAAAGCATTTAAACGGGAGTGATTCATTATGAGTAAAAAGGTAAAGAAAAAATGTTACAGTTGTAGGGGTGGAGTGTGGATTCATGACTTATCACGGTCAACATTTGCTACACTTTTCTTCAACTTATAAAAGTAACGAATGGGAAGCATGAAATGGCATAACTACAGTCTTTATTAAAATGAATGTCGTCATTTATAAATGACTACTCTTTGTTTTTCTATCGGTAACATTTTGAACTCATTTTTTATAAGCTGGAAGACTACATTATATAAAGCTATTACATTTAAAGTATATAGTGATTAGTTGTTGTTTATTAATTGTTTACCTTTACTATCCTTTCATATGATGTGTTGCTAAATGTCTTGGGTAATGTTTATTCTATTTTCAAGTTGACTGTTTTTCTTTATGAAATCTAAAATAATAATTAGCTCGCACTGTCCATTAATTTATTTTAAAATATCAGAATAGTACTCAAAAAACTTGTCTTTATCTTTTCTTGTGGCCCCTAACTTAATAATCGCCTTGGTTAATGTTGCTATTTATTTTTGCTTTCAACATATATGATTTCTCAACATTCAGAAATGTATGATTTTGTCGTACATACTTTTGCGTTATCTGCATGCAATATACATCAATGTTCTACAAGCGAGAATTAATTCTCAGAAAAAATAACAGAGAAAACAATTAAGTTGTCTTTTAATCGTATTCGCTTCAAACACTACAGCAACATTTTTCAATAAAAACAACATGTAGAGTGACGAAAAGAATTACCTCACGACGATACAGAAATATTATTGCTTTGTAACCGCTTCTTAGGATCAGGGATAAAAGATGTACACAGAGAACAGTGCACCTATTGTTGTCAGGATATATATATATATATATATATATATATATCCCTCTCTCTATCTCTCTTGCGTTCATCTGATGACTAAAGAAATACTTAGACTTCCCCATCATCAACCAATAAAATGACGTTAAATGGACTAGCATGCGCTGTGTTGCTGTTTATAGGAAAATCTGTGACATTTGCACTTTTGGCCCGAGATGTTTGCCTTCGGCATGACGTTTTATGTATCGGATTGCATTCACTCTGGGTCCTTACTTGCATGGCCAAACTTGACTAGTTAGTCTGTGTCTAGAAGGTGAACATCCCAGGAGGGAGAACTTACTTTCTAAATTTTAGATTAATATTACATGTTCCTAGCCACATCTTCGTATGTAGATGTGACAACATCCTCACATTTCTGGCTTTGAAGCACAAAGGAGAAATAACTGAACATCTCGTTAGAGATGATTGCTAACAGTTTAGCACTGGGTGGTCAAAGCCAGTGTCCTTTGCAATCACTGATTGACAGCTTGATCAAAGTATGCGACCTACTCTCGTTAACAAATCGGTGTAATAAAAACAGATACTATTGCTCAAGTAAACGCCAGATTAATCAGTTTGCATGGAGGCCCACATATATTAGAGTAAACATTGTGCTAATTTGAATCTACAGTCATGGTTGCCCTCTTCCACAAGGAAGAACTAAATACAGAAGTAGTCAAGACAGTGGCAAGATTTATTAAATTAACGCATGTATGAAATAATATGAAATTCATTTTAACGACAGCGTTTCTAATATATCAAGCTTGTGTATGTAGCAGTCGTATGTGTGCAGATATTGAGCAATATATTCAAATTATGAGTAAAAATTAAACTAGTTTTTATCTTCACTGAAAAAAAAAAAATTATGAACGTCAACTGTCATGGACAAGAAACAACTAAAACGTCCGCAACGTTCAAAGATAACATTTAGCATAGCAACAATTAATGTTCAAAGATAACATTTAGTATAGCAACAATTAATGTTCAACGATAACATTTAGCATAGCAACAATTAATGTTCAAAGATAACATTTAGCATAGCATCAATTAATGTTCAAAGATAACATTTAGCATAGCAACAATTAATGTTCAAAGATAACATTTAGCATAACAAACAATTAATGTTCAAAAATAATATTTAGCATAGCAACAATTAATGTTCAAAGATAGCATTTAGCATAGCAACAATTAATGTTCAAAGATAGCATTTAGCATAACACCAATTAATGTTCAAAGATAGCATTTAGCATAGCAACAATTAATGTTCAAAGATAGCATTTAGAATAGCAACAATTACTGTTCAAATATAAAATTTAACATAGCAACAATTAGTGTTCAAAGATAACATTTAGCATAGCAACAATTAATGTTTAAAGATAACATTTAGCATAGCAATAATTAATGTTCAAAGATAAAATTTAGCATAGCAACAATTAGTGTTCAAAGATAACATTTAGCATAGCAACAATTAATGTTCAAAGATAACATTTAGCATAGCAATAATTAATGTTCAAAGATAACATTTAGCATAGCAACAATTAATGTTCAAAGATTAGTGTTGACTTGACGCGTTAGAGAAAAGGACAACGATCACATACGCACTAACATAGTGTATGTTAAGTATAGAGATGGGAAGTGACCTGTGGGTAGAAAAAAAAAGATTCAAAGATGTCTGCAAGACATCCCTGTGTGAAGTCCCCATAAGTGACTAAACCAGAGAAAAACTTTGCAACAATAGTAGTAAACTGAGACATATATATATAATTACATTCTAAATTTAAATGAATTCAAAGTTAAAAAAAAAAGAGAATTGGAGCGATTCTCAAGCCATAAAAATTACCTTGTTAATTCTGCTGCCATATTTGCCATTCAAATATTTGCAAGTTCCGACATGAGAGAAGGTGTTCGACAAATAGTCTTGGGCAGTTAATATTTCGATCACTTCATCTATCTTGGAAGTCACATTGATCGAGAAGGGGATACGAGCAAAGAAATTAGAATCAGACTGGCTAAAGCAGCAATGTCTTTCAGAAGCCTTGAAAAGTTGTGGAAATCAAAACTCATTAGCACAAACACAAAACTTAGGCTATTCAAATCAAATGTACTATCAACCCTTACATATGCGTGTGAAAGCTGGAAAACAACAAGAGATATAGAAACAAAGTTGAACGCATTCGAAAATAAATGTCTAAGGAAAATACTTGGTATAGAATGGAACGAATTCAAAACAAACGAGGAAATTAGAGAAATCGCCAATCAACCACTAATATCTTCAGTAATAAAGAAAAGACGATGGTCATACGTTGGACATGTGATGAGAAGAGATAATAATCGAATAGCAAAGCAAGCCCTCATATGGGAAACAACAGGTAAAAGAAAAAGAGGAAGACCCAGGGAGACACTGAGAAGAACATTGATGAGAGAGGCAAGAGCAGCAGGAATCGGCTCCCTCAATGAGATAGAACTGCTTGCACAGAACATAGACAGATGGCGAGATTTGATAAAATATCTTTAAAAGAAAACTGCTAGAACAAAAATTCATATAGGAGAAGGTGTATCTTGGTCTACGCCCTATGGGCCGGTTACGGCTCGAAAGGTCAATAGATAGATAGATAGTTAATATTGAATACCAATATATGACTATTTCCATCTGTCTATAAAGATGTAAAAGATCATTCATTATGTATAATTTACGTATTAACCTATACAGACACATAGTATGTGTACATACATATATAAAGAAAGATGAAGACAAATTAGGAGAATTAAATATAATTTTAGATAGGGGAAATAAGAAATAAAAAATATATTTTTTAAAAAATAGTGAGAAAGAGAGAGAGATTAACAGAATAAGAGGAACCATGATAAAACAAAAGAAATGAAGAAACAAAAAAATACGATGACAGAAAAAATGAGGTTTACAGATGAAGGAGAATACACAAAATAAAATAAGAAAAACAAATGATTTAAAGAAATAATCGTTAAAAATGAAATAATTCAAGAAGAAGCTAAAGAGGTTCAATACAAATACACATCAGAAAGCAAATATTTTAAAAATAAAGTCATTAAACCAGAATTATTAAAACATATATAATTTTTGGTGCGATATAGAGCCAATTCTGACTTGTGGAAGCTAATCAAGGACAGTAAACATACAAATGAAAAGACGTTTCGAGGCCACAGAGATGGGATTTCACAGAGGAATGTTGAAAGTTCCCTGGACAGCAAAAAGACCAACGAGGAAATTCTCAAGAGTGGCCAACATAAAAAGAGAACTTAAAAAACACCAGCAAGAAACAACCACAATTTTTCGGGCACATCATGAGAAGAGAAGAGTTGGAATGCTGGGTTACAACTGGAAAGAAACAGGGGAAGAGATATCGCGGACGACAGGGAGAGAAGATCCTGGATAGCTTCGTGGCATGGCATGAAAAACATTCAACAACAGAACTGATACGATGTAGATAGAAGATTGGTGAACGGCATGATAGCCTACATTAACTGGTATTTAAAATGATGATAATAATGATATAGTATTTTATGAAGAAAATGTGAACGATAATGCACACAAACAACTATCATAGTTATCAATTTAAATGTTTGAAATTTCATATAGAAGTCAACAAGCAGAAAACGTCCAAAAAGTATTATGATATTTCTGCCAGTCTCAATAAGAATATTCTATGCAATCGTATATCGGTATTTATTTGAAAGTAATGCCTTTTGAGTAAACGTGTACAAACTTGTAATCTTATGAGCCATTCTACATATTTGAGATATACAAGTCAACGCTGACATTTGTGAAATGTGTTTGTTTATTGACATGTACTTTTTACAAATTATTTAATATTTATTTTATTTCTTATATCAAATATTAACTATTACTTCTTTACACATTGTAATGTCACAAGAAGCCAAACCAAAAAGAGAGCTAATATACAATAATAGGTAGAAATATAGGCTAAAAAGACAAATTCTAAGGGGAATAAAGCTAACAGGAAATTCTCATAGAGGCCAACACAAAAAGGGAACTAAAAACATTAGAAAGAAACAATCAACATTTTTCGGGCACATCATGGGAAGAGTAAAGTTGGAATACTTGGTTACAACTGGCAAAAAAAAAGGAAACAGAAATCGTGGACGAGAGAGAGATAATATACAGGATAGCTTGGTGTCATGGGAAGTTCCCCATATAATAATATTTATGTATTATTATTTGTACCCAGTATATAACCACTGGAAACTACTATTCGTGCTGTTTCGTCCAATAAATGTTTGTCTACAACACAAGTATTCAGCCCTACTGGGAGATACTTGCAATAATAGGATAGTACAAATATACAATTTATTTCCGGTCTGTGATCGTTACCCTATGCTATAGTCATTGAGAACGTCATCGTGTAAGACACTGCTACAATAGCCAATTTTTTAGTTGGCTGCGTGGCAGTGTGCCAATCGTTCGGCTTCTCGTGGCAAGGCGCGGTGCCACTGAGTACGGGTTCGATCCCACTTCGGACCATATATTGTTCTTCGTTTTTTTCTATTGTTGTTTGTCAGTCAATTTTTCCGAGAGCTAACACATACTTCTTTGTTCTATTATTCCCTGTCATGGGGAGCCGCGATAGCTCAGTGTTTAGTGAACAGGACTACAAATAAAAGAGGTAGGGTTCGATCCCAACCAACGGCTTCCAGGTTAACCCAGCTTAAATGGATACCGGATTTTTTCTGGGAAAGTAAAGCGGCACGGGCGTAATGCCGACCATATTACCCCAAAAATCATGTGCCATAGGTCTGTAAAAGTTATGGTCATTAACACCATATTCCCTATACGCCACTTGGCGTGACGGGGGCTCTTTACTTAATTTTACTTTGGTGTCATGGCACGGAAAACAATCAACAACAGAACTGATACGATGCACTGTAGATAGAATATAGTGTAAGGACATGATCGCCTACCCCAACCAGTGTGCCACATAATGATGATTATGATGAATGAGAAGGGAACAAATGGAATATAGTGTATAAAAAAAAAAAATTAAGTACCCCCGTCACGCCAAGTGGCGTATAAGGAATATGGTTTTAGTGACCACAACTTTTACAGACCTTCGGCACATGATTTTTGTTGTAGTGTGGTCGACATTACACCCGCGCCGCTTTACTTTCCCATAAAAATATCCGGTACCCATTAAAGGCTGGGTGAACCGGAGTCGTCGGTTTTGATTGAAACCTACCTCTTGTTCTTTGTAGTCCAGTTCACTAACCACTGAGCTATCACGGCTCCCGGAATATATTTTAACAACTGAGAAATAAAGGGACGAAAATATAGAGGGAAGAAAAGAGAAAAGATTCCATAAATCTTAAGAGAATGGTTTGGCAAAAGGTCAACAACAGAAATGATAAATAACTGTCGAGATTGAATTGTGGAGAGACATGATCACCTACACCAGCAGGCACGGTACTTGATGATGATGATGAATGACATCTCTCTATCTCTCTATCTCTCTCTCTCTCTCTCTCTCTCTCTCTCTCTCTCTCTCTCTGCGATCAAGACTCAATCAGAGTAGGATTCCAAACTCTCACATGAAGACAGCTGTCTGTTTAAGTGAATTGATCGACCCCACAGACAGAAAGAACATCATAATTAGAGTCTGTTAGATCCACCCTAATTGAATATCTCTGAAAACGTTGCACAGTGTTCGGTGGCTGTGGCCCAGTACATCCGATTTCAGCCAGCATTTTATCAGGTTTGCTTTCCTTAGCCTTTGATTATCCCCAATCTTCCTGCAAGGCGGCAGATTGTCTTTTCTGTAGGGTTATTTTGCCCTTAGATGATCGGTCCTCCCAGGTTAACGAGCACCTTCTGCCCGAGTCACTAGAGGTGACTAACACAGACATGCACACACAAAGATATGAGATGTGACCAACACAGACATGCACACAGCGATACGAGGCATGACTAACACTGACACACACCAAGATATGAGATATGACTAACACATACACACACACACACACGTACATACTAAGATATGAGGTGTGACTAAACACAGTCATGCGCATACAAAAATATGAGACATGACTAAAATAAACATGCACTCACAAAGATAGGAGATGTGACTAACATAGACATGCACACACAAATATATGAGATGTGGCTAAACACAAACACACAAAGATATGAGACATGACTAATATAGACAGACACACATTAAGATATGAGATTTGACTAAACACAGACACACACAAAGATATGAGACATGATTAACACGGGCACACTCTAAATAATTGCTAGAGACTGCGTTAACACTGTCGCGTGTAACTGATATGCTACCCGTATCACAACCACAACTAAGCTGACTATCAATTTAAATCACTGCATAATTTGTTCTGAATATTACAGTAGAGAACTTGAACACGAAACACGGGTAAGTAGTTATTTTGAGGTTCACGTTAACGTTTAATGACTAGTAATACGCAGTTTATGTGTTGTCAGTAGCATGTATTTGTTCATGGTTAGAGCTGTTGATTTGTCACATCTTTTCATAATTCCAGTTTAACATACTTATCAACTCTTAATTCGCTGAGTCATGGGAATAAACTTGTTCTGAAAGTTTAGATTAAAAAATACACTTCTCTTCCACTAGGCGGTGTGTCTGCATTGTTACAACACTGAGTCTTCTCTTCCACTAGGCGGTGTGTCTGCATTGTTACAACACTGAGTCTTCTCTTCCACTAGGCGGTGTGTCTGCATTGTTACGACACTGAGTCTTCTCTTCCACTAGGCGGTGTGTCTGCATTGTTACGACACTGAGTATTCTCTTCCACTAAGCGGTGTGTCTGCATTGTTACAACATTGAGTCTTCCCTTCCATTAGGCAGTGTGTCTGCATTGTTACAGTACTGAGCCCTCTCTTCCACTAGGCAGTATGTCTGCATTGTTACAACACTGAGTATTTATGTCCATCCATATTTCTGTGGAAATCCCATATCTGGCTATTCATCCTCACATACGAGGGCTGATCAAAAAGTATCGGTACTTTCTTAATAGGTTCGGAACCAGCGAACAGATTGTATTCAAACTGTACACATATTGACCTTGATATATGTGTAACACTCTGTGCAAGTTGTGTCGTTGTAGCACGTGTGGATTAATCACGGCAGCGCCGTGACGTTAGCCATGTACCACGTGGTCGTCGGATTTTCAATGGCGGAAAATGACGGAAAAAATTGCGCAGAGAATTTGCATTAATTTTTGCCAAAAGCTTGGTGATACTTTCACAGAAACTTATGAAAAGTTATACAAAGTATATGGGGAAGAGTGTATGAGCCGCACACGAGTTTTTGAATGGTTTAAGCGATTCCAAGACGGCAGAGAAAATGTTGAGAGTGACCACCGGTCAGGACGACCTGTCACCAGCAGAAGTGAGAAACACATTGCCGATGTGTGTTCCACTGTGCGCGAAAATCGTCGAATCACCATTCGAGAGTTATCAGAAGAGCGCAGCATTAGTTTCGGCTCAGTTCAGGCCATTCTTACTGAAGATTTGGGTATGAGACGCGTGTCTGCCAAGCTCGTTCCAAAACTGCTTTCAGCTGACCAGAAAGACAACCGGGTTTCTGCTGCCGCAGATCTCATTGACTCTGTCGAAAACAATGAAAACTTTTTGAAAACAGTCATAACAGGTGATGAATCGTGGGTCTATGGTTATGATCAGAAACAAAGGTTCAGTCTTCGCAGTGGAAGACCGCAAACTCCCCGAGACCGAAAAAAGCTAGGATGAGTCGCAGCAAGGTGAAGACCCTTTTGATCGTTTTCTTCGATTACAAGGGCATTGTTCATCACGAGTATGCCCCTTCTGGTCAGACAGTAAACAAGGAGTATTACATTGAAGTTCTGAGGCGTTTGAGAGATGCTATTCGTCGAAGAAGACCAGATTTGCATGCGTCCGGTCAATGGCAGCTCCACCACGACAACGCACCCGCCCATTCAGCGCAGCTTGTACAGCAGTTTTTGGCCAAACACAACATTCCCCAGGTCAGACAGCCACCTTATTCTCCAGATCTAGCTCCCTGTCACTTTTTCCTATTTCCCAAACTCAAATCCCACTTGAAAGGAAGAAGATTTCAAGATGTGGAGGAGATAAAAGAAAATGCGACGAGGCAGCTTCACACCATCTCAGAAGATGAGTTCCAGGAATGCTTCCGACAATGGAAACAACATTGGATTAAATGTGTGGCCTCAGAAGGGGACTATTTCGAAGGAGATTAAATTTCAAAACTGTAAGTTGTGTAGTTTTTTTTTTTATTGCAAAAGTTCCGATACTTTTTGATCAGCCCTCGTATTTCAGACATAATATGTCAATCATTTCATCTGTTCGTGTCAGAAGGGCAAATTTGGAATTTAAAATTGTTAAGTATCCACTCAAAAATTAATGCTGTTAACAATAAACTTTCTCTACCAACAAAAAACTAGTTCTGTACCAAAGATAAAAAGCTGACAACGAACAACACAATGACAACGTTGGAGTGTTTCTTAAAAAATCACATTAGTATAATTATTATTGAAAAAAGACAGCTTGTGGTGAACATTGACTAAAAGAAAATCGAAGTGTGAATGCACCTGAACTAATAGAATAAATTAACATAATATAATACTAATAAAGGAAGAAAAAGGTTTATAGATTTGTAAAAAATCAAAATCTGAGATTTTAAAATCATAAAATTTCAACTTAACGGTCTTCTAATCCCAAGATGTAGTTATAGTGAATCCTTTCAAAAATAATAATGGCATATACACACACGTCTATTGTCTTCACAATTATCACAAAAATAGTTCCAATGCGCCTATAGTTTATGTTTATACTAACACATGTATACACATGATATGGTCTAGTCATTGTGAAATAATAGAATTGTGATCGCCAGTGAGCGCACGATAAGTTAGAAATTACGATACTTTACCCTAATGAATTTTAAAAAAAACCTTTGTTTTATCAATGGTTACAAATAATAAAATCATTTATAAAATTGGTTGAAAAATAGTGTTTGATGCTAATCATTTTTTGTAAGAGCGAGAAAAAATGTGGGCTTGGCAACAAAAAATAATACCTCTTACGAATGTTATATTTTGTTTCATAAAGTAACATATTCTAAAATACTGAAATTCCCTTTCTAGGTATTTCTACTTATAGGAAATTAAAATTTCGAAACAGACGAATGTCTAGCTCTGTTTGAGTGAATATACACCTGAAAAGTGCAATGTCATTCTCCGTGGAGACTTCAATGTAAAAGGCAACATGTCCGCCAACATGGCGAGGAGCTGGAATATGCACTTGAGGATTTGGATTTAGTCTGCATTAAAATCGGTTAGCCATCAGAATAGCGAATCAACTTTGCAGTGAAACAGTGTCACTGACCTAACTCGCAGTATCCCCTTTCTTCGCTAGAGGATGCAAATAAAGTGTCCTAGGCATCATGCGATCACCGATCTTGCAGCATACTGGTGGAAAAGGCTAGGTTCAGAAAACATACGAATACAGTCCTTCGTATACGACATCCCATTTTCAGACATTGTTAGCAAGACACGACGGAACAAGCCCAGCATTCACAATTGCATACTAAAAAGTTGAGAGAGATCCCCGTAGTGAACCTACTGAGGTGGAAAATATTACATAAGCGAAGGTAGATTTGCAAATGGCAGAGTCAACTATTCTAAATCAA
The DNA here is from genome assembly GCA_032433765.1 of Megaustenia siamemsis. NCBI lineage: Eukaryota > Metazoa > Mollusca > Gastropoda > Stylommatophora > Ariophantidae > Megaustenia > Megaustenia siamemsis. The sequence goes on from JAVIAB010000108.1 coordinate 51,473,812, forward strand.
ATAAAACATGATGTCAACTAATCAATCAACCGCTGGTAGGGAAAGAAATTAGCTATTTTCACATTGACATCATCGACAACCCATTTGTCTCCATTGCTTCAGGTCTTATGATTCCCGATGTCAGTGACATCACTAGCAAGTATCTATAACGGAAGTATCGTGAACGCCACTGTCCATAGGGTCTGGGTAACATGGTCCAGGTGAGAGATGGCAGAATGAAGTGCCACGCAGAAATCTAAAGAATATTTATCAACCAACACAACATTGGTATAGTTAGCCACTGCATGTTTTAGGATATACTTTGGAGACGATCAGAACACTTATGAACTAATCAGACGTGCAATAACGATGAGCGAATCATTTCAGAGGAAGAGGTATGTTTATAGCACATGGACATCTAAAAAAATCAACAACATAAACATCAAACAACAATATATGATCCGAAGTAAGATCGAACCCATACACCTTGCCACAGCGCCTTGCCACGAGAAACCAATGTGCTAGAACACACGGTCAACTAAGCTAACTTAAGATGTTTAGCCAACGGTCAAACTATCGATAAGTAGAACTAACAATGTTCTAGCAAGATTTATCGTGTTAAAGTTAGTTTTAACAAAATATATTTTACTCTCGTGTGATACTAGATGTTTTATTTCACAATCACATACTCAGACATTCGCACACACACAAACACACACACACACACACACACATATTCATATATATATATATATATATATATATATATATATATATATATATATATATATATATATATATATATACAGGGTGTTTTTAAAGTTGCAGTGCAGTGAATTTCTACTCTCGGAAGAAAAACGTCACCAGAAATGCGGTTAACTAATGCGTCACACAAATTGTAAAATAAATGGTATTATTCAAATATACTTGACTGCTATCGGCGAGCTTATAATGGGTAATGTTGGTATTAACACAATAAAGTTGTGCCTAAAGCATATGTTGAAAATGGCCACCACGGGCCTCAAGACATGTCGTGATTCGTCTTTCCATATTTGCGAAAACCTTCAGAATAATGTCTGGTGATATTTGTTTAATCTTGTCTACTATTTCAGTCTTTAGGTCATTAATTGTATGCGGATTATTTTAATAAACTTTCCACTTCAATGCCCCCCACAGATAATAATCTGGGGGTGTTAGATCTGGTGAACGAGCAGGCCAGATTCCACGTGAAATAATGCGATTTGCAAATATGCTTTCTAAATAATTGAGTGTTGTTGAGGCTGTGTGTGCTGTTGCCCCATCCTGCTGAAACCAGGATTCCATAATTTCCCGTTCTGTAAGGTGTGCTATGAACGGTTCCAGAATTAAAGTACGGTAACGTTCTGCATTTATTGTTTCATTAAAAAATATAGGTCCTATTATCCGCATACGACTTATAGCGCACCACACTCCGACTTTTTGATCGTAAAGCGACACTTGATGAAATTCATGGGGGTTTTCACTGCTCCACAGCCGATTGTTCTGACTGTTCACATAACCGGATAAATGAAACCAGGCCTCATCAGTGAAAAAAGTGACGTCAAGGATGGCAGCGCCATGTTCATAAATACAATTCTGAAACCACATGCAGTAGTTTAAACGGGATTCATAATCTCTTTCTTGGAGTTGAGACACTTCAGTTAATTTGTATGGACGATAGTGTAGTTCACTTCTTAAAACCTTGTGAACAGAACTCTTAGATATTTGCACCTGTTGAGACAAGTGGTTTAAAGATGCATTTGGACTCATTGTAATTCTGTCTTGGAGTTCCATAATTTGGTCTTGTGAAATTGAAGGTCTTCCAGATCGGTATGCATCTACCACACTACCGGTTTCACGAAACTTTTTGATCAATTTTGTAACAGAATTTCGGTGAGGGACTTGTGAGTCTGGAAATTTCCTCACGAATTGTCTAATGACCTCATCCGTATATTTACCGCCATTACGAAAGACATGCTCAACCAGAAATACCCTGTTTTCAATCGTCAACACCATTTCCTTCAAGCAATGAGACAGTGAAAGTAGCGTAGTGCCCGTCCTTTACGTAAATAAAACCTTAAAGGAAGCAGCGGTTTGTTCATAAATGTGGTTTACAAAATTGTGGTACGTAGATGATGATTACGTCATTTACTGAATATTAGAAATATTCACTGCACTGCGACTTTAAAAACACCCTGTATATATTTCATAAACACACTCAATCTCGCACAGTTACACAAACGGGTGATAGAAAGTGAGATAGACCGTGAGATATATATATATATATATATATATATATATATATATATATATATATATGCAAACACTACGATTTTATTATTTTCTATATTAACGGTTCTTGCCATCTGATACTCAATCCAAGTTAATTGCTTCTAAAGTTATGTGTAATAAATAAACACACTCCCAATATATGAGTGCTTCAGTTCTGCTATTTCATTTTTTTCTCCTTTGACAACATTTGTGAAAATATTTGCAATGATTATCAATGATTTTCTTCACATGGCGGTAATCATTTCCAAAGGCTACTCGTATTCTCAATAATGGTAATCTTGTAGAGAACTATAACATCTGCTTTTAGTCATTATGTGCTCTATCTGATGTGTATAGAAAGATATGTCAACATAAAGCTTTAAAGCATGAAATGACAATGATCAAGGCTGTGTAAAGAGCGAAACTAGAATTGTATGCTTCGTTGACACTGTAAAGGAGAAGTGAAGAGGTGAAATCAAATCTTACAGTAGCCATGCACTGCACCGTTTAATAAGGATTGTGCCGCGGTGGTACACTCCATTACAAAGTTGAATTAACTTGCATGTTCTCTTTCATAGGAAATCATCATCATGTATTTCACAACAGTTATTGGTTTAACTCTTGTGTCTGTGGTATCCTGCCAAATAATCGGTAAGTCGTATTCTAATATAACATTTATTTCAAAATAAATTGCATCAAATTACTAATGTTTTTAATTACAAGGCTGCTCTTAGAAGAATGACAAGATCAGAACGGCTTGGAAAGTGTTTTTGTTTTAAGATAGGCGCCACATGGAGCTGAAAGGCAGAAGAAGTAGAGAAGTGCGATGGGCAGTGTTGTTAGAACTGGAAGACTTGGAATAGTTGATAATAGCCTATCTTATTTTCATTACATCATCGCGTTCAAGTGGAACAGACAAACTGCATAAATGCACTAAACTAACTGGACTACATATAAATATCACAAGAACGGACATTGTAAAACTATTTTCTAAAAAAAACGCATCAGAATACAAAAAAAATTAAAACAACTTTCTTGGTGCTGTGAACTTTACAGATAGATGACTTTGCAAAGACGTAACAAAGAATAATTACAGACAGAAACGTTTTGTTTTCTAATTTAAGAAACATCTAAATATCCAGCAAGTACAGCACACAAATCAAGCTCTGGGTGCTTCAATCATTTGAACTTGCAATACTTTATATACGAATCTTAATATTGGGGAACAACGGAGAAAGTAACGTCAAGAGTACCACCACTTTTAAATCTACGAATGGTCTGTTGAGGTAACACCGCTACTTTCTGGTGTTTTATAATGACACTTCCAATAGATGTGTCTGAAAAAAAATAATATCAGAATAAATTTGCCAAACAAAAACAAGATGCAAGAACTGAGAAAAGATACAACCAAAACGAACGGCTTTTAGATGTAACAGACAGACAATGCAGCTGAATACGATATGTCATCAGAAGATATCCAGAACAAAATAACAACTGACATGCTGTTGACTCCGAATAAATGGAGAACGTGAAATTTGTGAATACTAATCTGGAGGAAGCGACTAGTAACAGAGATCTGTGTGGGCTAGATATGAGGCATTCTGTGAAGACTAATCTGGAGGAAGCGACTAGTAACAGAGATCTGTGTGGACTAGATATGAGGCATTCTGTGAAGACTAATCTGGAGGAAGCAACTAGTAACAGAGATCTATGTGGGCTAGATATGAGGCATTCTGTGAAGACTAATCTGGAGGAAGCGACTAGTAACAGAGGTCTGTGTGGACTAGATATGAGGCATTCTGTGAAGACTAATCTGGAGGAAGCAACTAGTAACAGAGATTTGTGTGGGCTAGATATGAGGCATTCTGTGAAGGATGGCCGTGAACAAATTTGTTGTTGGTTCACAAGACGGCAAAAGTGGTACCTGCAATTAACTGCTTTGAATGTCTGTAGATAAGAAATGAAGAAGAAGGAGGAGGGGAAACGGATAAAAAAGATTAATATATTTTAGAAAAAAGACGATTATAATTAAAATAGATAAATACGAAGACATTATAATTGATCATCATCATCATCAAGTACTATGCCTGCTGGCACAGGTAATCATGACTCTAAAATACCTTCAATCTCTACAGGTATTTATCAAATATGTTGTAGACCTTATGCCAGGCCATTCTCTTAAGCTGTTTAGTATCTTTTCTCTTTGCATCTCTATATGTCTTCGATCCGCATCTTACCCAGTTGTCACAATATATTTCAGCTGTTCTCTTGTCATTACGAAGCCAAAAATAATGATTGTTTCTTCCAAATATTGGAAATGAGCTCTCTCTTTGCTTTGACTTTTTTCAGAACCTCTTCCTTACTCTCCCTTTAGATGTCCATGGTATTCTCAACATCCTTCTGTAAAACCACATTTCTGCAGCCTGCGGTGATTGTCTTGTCTGTTGTCCTATTGTCCATAATTCACATCTATATGTTAAGACTGGTTATGTATAACATTCAATAATTATTTTTCTCGTTTCTATTGTCAAAACTGGATTGTACAGTATCTTCTTCATTTTTTAAAGCTGCATTTGCCAGAGCCATTCTGCATCTCACATCTGTTGTACATTTATCATTTGAGGTTAACAATGTTCCCATATATTTAAATTGATTTGTCTGTTTTAATATTGCTAAACTTCTCTTTATTGTGCATTGTGGTGATGACTGTTTCACTGTTGCTACAATTACTTCTATTTTTGCTATTGAGGCTGATACCTTTATTTTTGATTTCCTTCACTATAATGTCTAAAATGTCTTGCAAATCATTTTCACTCTTAGCGATTAAGACTGTTTCATCAGCGAACCCTTAGATTATGAATATTATGTCCTCCAATTGTTACTCCTTATGGATCCTAAAATAATCTCAATATAAAAGAAATTGAATGCAAACAAAGATGAAATTCAGAATGAATTTATGAAGATTAAAACAGGATGAAAGGAAGCAAATACGCGACAAGCATTGAAATGAAATGATGAAAACATAAAGAATGAAAGGAGTTGCAAAGTTTGGAGAATAAAATAAAGAAGAGAAGAGATATTCTGTGATAATTTCAGCAAAAACAAAAATAAATAAACAGCTAACAAGAGGAAAATGAAAGAAAAACATACATAATGATACAGAAGTACAGATAGATGTTCAAACATAATAATATTTAAAACTACACAAACAATATAATATGCACTGGCATTTACACAGTTTGTCATCAACTACAACCTGACAGGAATGCTTTGTCCTAAGGACTTCACAATACATTAAAGTCTATGTCGAGCTCCAGACAACATCATCATCGTTATGTGCCATATCGGTTGGTGTAGGTGATCATGTCTTTCCACAATATTCTACCTACAGTGCATCGTATCAGTTCTGTTGTTGACTGTTTTCCATGTCATGACACCAAGCTATCCAGTATTTTCTCACTTTGTCGTCCTCGATCTCAACAGTTGAACTTTAAACCAGCAGTTTTATGAAATCAACTTTTCCTTCTTCTTTTCTTTCTCTTGTGTCTTCCATCGCCGTGGAGAGAGTCCTTGATGACATAACACCAATAAATATAACGCCTACAGAAGGATGAATGGAAATGAAATTTCTCAATTTCAGTTTAGCAACCCCCGCGCTCAACACCCCCCCCCCCCCCCCAGTTCTTCATACCACCGTAAGTCAACACTTGAGGGACACTACATCCGGGAGCGTGTAGTATTTTAAACACAAAAACAAATATAACACAAAAAGAAAGACCAATGGGAACCATGTTTCTCAGCTTATCTCAGCAACCCATCCCATTTCCCATCTCTCGGTTTCTACATTCACTGCCGTAAGTGAGTGCTGGAGATTTGTGTGTGTGTGGGGAAACTGCCTAACGTTGTGCTGATCACATTACCCAAAACATATACATGGAATATATACTATGGAAACTATTAACGTTTTCGCTATAAGTCACACTCGAGACGGGATATAGTTACTTCTTTTTTCCATCCTTTCTACAGTTGATAGGGTGTAACTCTTAATGTGTCAAGGGAAATATAATTTTGCTATCTGTGTTATCAACTTTGTAAATAAAGTGCCGAAAAACCTGATTTTTTTTTCTTACCTTTTCTATCGTTTCCAAATGTAGCATTCAAAGCTGACGTTCTTGACCTTCGGACAGTAGCCCCTGGATCTGTGGTTGTGTATGACACGGTATCTCTCAATGAAGGCAATGCCTATGACAGCACTACTGGAATCTTCACGGCTCCCATTGTAAATTTTTAAAAAAAGCACACTATGTTCTAGTCATGTTGTTCTATATTATGATATTTAATGTTATGTTATGTCATGTTATATTCTATTTATTTAATTGTCCGATTTCATCATCGATCGTGCTCATACTTTATGTTTATGACCGACGTCTGCAGTTGGCAACTTTGATATTCTCTATGATGATAAGACGGCCTTTTTAAATTGCCCTGCTCTTTTCTCGAAGCACTTAACAACGTAGTTCTTTACTTATCTGTTCATTTTCCCTTTCCTCTTTTTTAATGTCTGAAGTAACATTTTTTTTTACGTATATGGTATAGTATTAAAACACGTTAATAAATATGTAAGGGAACGATATTAGCCTCGTGTTGAACAGAGTTCAGGTGTATGTCGCTCAGGTAAAGGCTAGATTCTAAAGAAGATAATATCACATGCGACCGTACCTGGCAACAGTTACAAAATCGAGGGAATCTACAGAAATGTGGTCTTACTGGTGACAATAGAGAATATCATAGACAGCTAAATCGAATGATGAGAACATTCGTAAAGGGTCAAAGCATAAATAGCAACATCAGTAGAAATAAATCAATCGCCATTCATTAGAAGAATTCAAACTTTATTTCTGACAAGTAATGATCAGGGAAATGTTAAAGGATAATGAAAATAAGGGAGTTGTTTTGTGGGAATTGAAGAATTTGAGAGAGGAGAAAATAGAAAGTCAACGATACCAGGCTATTTAAAATAATGTCTTTGTCAGAAAGTCAAAAGAGAAAATAAACAACTACAGAGCTACAAACTGTGAAGAGACATGATCATCTATTCCAGTGTTCCATGATATTTTTTATTTTAAAACTCGTGACTCCCTTCCGACCTTGTTTTCTTTCCGTGTCCCTTATTCGTTCACATAAATGATGATCATATATATATATATGGGAGCCGCGATAGCTCAGTGGTTAGTGAACTGGACTACCACGGACAAGGGGTAGGGTTCGATCCCAACCGACGGCTTCCGGGTTCACCCAGCCTTAAATGGGTACCGGATTTTTTTCTGGGAAAGTAAAGCAGCACGGGCGTAATACTGACCACATTACCCCAAAAATCATGTGCTGGAGGTCTGTAAAATATAGGGTCACTAACACCATATTTCCCTATACGCCACTTGGCGTGACGGGGGTACTTTACTTTTATATATATATATATATATATATTAAATGCAAACAAAAAACCATACAAATGTATGCTTAAAATATGCCGGTTGTACTAGCAATATATTCATATGGCAAAATCACAGATTACTCTGTTGTCGTGTATGATTTACTTCTTTAGATATAAATTATGATATTTTGTTTTTGTGATTAAATTGTTGTCATTTAAATGTGCAGATTCATCATCATCATCATGTACCCTGCCGGTTGGCGTAGGCGATCATGTCCCTCCACCATCTTTTCTATCCACAGTGCATCGTATCAGTTCTGTTGTTGACTGTTTTCCATGCCATGACACCAAGCTATCCAGTATTTTCTCCCTTTGTCGTCCGCGATCTCTCTTTCCTTTTATTTTGCCAGTTGTAACCAAGTATTCCAAGTATTTCCTCTTCTCATGATGTGCCCGAAAAATGTTGATTGCTTCTTTCTGATGTTTGTTAAGAGCTCCCTTTTTGTGTTGGCCTCTTTGAGAACTTCCTCATTGGTCTTTTTATCTGTCCAGGGAACTTTCAACATTCTTCTGAGAAATCCCATCTCTGTGGCCTCTTAACCGTCTTTACATTTGTTTGTCTACTGTCCATGATTCACTTCCATAGGTCAGAATTGGTTCTATATAGCACTGATGAACTCTCTTTCTCATTTTTATTGACATAGATTTGTTGCATACGATATTTTTCATTTTCTTAAATGCTATTTTGGCCTGAGCTATTCTGCTTTTTATTTCTGTGGTGCAGATTACTGAACGAATATTTAATGATTTTTGTGACTGTAAGACTGTCTGGGTAGGTTAGCGTGGCTTAGAGGTAGTCAACTCTGTTTCACAACTGCGACGTCCGGGAAACGAGTACCAGTGGGTGCGGTTTTTGAAGAAATCACGACTTGTAAGATTACCGTCATGACCGCGCCTACCATCAGAAGGCAATAGCAAACCACTGACTTATAATGCCTAGACAATTACACAGCCATGAAATGCTGGAGTATTAGCAATATAGGGCACGCCATTTACTTTTATTTAAGACTGTCTTGTCTCATACTTTCATGGCAAAGTGTAATATCGCAATTTAAACACTTAGGTTGTGTGTTTGTGGTCTTGCAGTGACCAGATAAATCCATAGCCAAGACACTCGAATGAGTATTGTTGACATGTCTCCTCTGTCGCGGTAAACATTATGATGATGTGATGTATTCATCAGATTATGTAGTGAGAATGGAAAACCACTTTTTAAACAGATAGAGAATGATTGTGCATGTGTTTGTAGCTACAAAATAATAGAAATCACATTTTCATAAATATACAGGAAACGGGCTTCTCAACCAACGACAACGAACGATTATGCTGTTGCAATACTTTCATATTTATATATATGCTTCAATATATATATTTATATGTAATGTTATCAATAAATTTTCTGGTTTATAAAAAAGGGTGTTATATATATCGAGGTATGGGAACCGCGATAGTTCAGTGGTTAGTGAACTGGACTACAAAGGACAAGAGGTAGGGTTCGATCCCAACCGACGGCTACCGGTTCACCCAGCCTTTAATGGGTACCGGAATTTTTTCTTGGAAAGTAAAGCAGCACGGGCATAATACCGACCACATTACCCCAAAAATCATGTGCCGAGGTCTGTAAAATGTATGGCCACTAACACCATATTCCCTATACACCACTTGGCGTGACGGGGGTTCTTTACTTTTTTTATATAAGGTGTATACTCACAAATCAAGGGTTTTGTTGGTCACAATAGATGTTTGCTATGACATTAAACACAGCAGCCGGGAAAGAAAGTATATAATTTTCGTTCTGTAATACTTAGCTTTGACAAACGTATAAGTCTAATCGAAACTCATCCAAAGTTCATCTAACAACACTTTTCAAAGGACGAAAGAAAAGACGAAATATAAGTTATCGAGTTGGAGAGTGGGTGGGGAGGGGAGAAGAGTGTTGACCGGAGGAAGAGAGAAGTAAGTAAGAAATGAAAATCCGACAACTGATGAGTCACTTTTAAAGTCCGCCAAATACTTCTGATTCCTTGATTGTCTTAGATACTATTAATTTTTTTTTTAAATCCACTGCGTGGGAAAGAAGTGATATCTGCAGTTGTATTTTGCTAACATCTGAATCTCGATACATGTTTCCCTAGCCTCATGCCTTGGCATCCCAGCCTCGTGCCGTGGCTACCCAATTATGTCATTGTTTCCCCCGCAGACCCCCTATATAATGTTGTGGCTGATCGAGGACCATATTGGCGCCGATTGAGAACATGTTATCTATACCAAACAATTTTGTCACAAGTGTTTTATTTCATACGTTCTATATCCTTTAATCTGCTTCAGAAAAGAACCGTGATTGGTAATTTTTCAGAGATATTGTAACAAATATTACTAATGATTAATCTGTTGTTTTATTATCTTTATGATTCTTGGGCGTTGTTGGGTGCAAACATTGTTGCAATACTGCATAGAACTCAGTGGCATCTTGTTGCATTTATTTTTCTTTATCAAGTTTCTCTATTAAAGTCGTGAAAATACTGTCCAGGAACGTTGATATTTTTCAATGAAAGCAAAATATCCGAGCCCAACGTGAAGAAGAAATATCAGTGAACTATTTTTCTTATTTTTTAAGATCACACTTGACCTCAGACTCAGCAATGATATTGAAATCTTCAGCAGGTTTAATGTCGCGCATTTTCGGCTACTTCCAGATTGCAGACTAAGCACCTACGACCTGTGGCCTCAATAGCAGAGCTGACCAAGACCTAGCTGTTCTACCTACTCGTGGTCTCCCCCCGACAACAGCCTGCGTGAAAACAGGCTAGCTTAAAGAAGCTATTATCACCGTGTTCCCTGTAATGGCACCTGTTACTGATATAGTATTTGTTCTCTAGGCTAAACTAGCAGTTTCACAGCATAGCCTGAGACTAAACGAACTTCTTCATTAAGAGACGGGGCTGTCAAGAAAGCAATTACGACCCACAACATCAATAAGAAAATGGCACCCTGCCCGCATCAACTCGTGGCATATCATCAACAACAAAATACATGTGGATAGAACGTCACTCCGATGGCAGTGTTCTTCATATAAGAGTTGTATCATTGTATCTATCATTTTAATTTTTTTGGGCGTCCGTTGCATGTTTCCCCATTACGTTTTTTTTTTTTTGATTGTACAACTTATTTTATTTCACTTTTCCAACGAGGTCCCCTATTACTTTCCGCGAATCAATTCAGAGGATGAGGTGTGTATATAAGTACAAATATACAATTTATTTCCGGTCTGTGATCGTTACCCTATGCTATAGTCATTGAGAACGTCATCGTGTAAGACACTGCTGCAATAGCCAATTTTTTTTAGTTGGCTGCGTGGCAGTGTGCCAAACGTTCGGCTTCTCGTGGCAAGGCGCGGTGCCACTGAGTACGGGTTCGATCCCACTTCGGACCATATATTGTTCTTCGTTTTTTTTCTATTGTTGTTTGTCTGTCAATTTTTCCGAGTGCTAACACATACTTCTTTGTTCTATTATTCCCTATTATCGCCTCGGAAGTTCCCCATATAATAATATTTATGTATTATTATTTGTACCCAGTATGTTTACAGCACTCGGAAAAAATGACAAATAATCAACAACAGAAAAAAAAAAAAACGAAGAACAATATATGGACCGAAGCAGGATCGAACCCGAACTCAGTGGCAGAGCGCCTCGCCACGAAAAACCAAACGCTAGGGAATACTGCCACACTTGAGACGTTGTATGCAGTATATATACAGTATATTGTAGTTTTGAGTAACTTGTTTATATTTATTTTTATTTATTTTTCTTTTTTTTTTCTGTTCAACTATTGGAAGAATTCATTTGTTTGCCGCATCGTTGTTGTCACCTTTTTGTACATGTACATTACATTTCTGCGATGTTGATCATGTGTACATTCTGTGTTATTCATATTATTATTTTGTTTCTTTGTTTTCAACCACGGAATGCTCTCCAAGTCCCCCTTTACATGACGATTGCAATCTCTACGCTGTGTTAGTTAGCGTCTCTCCAGAATAAAATAAACTTTCTCCTGTTGCTTTAAGAAGAACATATTCACAAAAAAGTATTTCTGTTTGCTTGTTGTTGATTACTGCTTTAGTACAATTGTCTTGTTTTTTTTATTTCGTTTGTAAATTGTGTCAATTTACCTACTACAGTCATTATTTAAATATTTAACAAACATTAATCAGCCCCCATCGATCCTTGTTTAGTAGTTAAGACCTACGTGGTTAAGTAATATTTTTTTTTTAAATCTTCCTTACTTTTTAACAATCTTTTTTTAGCATTTTTTTCTACTTTTTATTCTCTTCTGAATCTATGTATATTTCTTTCTCTTTTTCGTGTACGTTTCTCTGCTTCTAGTTCTCCTACAAATCATTTCATTTATCCCATAAAATAGTGACCAGGTTCTATTTATTTCTACAGGCAGGCGTTTACTTTGTCTCCTTCGCTGTGGAGTCTCAGATTACAAAGGAAGTATTTCTATCTCTGTTCAAAAACAGCATCATCGTGGGCTCTGTATTCGCCTATCAAAATGACACGCATGATCACGCAGGTGAGCTGACCTCCTTTACTGGGTATTCTGCATCTGTTTGTTAATACTATCTTCTCTTTGTTTTGTTTTTTTCTAGCATAAAGTTTACCTGAGCACTTTTCGGAATCCTATAGAATGAACAAATTGTAATACACAAGTTTCCGAAACTACTGTTTGCTTATATTTCTAGTGTGCGTTGTTTATTTATAATATATTGAATTATTGTATTTATTTTACATGATAAAATGGAAGATAAAATAAATATGTAAATGAATTGTGAAGCTCATTGACCGTTAAAGTCCATTCTTATTCTTTTCTTTTCACTTTTCACTCATACCTAAAAGGTGTCGTAGTTATATCATTTGCCGTTCTTGAGCTGCGCGAACTGTCTAAATTAGCGATATTCCTTTGTTGTTACATGTCAAGTCACTTCATCTATCCATCTTCTTCTGGGTCTTCCTTTTGGTCTTTGTCCATGCATTCTGAGAAGAACGCCATTGATGGTGATTGGTGAGGATTCAATCTGACTAGGTGGCCAAACCATTTAAGTTGTTGTTCTATATATTCTTGGCGGGGTTTAGTTCATACAATGTTTCAATTGGTATTCTATCTCTTCTTGTGTTGTTTATTACTTTTCTCAAGCATCGCATCTCACATGTATTGATCTTTCTTAATTGTGATTTAGAAAGGGTCCATGTTTGACTTTCATAGTACAAAGTTGGTATGCAAATGATATTTATCATTTGTTGTTTAGCTGGCATATAATCGTTTGGATGTCTTAGCAATGGTAAAAGCTGGTGTGTGACAGCATTTGCTTTTTTTTATTCTCATGTCAATATCTCTGTCTAGTTTTACATCTTCTGTGAACATTGTGCCCAAATACTTGAATTCTTCTACTTGTGTTTTTTCTTTAGCTTTAATCTTAATGTTTAATATGTGTCTTAATTTGATTATTCTCATAGACTCTGTTTTTGCTGTGTTAATTTTCATACAGTATTTTGTGCAACTTTTATCTAGAGATATTATATACTGTTATATAGGTTTTCATCCTCATATATTAGGCATTGGTCATCTGCGAAGAGTAACTCATTGATGTTGGAATTTTCTACCTCTGTGTTATTATGTGGTGTTTCCATATTGTTGGTTGTTTCCTGATTTATTTTGTCCATATATATGATGAAGAGGAGTGGTGAGAGGACACATCCTTGTTATACACCTGTTGCAACCTGAAACCATTCTGACAGACCTTCCGATGTTCTAACGACACTTTGGCTGTTTAAAGCCCATTAAAATGTATCAAATTACGTTCCGGACAGATCCGGTCGACAAGAATCCCTTTTCTTCAAATACGTTCTTATTGTAGCTTTTGGAGAATCGTTCGTTAATTTATTAATAAGGCACATTTTTGAACCCACAAGAATCGTAAGTCTGACTTGATAACTGAGTTATAAGATCTATGATAGTGCTAGTGCAACGCGTCGAATACTTGGTCACATTAACATAAGTTTGAAGATGCACCACAGAAATAATAAGTATAATAAATCAGGCCAAAGTCACATTTGAGAAAATGAAAAACGTTGTGTGCAACAAGTCTATGTCAATAGAAGGGAGAATGAGAGTCCATCTGAGCTATATAAAGCCAATTCTGACCAATGGAAGCGAATCATGAATAGTAGAAAAACAGATGAAAAGACAATTAGAGGTCACAGAGATGAAAATTCTCAGAAGAAATGTTGAGGGTTTCAAGGACAGCTAAAATAACCAATGAAGACATTCTCATAGAGGCCAACACAACATAAATACCGTCTAAACAAAAACCAATAAAAAACAATCAACATTTTTCGAGCACTTTATGAGAAGAGTTGGGTTGGAATACTTAAATGCCATCATCGAGTGCCGTCTACACCATCGAAAGTTGGCTACAATGGAACGTGATTCCTTTCTGTCTCTTGCTTAGATGGGACAGGTTGTCATAGGCTGTCTTGTCCATCTTTTGATGTTACTCTTCCATGTTAGTCTTGATTTTTCAATGTCTCTTTTCTCTTGTATTTCCCTTTCCAAGATCACTTTGTGTAGGTTGTTGTTTCTTTTAACATGCCCCAAAAATAGCATTTTTCTTGTTTGAATTACGTATAGTAGTTCTCTTTTTATCTTTAGTTGTTATAAGACTTCATCTTTTGTTTTCATCTCATTCCATACCATTCTTCCTATGCTTCTATAAATCCACATTTCAAAGGCTCGATATTCTGTTCTGTTTTTGTTGTCCAAATTCCAAGTATCTGCACCATACAAGAGTACTCAGCAGATGTAACATTTTTGCTATTCTTAGTTTTAGCCTTGGTGTTATTTGTTTAGATGTTAATATATTATTTCAAGGTATTAAAATTACTTTTTTTGCCATTCATGTCCTTTTGTTTATTGCTGTTTTAAATTTTCCATCACTGGTTATACATTGTCCAAGGTAGTTTTAAACTTTGATATCCTCTTGTAGGTTTTGAGTATTATCTTTGTTTATGATCATAGTTTTAATTTTTCAAAAATGCATTTCGTCAAAATACCGTGTATTTATAAATGTATATTATAACAAAATAAAATATGTTTAAAAACAAAATATATGGTGTCCTTTAATGCTTTAACGAGATTTGTTTCCAGTCTTTGTTTTTGCATGATTTCATTGTGCGGAATTCATTATTGTTATACTCTAGCTGACTATAACATTTTGTTGCTTAAATATTAATAGCATATTTAGTACATTTAATAGTCACGCCTGAAACGGCAAATTACTAAATGTCTGAAATAGATAGTCTCTTAATAAATAATATATGATATATCCCGGACACACACTCATGGGTTATCGATTAAACATATGTATATTTGCGTGATGTACCTAATTTATAAGCACTCTATATATATATATATATATATATATATATATATATATATATATATATATATTACAAATTAAGGAGATGTATTAGGCTCACATCTTCACCATTAAATTATGCATAGACTCGAATGTTATGACTAAAATGTATCTAAAAAATTAAAACAAGTGGCTGTGCCTAGAGCTATAAAACAGGTGGTTATGTCTAGAGCTATAAAGCAAATGACTGTGACTAGATCTATAAATCAAGTGGCTGTGACTAGAACTATAAATCAAGTGGTTGTGACTAGAGCTATAAATCAAGTGGCTGTGACTAGAGTTATAAAACAAATGGTTGTGCATAGAGCTACAAAACAAGTGGTTGTGCCTAGAGCTATAAAACATGTGGTTGTGCCTAGATCTATAAAACAAGTGGCTGCGACTAGGGCTATAAAAAAAGTGATTGTGCCTAGAGCTATAAAACATGTGGTTGTGCCTAGACCTATAAAACAAAACGATGAAGGTTAAAATTGGGATCATTGTGGATGATGAATAACCACACATTACATGAGTGTTTTTGTTTTCTTTCACTTTAGCAAACACGTTTCCCATAATGCTTCAAGTTGGAGATACGCTTATGGTAAAGAGCAACAGAGATGCGTATCTCCAAGGAGACCACTATCGGTATATCAACTTTAGTGCTTTTCTACTTCAAGAGCCATGCTGATCCAAGTGAAATGTCGTTGTGGTAGAAACGTGACTTTTAGAAATTTCATGTTTTTGAAATAAGAAATGAAAAGACTGGATTGATTTAATTGTTATTTCTTGTTGATGTGTCATATAATTGTTATTGTTATATTCATGTTGTTGTTTTTCTTTTGGTTATCATACGACTGTATGTAGCACATGCTGTTTACTACTGAACGAGGGGATTCAATTAACGTGTGTGAAATCTAAAATAGGGGAGACCCGTGGCTATACACAAAGAAGTTACAACAGTTGCTTTTCTGTTGCTTAACATACATAATTATCTGGCCTGCAATGAAATAACAATAGGGCAGAAGTAATGTTAGCAACATTGAATAAAAAACATCACCGTAATACACAATAAAAAGAAGTGGAACTATATTAAATCAAGTTTAATTAATTTAAATAAATGGATACATTGTTAACATCAGATGTAGATGTGCAACAGGGGTGATATGCAGGATATTCAGGTCAAAACTGCTTTCAAAACAAATTATGAATATACTTTACAATCCATTGATGACAATGGAAAGATAAAAACAAAAAGTTCTTAAATATGTAGAACCAATCTAGCCACTAGACGATGTGGTGCGAGATCATTAGCTGCACGCAGAAAGATCATCGATCCTCGCGCTAGTAGTAAATACTTAGATGCGTAAAAGATTAAGTCTTTCAGTACGGAATGTTTTTATCAATTTAGCGGTAGAGATTTCAAAGACAATATTGTTCATGTTTTTAAATATTAATATATATGTCTATATTATCTAACACTTAACATATTAAATATGCATTTTTAGATATTTAAACAAGGAATTATATTTCATCAAAACCAAGATGACACAAGACATAAAAAGAATATGGTTTGATGACGATTTACACTAATCAAATTGAGATTGACGCACGGTGCGGCGAAACGTACGGAAAGAGTTTAGGCGTATTTTGCTGCGAGTACATCACATTGAGAAGTTAGACCTCTCACTCACCCAGCATTCCGCGTTTTTTTCATCCCTCAGTAATAATAATATTGCAGAGGAAGAGTACACATTTTGTCAGCGCCTGTGTAGATAATAACATGGCCACACTCAGAGATTTCCTAGTATTATATGATCATAATGGATTGACACGTATGCTTCTAGCACTATCCAATTACAGGTATATTCCGAACTCGGCAATAATATGTTTAAGGACGCCATATCCCGTCCCATGTATGACATTATGCTATCTCAATAAGATCCTTCCAAGCGACGTATTCTTTTCGCTATTCGGCACATGTGATGTGGACTTTCATGAAACCATTACAGATAAAATAGTGGACGGCCATCGATTTGTTTCCATCCCCACCACGAGAAGAGGAAAACGTTTGTTAGAGGAGATACGTCTGACCTCGCAGCTAGTGTACAGGGAAACCACACTAAGCCACTGTATTTGTGCATCGTATCCCTTTTTCTCAGAGGAAGACCGAGAAAGAGATGGATAAAAGGAATACTAGAGTCATTAGGAGGGATAACACTAGAAGAGACCAACAGAAGAGCAAAGAATCGCAGATTGTATCTCCCCTCGACGCCAACGGCAATGGAGGAAGAATAGAAGAAGAAGGCCCATTTTTACTATTCCAATTATACATGTGATGAGAAGAGATAATGTAATAACCGAATAACAAAGCAAGCCCTCATATGGGAAACAACACGTAAGAGAAAAATAGGAAGACCCAGTGAGACACTAAGAAGAACATTGATGCGAGAGACAAGAGCAGCAGGATTCGGCTCCCTCAATGAGATAGAGCTGCTTGCACAGAACAGAGACAGATGGCAAGATTTGATAACATATCTTTAAAAGAAAACTGCTAGAACAAAAATTCAGATAGGAGAAGGTGTATTTTGGTCTACGCCCTATGGGCCGGCTACGGCTCGAAAGGTCAATAGATAGATAGAATTATACGAACAAAGTAGGGTTTAGATAGCGTAAGGTTTATTATTACGATCAGCTGAATTGAGAGTGGTTGACCTTGGTAGATCACCAGTAAAATATTGAGTTGCGAACTTAATTCAACGGGAATGAGGTGCCTTTGGAATCTCACTGAACCAGAGTATATGGCTTCAGCCAGAAATATAAATTAGTATTCCAATTATGGACTGTCTGTTTCATGGACTTCCATGCTCACTCAAGACCTCACTAGTAATCCCATAAATAAATAAACCGTTATCCGAGTTATACGATTAGACCCGTGAGTATTTAACCAATGACTTTGGAGCTGGAGTATTCGAGATATGAAAGTGTGAGTGAAAGAGGTTTAAGAAAACTGATAGCACCATTAATTTTTTTAAAGGCCCTTTCCAGGTCAAAACCGTCGTATGCAAAGGAAAGCTTACCCCTAACCGACACGCATAATCTGAAATCTGTTTTGATACGAAACGTTGTTTGGTCTGGTACATGTTACATATTTATCTCCCAGAACATTTAAGAAAGCGATTTAGCGAAATTACACCCATATAAAAAATGTCGATGTTTCTAGAGACGATATTGTAGAGTTTATGAAGAGCACGCTGTGAAAAAAAAATATTGACGAATCCGCGTCGAACCTTCATCTTAAGCTACGTAGGGAGTAAAATGCTTCTCTAGACGCCGTTATTGCCATGAAATTGTTAGGGAATTCGACATACGGGACAACTCATACCAATAAAGCCAAACGAAACAAACACCATACAGCACGGGTGAAGAATCGTCACAATTAGTCGATAGCTTTCTTTCTAAAATATGACAGATTTGGGGAGAAGGAAATATATTCCAGATGGAGCTTTAAAAAAAAAACGTCGACTTGGGACTTTCCGTTGCAAATCTGCTACTCTGTGTATCAGTACGTCACGCTGCGGAATTGTGTTACGATGTTTTAGACAGGATCGAGGACAGATCAGACTTTCAACTGTGTGAAAAGACAATGATAGTCTTCATTTGGTGTTATGTAAAATTAGTTTAACTGACACCGTTATCTCAGATTTGTTAGACGAGTTCTATAAAGAATGTGATCAATGGTTCTCCTTATAAGCTTGTAACGTTCATCGGGAGAAGTTTGCTGGAAGAAGAGGTACGGATAAAGCCGATTGTCGAGATTGTGAGAAGGTAAAATTGTACCATAAATGTACCCCTATAAAATAGAGTACGAAGGGACGGGATTGCTTCGTTATATAGCAAATTTTACCACTTTTTCAGGAAGTATAACAAATATAGTACTAAAGGGCTTAGCAAACAATGCAATACATTAGACAAATTTATGAAAGTTCTCAATACACAACAGGCACAGGATTGGAAAACGTGGGTTTAAAAAAAATAAAAATTCAGCGTCTATATCTATACACAATACCAAAATTCGCTGCCGTATCTTTTTATAAAACAAAATGTGCACTATGTGTGTGTGTGTGTGATGTGGTGTATAGTAAGAATAAGATACTTATTATTATCATGCTTGGTTTTAAAACCAATATGATTAAAACAGAAAAACACACATCCACCTAACTCTGCACTTTATTCATGTTATTACGACTACCAGCCTTTTTTGGGGAATGTTGGTTCTTTGAATTTCGATGATGCACAGTCCAAAACTTGCCTCGTGTTGTTTGTATTTTCTGTGTAAGTATTTAACACGAGGCAAGTTTTGTAATTTATGTATATTATAATATTACAACAAAACAACAATACTGTATATACAATACATCTAGTCATGATATATAAACACATCAAGTGATATGATTGTTTATATCCAGCCTTAGACTGTTTCACCTACGATGGCCTGGAGCAAGCGCTGTTGTGTGTCGAATGTTATCAACTTTGTCAGCATCGTAGACAGGAGACCTACTAAATCCAGTATTTATCGAATACGGCTTGTTGCTTCTTTGCTTGCAGCTGTAGTCATTGTGGGTCTGTAGTCTGACGTGATCGACGTGTTGTTCACGAGATGAGTCTGAGGTGTTGTTTTATTAGCTTCGAGTCGATTAAACTCGGCCAGTAACTCGTCTCGCATAGCCACTAGGTGTTCAAACTATGAACGATTCAAAGTGATCCCGATGCTGTTGGGATACTTC
Source organism: Megaustenia siamemsis (assembly GCA_032433765.1). NCBI lineage: Eukaryota > Metazoa > Mollusca > Gastropoda > Stylommatophora > Ariophantidae > Megaustenia > Megaustenia siamemsis. Next base: position 51,493,814 of record JAVIAB010000108.1, read on the forward strand.
AAATCTGATGTACCGAAAAATGTTGGAATATTATTATTGTCGTCTTCTGTCTGAAGACACATACGCCACCATCAGCTCCGCAGCCAATAGTTTGACCCTTCCACAATCTGCGATAACACGCACCAGCTAGTTGGTACATCGACAACTGGTGCAGATGTGTTGTATATCAGCATCTTCGGTATCTCAGCAATGAACGATGCGTGATTGGAGCTTTCTCATCCCGTCTGTTATAACATAGGTGAGATTATAGCACCGGTTTAGTTCGATTCATTTTACATATATGTAAGATTATATGTCCAGACTTGTCTGTGGTATTTTTAATCGCTGACGCAATTCTTAAGAGTCACATAAATTCAAATTCTGCGCCTAACACCGTTCAGCGCCTAAATGTAACTTCAATAGCCATGGAAGCACTGGTCGATACATGATTCGATCATTTATTTATTGTTTGATGGATGAAGTAAACGGCATAATGACCCTTTGCATTGACTATCTACTAGTTTTAATCAGTAGAAAATACATAGAATATAATCCACCCGCGTTGATGCGCAGGTCTTGTAAATGACACAAACGAGTGGTCTGTTCGAATACATGTCGATAAATTTGATGATCTCGATATACCAGGGAAAAATTTAGAAAGAGTCAAAATGTTATAACTGACCCTAAATGTTGCAGTAGATGGCAAACCAGTGTGAGCACTGTAGACATCTAGGATCAGTGTTATGACAAAGGCTGCAGTTTTAGTAGGTTCGATGAGGTGATGTTATTGGTCCCGAGCCACTACCCTGACAATGAAACAGCGCCTCACAAATAATTCAGGGATAAGTACATTGAGAATATCCTTAGTGTTCATCGTCAACGTGACATCGCCTTTCCTGTCACGGAACAACTTTCATGCTAACCTCGAGATAGGTCACATCGAAATTGTGAAAATTGACGGATTTTTTTTTTATCGTATCCTCCTGTAAAGGCTGACGCTTAGACGATAGCGATTACGATTCTGGTAGACGTGTGACATGAAAGATTATCTTGGATGTGAGAATGCATCTCTCTGGGAACTGAGAACGGTTTCAGTACAACTCTCTTAAGCGGATAATTAGCATTTTTGTAACAAAGCCTTTTCGTGTGGTGGTCTAGAGAAACGGCTGGATTTAATTTGGCTATTCTCACTACCATGTCTGCGTATGTGATGACGCTCATATATACGCATGTTTTGTCGTGGGGCATCAGGTTAAATAGATTCTTAGATAAACGTAATTTGAACATAAAGTATATGTCTGGCAGTAAATAAAGATCTTGCGTAAATATATCAGAATGCAGTCGCCCCATTAAATAAAAAAACTTTGTTCTGGACGGCGAGATTACTTCGTACATTTAGCCCGTAACTAGATTCACCCCATGTCGTTTCGATTATCTTTGAAAAAAAGAGCTGTTGTCAGATGATCTATCAAGGCTTCACCTCAATAGTTTGGTAGCTTCCAGGTAGGCTCAGTATGGGAACGAATTCTCGTTTCTAGGGGTCATTAGCGTATCGTTCAGGGACACATCGACTTGAGATTAGACTGTGCATGTAGAATTAACCGACACCACGTCTGCGTTAGGAGCTATATTCTCGCCATTGGGTAATGCGACTTTGGCTGAGCTCTAGATACTCCTCGCTGTTTCTCGTTATCCCAAATTCAAATGGAGGGTTGGGTGACAGAAAGGCTAGAGCATGAATTCCAGAAAATTTCCAGACTCGATCGCCGTCTGTGTCAGAGGTACGCTAAATAAATCTAGACCAGAGTGAAGGCATTCGCACGAGCTGGGGCGTATCAGCGACATCATTAAAATATGCTGCCTCTTCTGTGTCTTCTTTGTCGTCTTCTTTTGCCAGAGTGAGAGTGCACGTCTTGAGAACAGTTTTAATCTCTTCCTCAAGAGTTCGCCATGGGGAGCTGCCCTTTTTCTCAGTCCACTTACTGATTAGTTTCCAACCATGCGATCAACAGTTCTTTGTAATACTTGCTGACCAGAGTCCCTGGCGTGTTCTTTAAAGGACTCTCTCACATTCGTAACAGAAAAATCTAGAGCCACACGCAATTCCGCTCATAGCCCTTCTTTAAGACTAGCTTTCACTCCTGATTGTCAGCCCTAGCAATACCGAACTACCTCCGCATCGAGTGCAGTCCCCGCATCGAATGTTGGCTACCATGGGCACCATTCAGCCCGGCCTCTTGCTTAAATGGTGCAGGTTGTCGTAGGTTGTCTTGTCCATCTGTTGATGTTACTCGTCCACGTTAGTCTTGGTCTGCCTCTGCCTTTATTACCTTGTATTTTCCCGTCCAATATTACATTTGGTAGACTGCTGTGTCTTTTAACATGCCCCAAAATTTCATTTGTAATGTAATTGTTTTTAGTAGTTCTCTTATAATATTTAGCTTTTAAATATTTCATCATTTGTTCTATTTTCTTTCCATCCAATTCTACTTATTCTTCTATAAATCCACGTTTCACAGGCGTCACTTTTCTATGTTGTTTTCTTGTCTAATATCCATGCTTCTGCACCAAACAGGAATATTGAGACGCTAAAACGTGTTGGTTTTCTTAGTTTTATCTCTGGTGTTATTTGTTTTGATGTTAGTATAAGTTTTATGGCATTAAAATTACTTTTTCTCATTCCTATTCTTTTCTTTTTATTTCAGTTTTATATTTTCCATCGCGCATTCTATTTTATCAAAGGCAGCTGTAGCTATGAACTGTCTCCTGGTCTATTCCTTCAACTTTGATATCCACTCTGTAGGTTTTGAGTATTATTTTTGCTTATAGTCATAGTTTTAGTCTTTTTGATATTTATATCTAAACCATATTTTTGCTTATCATGTTTTTCATTCAGTAATTGTTGTAGACCTTTAGGATTTTCTGCTAGTAATACAGTATCATCAGCACATCTTAGGTTATTGATTATCTTTCTATTAATGTTTAGTTCTGCCATCGCTGTGATGTTTTTAAAGATTTGTTCATTGTATAAATTGAACAAGCTTGGTGATATGATGCATCCCTGTCTTACTCCTCTTTTCATATCAATGGGTGTAGAGTTCTCTTTGTTATATTTTATTATTGCTGTTTTCTCTCAGTATAAGTTACATATTAGTCGTTTATACGTGTCATCCAGATGAAGATCGTTTAGACAGTCTATAAGTTGTTACGGTATATTTTATCAAATGCTTTGGTGTAGTCTATGAAGCAGGGATATTTTAGTTTGGCTACTTCTATGTGCTTTCTTTAAATGACCTCATGCTGATTATGGCTTCTTTTATCCCACTGTTTTACCTAAACCCAAATTGTTGCTTCTTTAATTCAGTATTAATTATACTCTGAATCATCCATTGTATTACTTTTTTGCAAGATTTTTGCTACCTGTCTTATTAGGCTTATTGTTCTTAAATTACTGCATTCAACTACACTTCTTTTTAGGCATGCGATGAACGTTGATGTTGTTAGTTCATTTGGTATCTATCCAGTAGTCTTTTGTTTGTTTTTCAGTAGTGTGATTTTTATTTTAATCATTACAGCATTGTGATCTGAATTAATTTCTGCTTCTAAGGGCAGAATCCCCCTACAGAAAAGACAATCTGCTGCCTTGCAGGAAGATTGGGGACAATCAAAGGCTAAGGAAAGCAAAGCTGAACAAAATGCTGGCTGAAATCGGATGCACTGGGCCACTGGCGCAGAACACAGTGCAACGTTTTAACAGATATTTAATCGGAATGGATCGAACAGACTCTCATTTTGACGCAATGTGGTCCACACTCATCTCCCTGGAAGAGAAACTATATGGGACAATAGTATTACTTAAACAGACAGCTGACTTCATGAGAGAGTCTGGAATCCTACTCTGTAAGAAGTCCTGATCGCAGAGAGAGAGAGAGAGAGAGAGAGAGAGAGAGAGAGAGAGAGAGAGAGAAAGAAAGAGAGAGAGAGTGAGAGATCTACTCCTGGATAAGTTTTGACTTTCTTCACCGATCTACCTAAGCCTCCAAAAAAAAAAAAAATAAGTAATGATTCCTCCAGCTTTTTGCGATCTGCCGCATACAACCACAGGAAGACCAGAACTAGCCTAAATGCAATAACAGTCTTCGTACATTCTAACATTTCAACGTATTGGAACGTGTGTCACCATTTTACCTACTCCAGATAAAACGTGTCCATGTTCTAAAGAGTAGTGTCAGTACCGAGGTTCCGCTTCTGAATGGAATGACGCTACTCTGGTCGTTAGTTACAAGTATTTCCACCGTGTCGAATGAAAAAAAACAATACTCACCAGCAGGTAGTGTGGTTTGTCGTAACTATGAAACATGGATGTAGAATTTCTGTCCACGTTAGAGACGGTTCTTAAAAGCGGAACCATAGCATCTCCGACCAGTCCTGAGGCCGCAAAAGTTCACATTCTTCACATCGTTTTCCAGATCTACCACACCATCCCTGGTAGTACAAAGTTGCGTCTGATATGTGGCTTGATGGGAGAGCTAAGATTGTCTTCAACGAGTCTAATATTGACTTCAGCGCCAATTCGTATCGCTTCAGACGTCCTTATTCGATATTTTGTTATAATGAATTCTCTTTTGGGGCAATTTTTTTGTTTTCACTGTACTCGGCTTCTAACACCAACAGATTCACCGCGTCAATAAAGGTGTCGGGTGAGTCGTAAAGACCAGCCGGTAGCGTGAGTAAGTAAGGAGACGCTCGATCATCGACCTTGTCTGCGTCCGGTAATGCACCCATATGTATTCTTCAAGTATGTTAAAGTAGCTGGTAGGAGACTGATTTTCAGCCAAACAAAGGTCATAATGTAAGCTTAAATCGACATTTGACGGGAGTTACATAAAAAATGAGATGAACTATTATCTAGAAATAAGTTCATAGACAGTTGTGTTTAGGGTAGTTCAGTGTTGATTTCAACATTGCTCTGGCAACTCTTGCGGCGCAGCTGGCAACCAAATTGTTCTTGTCCTATTAGCCAGACATTTCAATCGTTCGGCTGCGTGGAAAGAAGAAACATGTTGCATGCGTAATAACTTGTCTCTTTCTTTTCTGCCCAAGCTTGAGTCTTGGAGAGCTTGGAAGGCTACAGCTTTACTCGCACATACTTCCCAAACATCCACACGTAACTCAAACAACGTAGGTTACTCTGTCTAGGCCCCGTGCACCGTATGAATCACGACCGCATACCAAAAGATATCCTGTATGGACAAATAGTAGATGGCAAAAGGACTAGGTGGCGCCCAAAACATTGATTTGTAGACGTGTGTAAACGCGATATGAAGACTATGTGTAATAGGGAGATATGAAGAACGAATTAAGTAAATAAGACGGATGGGTGAAGAGAAAGACATAGAGGTTGCATGTAATGAGAGTGCAGCGGTAACGTGAGTTTCAACTCAAGGAGGAAGTGTGAAATGTGAAGTTGTGAGTGAGATTCACAGTTTACGAGTGAAAGGGAAAGAAAAGAAAGAAAGGGGGTTTGTTGTGAGTGGTATGAAAGATTCAGTAATGAGAACATGTGGGGCGAGTGAACAAGTGTCGCCAGGGAATGGGGCGATTGACCACTAGTCCCAAGAGAACTTTAGTTGTGGACAGTATCAAGTGCGAGTGTGCGGCGAACGGTCTATTATGAAAAGCTCCCGCTAAGAGTTGTGAACAGTGTCGTTCATTGTGTAATGTTCTTTTGATACCACAATACTGTAAATAACTTGTACAGAGACATACCTTGAGTGTGAAATGATTCAATGGGCTTTATCGTGTGAAATAATCAGTGACAACGGCAAGTAAAGCCACTAATTGTTTTCATTTTAATTCATTCTTGTCATATGCATTAACGGGCAAGACGGTGAGAGATGAACCAAGAGAGACAACAGAAGGAGTGACAGGATGCTGAGGTCTTAAGGCAGCATTTGAGTGGTGTAGTCGAGTTGTGATAGAGACTTTCTGTGGGCAGACATTTAGTCAAGAAAGGTGGGCCGTGTGGTTTGAACAGAACTGGAGGTGACAGCAAAGAACACATGTTCTTCGACAGGCTCGTAGTATCTTACGAGCAAAGGTATGGAACGTTGTTCGATACAACAGTCAAACTGCATGTGAGAGTGCCGAACTTAAAATTTGTATAGGTGTATTTTATTATTGACTGGAAAAGATAAAACTTGCTGGTGCGCCTTAAATGTACCAATTGTGAATCAATCAGATGGATGAGCATGTGTGTCTCAAGTAGAGGAAGTTGGTAGGTGGATTTGTGAAGCACCAAGAAGAGGGGTGCTAATTTGTCAATGTTGTTCGTAAGTTTTTTGGCGAGCAAGAGCTTGCTGATGTATTTTATTGTAGCATGCCACTGTAAATATGAAATTGGCAGCTTGTAAATAAATATTCAAAGACAGCTCTACATCCAATAGGGCACGGAGGGTGTGTGTTTAATTGCAATAAAATGACTGTTGTACTTCATGTGGTTTGGTCAATAATTAAACCATCCATGTACTAGTAATAACTCCTGGTAGCGTAGAACTAAGAGAAATCACACAGATAGACAGGTTGTAATGTGTGTCACAACGGGAATCATCAACGAGAAGTACTCCACAGACAGTTAGTCGGGCCATATCCACGGTGTTCAATGTTCACACACATCGTCAGCCAAGCGTCGTGTGATACAATATTGAAGGAGACGGGTGCGAAGCGGGGACATCTGAACATAAACCCTTTTACCTGAGAACAAAAAGCTGCAGATCGCAATTTTTGGAATAAACATTCTAAAGCTCTAACTCAAATAAGAAGCAGACAGATTCATAGAAAAAAAAGAGAATACACGGCAAAATAAAAGACACAATATAATTTCTAGATGCGCTGAAAAATCCGTAGTCAAATATGACTGACGGATACTACTACTACTACAAATATTACTATTACTACTACTAATATTACTACTACTTCTACTACTACTATTTATATACGCGTTGCCCCGGAGTGTCACGTAAAAACCTATAGTCCGTTCAGAAATTCATAATCACACCTGAATTAGTTTTGCGTGATAACCGTTTGTTATTTTGCTTTCAAAATTTGCATGCAATCTTAGAATATTGATGAAGTTATAGCAATATATTTTGCTCTCAGATTTGTGATCTAGTTTAAAAGTTTTCTTCTTTAGGCTATATTAAATTCACCCTGTTCGAATTTGACACCATTTTAGGATATATACATGAATTTGGTGCGGTCGTTCACGTAAAATAGTTTGGCTATTGCAGAAACACTAACTTCAGGAAAATCCCGTGCACAAAACTTAATTGTTATTGAACGACATGACGCACCACGGCCTTGGCATTAATTAACGAAGAAAAGGCGTATCTTTATTAATTTTGTGAAGACTCAGTAGACAATTTGTTGACTTTAAATACCAACATTTATATCTAAATTACAATGAGTTTGAAATGCAAATTTATTACTATGCAAAAGGTTACTGTTTTACTATATCATCACTTCCTTAGGGAATCCAAGATGGGGAATTTATATTGTGATATTTATGACCCAGAGTGATGAACGCAACTTGCGCTTGGTCTTAATAAATCGTCATTTTCCCGTTGGATTAAACAAGACTCAGAGTGCACTCATGTCAATCAAGGAAGGAAAAGGAAAGTCGACAGCTTTGACATTTTGAAAATACTTTGACTGCATCAAATACAAAAGAGCAAATTAGGACATGGCTTGCGAATGAAAATGTCAAATTTGACGACACATATTTAAAACCCGAATTGTTACAACTTGTGAAGAATACGAATAAGAAAAAGGTGTGCACCATGTTGACAAAATCATTGAGAAATACGGCCACACCTCTCTTCGACTCCCTGCATATTATGCGCACCTTAATCCAATCGAACTTGTCTGGGCTCACGTCAAAGGACAAGTTGCAAAACAGAACAAGATGTTTAAAATGTGTGATGTTGAAGTTCTGACACGCGAGTCTCTGTCAAAAATAGACATTCCGTTCTGGAAGAAGTGTGTTGAACATGTGCTGCGGGTGGAAGATGAGTACTGGAAACGAGATGGATTACTATATGTCCAGCCAGTAATGATTATCAACATCTTGGAATCGTCAGATTCGGAATGATTAAAATTAATATGAATTCAATTCCAGCTGCAGTTAGGACGTCCTGGGGTCTAATGGTGACCGAAGGACAAGACTAATTGTAACCAATTGAATTCATGTTTGCAAATACACATAACAAACAACACCTACAATTAAGCACTATGTAGATACGCCTCTGACAAGAATTACAGTAAACTGGAAAATTTAACACGATTGCTGTCAACTCTAAAATTTGAATCAACTTGTGTGATATCGTCGTAAAAGATCAAAGGAATTCGCTGATGTACACAATCTGTTGTGTTTGTGGAATAAAAAATACCAAAATCTTTGCGTCATCATTATTCTAAGATTGCATGCAAAATTTGATGAAAAAATAACAAGCGGTTATCACGCAAAACTAATTCAGGTGTGATTATGAATTTCTGAACGGACTATAGTTGTCGTATTAACGTTGTGTCTCTACCTTAGGGTTAGGTAACATGTACCCGAGAAAGCTGCTTAGCAAAGCAATCTAGAGCTTTCCTTCGTGTGGATCGGAGCCTTCCGGAGTCTGATTGAACAGGGACACGCCGATGAAGATATGTATAACCATCCTCTGGCACAGGAAAACACTTTCTGGTCAGGGCAGTAATTTTCTGAAAAAGGGCCACAGTGATGCTCTCTCTCTCTCTCTCTCCGTTTCTCCCTCATTCTGACTCTTGTACAAGTGGTCGAAATACCGGATCTTCCACATATTTATTTACATCCAATTCAACGTCAGTTGTCGTATCCCGTTGTGCTTGGCGGATATCCAACTGTTGAATGACGAAGTATACCCGAACCATTTGACTAAATACTCTATACTCCGCATTCCTAAGCAAATACTATATGATGAATTAATACACGGAAAGACAAATCGGCAGGCCTAAACTACTATATAGAGATATATGTAAATCATCTCTGAATGACTTCCCCATCTGTGAAGATGACTGGGAAATATCTGGCAAAAGATCGCATATCATGGAGAGTCTGTATTAAAAAGGCATAACATTTGAGGCTCTACTATGGCGAAACATGGAAGCGAAACAACTCATGGAAAAAAAAGAGATTAAAAACCCAGTGGATCAGTGGGCCTAACTTGTTCTTTCTGTGGCCGAGTGTATTTGTCAAACATTGGTAAAAACAGCCACATGAGAAGACGGTAGATACAAACAAAACATCAACAAGAACAAAATGCACAATGCCCTCTGACAAGATGTAAAGTGCTGTATAAAGTTGGTAAAGGACAGTATAATGTTAAAATGCCGAGCAGAAGATGACAACAAACAGATCTGTGAGCTTACCATTATCAACGCTGGCGAGGAGTGGATACCGGTGTCTACGGCATTCAGGGGCACATTCTTGTATATTGTCCCACTCGACAGGAAATATAGGGAACAGAACTCATTCGCGATCAATGCGGAGGTCAACTGTCTCATCTGGGATAACACGGACTAGGCAGATGCAGCCATCTAGGCAGACGGATCCGTAATACAACGCTAATGGAGTGCATGGGCATTTACAGCACGCTCGGCAGGCAGAATAGTCAAAGTGATGAGACAGTGATGCATACGTTATGACCATGAAAAGCATGACGATGGAGGAGATGGCAGTGACCACAATTCGTTTGGTTAGTCACAAGATACATCCACGTCTGCAGACTAAGTGATTCGATGAGCATGATAAGAAACGTGGAGGCGAACTCTGTCTGCAGGCAATGGGTAGAGTCACGGCAGAGATAAAAAAATACGTTGGGTCACATTTGTCTACGTTCCTGTACACACGGAAGTCGGGGAAATGAAAGAGCGGAAAGTTTGGCTAGATGCGTTGTCATTGATGATGGTCAACCATGGGTCGGGCGCACATCATCAATGCGTTCGAGATGTGGGAAAGGCACATGAATTCGTCAACCATGAGTCCATGTCATTCCTTAGGATGAAAGGGATGAGAGTTAACATGGGCACAGCAAGAAAAGAGAAACTTAGTGGGCGTATTAGAAGACTTATTAACCAACACTGAACTGGAGTCGTCAGTCGCTAGATACTGAGGGACTTGCTGAGGGGGGATCTGAACACTTGTTCGGGGATGTTCGGAGCGCAATGATGATGACCCGCAAATAACTCAATAACTCAATAAACCAGCCAACTTTGGTAGTTTTGCAATATATAATAGACCAAATATTCACTTTAAGAATTATACTCGAAGAGTATGTCTGAAAAGAACAACCATTTGTCTTTAATTTTAGAGACTTTCGGAAGGCATCAAACAGCATACACAAAATGTCGTTATAGCATATCCTGAAACAATGCGAATACCACAGAGAGTCCTAAACATCATATCAGATCTATACAATGGCTATGCATGTGCAGTTCGTACAGAGAAAGTATGGAGTGTGTAGCTCCAGATTAGAACGGGGGTTACACAAGGATGCATCCATTGTTTATATAATAAGAAAATGTTGAACTGGCAAAAGAGGTATTCAGTGGCCCAATGGGACGCAACTGGAAGATCAAGATGATGAAAGTATTCTTGTTCTGGTAGTCTCTTTTGTAGATGCAGGTAAATTACTTGACCCAGCAATGTACACTGATAATCAAAGGATTCAGCAGTAGGGGAACGTTTGTGAAAACTAGACACAGAGATGTAATGATCATGTACCAGGTGTTGGATAAACTAGTAAAAAATTAAAGCAGTAAAACAGCAGCATCTATCATTAGTCTGCTGTAATTAATCAAGCAGGTGCATCACATTGTGGACAAAGTTGTGGACAAATATAAAATTACAATTCAGAATAGATACAATGAATATCCTACGTCTAGGAAAGATCAAGTTGTTAATTAAGAGTATCGATTTCTTGATCGAAGCATTTTAATTAAACGGCTTCACTTCGCGTTACCGAATGTATATTTAATGACAGCCCAAAACAAGTAGTTCAGATGTTCCTTCACTGTCTCAGGTAGAGACCGCAACTTCTGGATTTGAATTTATATTACAGGTTAACTTGTATTTTCCTTTGTTTATGTCCTATTCTTGTGCAGTTTGCATATATGCCTTTTCATCCTGCAATAGGACATGCCGTTCCGATGCTGACATAATCAGCCATGAGAAAGACTACACAGTAGTGCAGCATTCAGTCTGATACATTAAAATATTACCAAACCACTGACAAATCATAATTGCTTACTTCCGAGCGTTTGTTAAGATTAAACTCATGTATAAAGTATTTCCTCATTTTAGTATATATATATATATATATATATATATATATATATATATATATATATATATATATAAACATATACATGTGTGTGTGGATACGAGTGTATGTGTGCGAGGCAGTGCGTGTTTGTATGTGTAAGAGTACATGTTACTCGTATATTTGTACTCTTAGCACAACACCTATTTCAAATAATGCTAAACAATTATCGTTGTCAAAGTTTACATCTTATTGTTCGAACTTTCACTTATCACACCATCTACTGTATGAATATATTGTTATTGTTTCTTCTTCTACTGCTTCGTTACTACGTTTAGTTTCAGTTTACAGGAAATTGAGTAGTGTGTTCATAAGCAACGAGGAACAAACGAGGTTTGTAAAGGGTCGTGTGACCCACCTAGTGACTAGAAAAATTAGGTACCATAGTCCATGCTCTGGGAAGGACGAGACGCTAAAATCAGAAAGGTGTACTTTTTTCTTTCAGAGTTCACCGTAGCAAGATTCGGCTCCACAATCGACTAGGCGTCATAACATAAGATACTGACGCTTCAATGTCGCCGAGTCACATCTGACGCGTGTACCTTCACATTTACCTTTACATGAAGCTCCAAGATTCGTGTGATTCCGTACGAGTATGTAACTTCAGAACATTATATGGTTTCAGTGGCCCTCCATTTTCGAGCTCTGCTCATCTGATGACGCTATCGAGTATAGATAACTTCAGAGGCCTGCTTTAAAGTGGTATATTCATTGTCTACTGACAGCTGTTTCGGACACAGCCAGCTATAATTCGTTTATAGCTTTCAGTCCAGCTGCCCATACGGAAGAGGGATATGTCGGGCGGTATAAGATGCATGACGAAGACAATGTAGCTTAGCATGAACTAGCAACACAACGCATATACGCGCACTTAATGGAAGAACACTCACAAGAAGAAACTCTTGTCTGAATGTCTTGCCGAATGGGATGCATCACTTATTTTACTGATACAAAAGATAACAAAGGGTAATTTGCCTTCATGATTCTGTATCCTTCCAGTGCCGTTTTACGGCACAGATGGCTCATATAATCACCGGTCAATTGTCTTTAGTGTGGACGAACTGTGTTATTATAGAGAGTGAGTCTATGCCTGTCAATCTTGCTTCTTTTGTTAAAGTTCTTTTCAGTGTTTCTCGATGTCGTTCTCTCTTCCACTGACCTGACATTTCCCATTTAATTTCTGTTTAATACTTCTCTGGTCGTTTCTTCTACATACATGCTCGTCATAAGTTCCTCTTCTTTTATTAACAGTAGGCGAGTTAAATGGCTGCATGAGCATTTCACTTATTCCAGCATTAGTCTTGAATTTACTTGTTGCAGTTTCCTTATATTTCAAGTCCGGCTTGTTGCAAGAGCTACTGAGTTAAGTGCTCTGTGCACACCGTGAGCTGTTTGTCTCATCCGTTTTGATCATGTTTGGATATTCCAATTGTTTACGATGAATGATGATTTCGTATGACAGGGAACAGTTGGCTGTGTTCACTTTCTGTGCGGATTCGCCTTATGTCTTTTGGCGTTTGCTGAGACTGCTACGATGGGGACTACAGTTGTCTTTCTTTGTTTGGGAGATGAGACATTAATTCGGATGATTCCGCTGGCACGAGCTGTTGAGCAATTATGTATTTTGATTCGCTTGCAGTGATACCGGGGCCTTCCATAACCAAATAACCAAATAGTCTTGAATTCATTCTATCTAATGCAAAGTATTTTTAATGCACTTTTCTTCAAATGCGTTGAGTCTTTCTCAAGCTCTTTTGCCAGTTACATTGGACGCAGTTAAATTGCGTATATGATATTCTGTTAAGCAATTTTGAAACTAAATTACCATTTTATCTTTAACGAAATTTAAAAGTCAGATTTATATTTAAAATTAATTTGTGGAAACTGAAGTATTGCAGATTAGTGCTGGTTCAATTGCTAAATATGTCGAATTAGTTTCGGAACGATACGACCTCAAAATCACCCAGTCTCTGAAAATGGCTACATAACATTTTCTATTGGAGAGTTCCACAGCCTGAAGCGATAATTCCATATTGCTGATAACATTTTCCGATTATTTGGAAACATTTTGAACCTAGTAGCACATTCCACGCTGTTCAATATAACGTATACCTTAGCTGCTTTCTTATATTTGACGTCTATTCATTATTCATTTACTGAACTAATTAATTCAAGTAATACAAAATAAATATTTATTTTAAGATAAAAATTGCATATAACATCATATTCTATATTCGTCTATTTTTTTCCGAAGTAGAATCAAAGTGGAATAGTTTATTTCTCCTGTTTTGCTTTGGCGTTTTCGTGTAGTTTTGTATTCCGTCTATACATTTTTCATATATTTCCTTCGATACCACTTGAACAACGTTTGCTACATCTGTATTGTCTGTTCTTTTTTTATCTCTCACGCGAATAGCCGGTTGAATTTAGTGTTCTACTGTGAGCATGATCTCTAGGCATCCTCTTATTTAATCACCTCTAATTTCATCTGTGGGGTAGTGTCCATCAAATTTAATGAAATTATCTTCGTGTTTCACATTGCAGGAAACTTTTGGAAGCATGTTCCTCTTGTCAAACCTCGGCTTTTTACTGCTGGTGTCTATGATGGTCATCCGGATAACTGGTAAGTAATTTCTCTTATCCACATTTATTTGTGACATAGACTTGGTTGATCCAAAAGTTCCAACAAAAAAAAAAAAAAAAAAGATCCTGAGCAAGATGACGACCAAGATGGCGGTTGTTTTATTTTCTTGTAGTTTGTATGATTAAAGTGATTGAATATAGTGTTTCCAAAGGATTTTAATTTTCGAAAAGTTGTGTAAAGGTTTCTACCAAGGAGGAGGATAAGAACTGATAAGTACTTTTTAAAATGTAAACAGCTAAAGTTTTATATTTAGATCATAAAAGATCGCATGTGAGACCTAATCGATTAAAAACGTGGAGGGAAACATCAGTCGGACTAAACCCCCAACGTGTGTTTTTCTTAAGTTACTGACTCGGCAGGTCGGTAAGGGATAAATGTTTATATGCTCAGAGAAATACACAGAAGATGGAGATAGATAAACATAAAGTAGCTACGATAAATATATGCGGAATAAAAAATATAGACGTCGAACTTATAGAAGAAATGACAAAAGGAAAATTAAAATACTAGGATTAGCGGACACCAGAGTAAAAGGACAACAGATAAAGAAAACACACATAAACTACACGAACATATTCTCAGGAGTCGACAACACAGAAAGAGCAACACATGGAGTATGTTTTATCACCGACCCAGAACATGCTAAGAACATTCTAGAAATAAAATACCATTCAAAAAGAATTATCACAATTAAACTACTAGAAGATGAACGAAAAACAAAGTACATTCAAATATATGCACCATGCAACAACAATGAAAGAGACAGCGAAGAATTCTACGACACATTGAATGAAATCATTAACAAGATTGACGAAAGCGAAGACATGTTAGTGATGGGAGATTTGAATGGAAGGCTTGGGAAACGCAACAGTGAGAACAGTGATATATTAGGACCCTTTGGTGATAAAACAGCTGAAATAAATGAAAATGGAAGCAGACTGCTGGAACTATGCAATCAAAATGATTTATTTATCACCAACACATTCTTCAAACACAGAGAGTCGCAAGTATGCACCGGGTACAAATGGAATGACACAACATGCAGAAGCCAGATAGATTTTATACTAACAAGACAGCAGAACAAGAAAACCGACAAGAGTAACCGTCAGTAGAGCAATCCCAAATATTAAAGATGACACTGATCATAAGATGGTTATGATCACACTAAGACAGCCAAAAATAAAGAGAATATACGAAAAAGAAAGAAGCGAAAAGAACAGACAATAAAAATAAAACAATTAAAAGATCAAGAATCAAGGAAAACCCTAGAAGTAAAACTAACAGAGGTTTCAAGAAACTCCCTAACGAAGTATGCACAGTAGAAGAAGAGTGGAAACAATTTAAGGAAACAGTAACAAACATCTCTAAAACAGTTTGTGGAACGAAGCTAAGAACAAGAGAAGGGAAAAAGGGCACCACGTGGTGGAACAAAACAATAAGAGAAGCAATTAAAGAAAAGAAGACACTGTTTAAAAATTGGAGGGAGAACAAAAACAAGAAAATATAAAAAATATGCCTTAGTTCGAAAAAGAGTTAAAATTTTGACCAAAGAAGCTAAGCATAAGAATTGGACATAATTCGGACAAATCGTGTGCAAGGGCTTCAAGACAGCCACAATAGATTTCTACAAAGCTGTAAAAGCCATAAGAGCGAAAACCATGATCCTACTGAGCTGATAAATGACAAAGACGGACAGCCAAGATCAAATAATCAATGTATGCAACAGAGATGGAAAGAATATTTTGAAGACCTGTTAAACATACCAACTACCAAAAAAGACAACAAAAACCACGCTAGAACTCACAAATACTGAACCCAATATCAGGAAAGAGAAAATCGAAGAAGTAATCAAATATGCACCAAGAAATAAAGCACCTGGGATAGATAACATACCAATAGAAACAATAGCAGCAGTAGGAGAAACAGGAGGGCAATGGCTGCAGATAATATTTAATGCAGCATGGCACCAACAACAAGCCCCAAAAGACTGGCAACAGGCAATCATCATATCAATATGGATAAATTAAGGTAGTAAAATAGACTGCAATCAATATAGAGGTATAACTCTTCTCAGCCATGTAGGAAAGCTATACGCCAACATCTTGGAAAAATGGCTGAGACCATTAATAGAACTACAGTCAGGAAATTCTCAAATGGGGTTCCGAAAAAAACAGACAGAGGATGTACTGAAACACTATTCACATTTAAACAGCTTGCAGAAAAAACAACAGAACATAATCAAAACTTATACATTGTCTTCATCGACCAGGAAAAAGCATTCGACAGAGTAAACAGAGAACAACTGTGGGAGATACTAACAACATACGGAGTAAGTCAACATCTAACCAACCTTATTGAAAGTATCTACATCAACAGCAGCTGCAGGGTCAGAACAGCAGCTGGCTACACAAACCACTTCGAAGTTAGATCAGGTGTAAGACAGGGGTGCGTACTATCCCCCCTACTGTTTATTACATACATGGACCATATATGCAAGATAGCCAACCCATCAGTGACCGAGGAGATCAACGAGCTTTTATTTACAGACGACCAGACGCTAATACATGAAACAATAGAAGACCTACAAGAACACTTAAACCAACACAGCATCTCAGGCACAAAATACAACATGAAAATCAACATAACAAAACAGAAGTCACGAACGTCGCCAAAAATAAACAGAACTATAGAAGGCAGACAACTAAAACAAGTAGAAGAATTCAAATACCTAGGGCGTTTAATGGCAAACGATAGTTCTCAAACAGCAGAGATAGAATCAAGATGCAACAAAGCGTATCAAATCATTGGACAGTTATCACCACTATTGTCCAACAAGGAAATAACTCTGGAGGCAAAACGAGCACTATGCAATACAATCTTCATGCCAACTTTGTGCTATCAATGCCAGACTTGGACCCTAGATGCAAGAACAATAAGAAAATTACCTCTACAGTGATGAAATGTGTTAGACGAATGACAGGAAACAGTCTGAGAGATAAGATCATAAATGAAGAACTGAGATAAAAGCTAGGAATAGCCCCCGACATATAATATATAAAGAAACAGCAGATAAAACGTTTTGGCCACGTGACTACGCAGAAAGAACAAAACACAACACAACGAGCCATCAACAAACGTTGTGAGAACATCAGACCCAAGGGTAGACCACGAAAAAGATGGATCGATGGAATATTAGAAGAACTAGGAAACATAACAGCAGCAGAGGCGAACAGAAGACCAAAGAACCGCAAATTATTTGTCAACTCGACGCTGAAAGGCAGATGAGGAAGGAAAGAAGAAGAAGACTTGGTTGCACACTTTCACAATAATGATATGATCTGTACAAGATAACACGTAAGATGTGCCTCTATAACTTATTTCCAGAGTTTATTTTCCTTTTTTTAATATATTTTTTAAAAAGTTGAACAATGAGTGCCCTTGTTCAACAGGCAGATAAGAACACAGATGTTATAATTATTCATAATATTAATTTTTTTGCTCCTAAGAGAGATGTTTTTGATATCTTTTATATAATATAGCCTGGACAAGGCTGCATTTCATGTGCTTTGGCAGCTAAAAATTGTGTCTTATATACAAATGCAGATCTTTAAAATTCAAAATAACAATCATTAGAAATGTATGGGGTCAAGGCAAAGAAATGAATATAAATGCATACAAATGGAGTAAAGTTGCATGTGAAGGAGACATGAAAAAAATATAGAAAAAATAGTATGGTAAAGGTTTTGCGTAATTAATAGACGACACACATTTGAACAACGATTCGTCTCAATAGGCATTCAGTGGGATCAAACAAACAGCGCACGCACGGATATGTAAGTAAATAAAATTAGCCCTACATAGCTAACTTATAACAACGCATCTAAAATAAAATAAATTCGAAATTGAATGAAAAACAAAAAATATAAGTCTTTCATGTATAAATGGTATTTTCTTTCTGGTCATAACACAGATGACCATTAGCGGCAGCAGCAGCGACATCCGAGACCCTGGCGTTGACATTTGACCTCCCCGCTATGGTCATCGTGGTCATTCTGTATACAAATGATAGAGATAATCATCATCGGTAACCGACAGCGGCAGTCGACACCTTGCCGCTATGACATCATCAAGGTCATCTGACGTCATCATCAAGGGGGAGACAATGGAGAGTTGTCTCTCGTGTTTTAAGTAGCAATATATAGAGACGAGTTATCTAACCCTTTGTTTTACATTTGATGGGTCGGGGTAGACAATAATAGTTGGTGCATAAGACCATCGCACAGGCTCGATATATCTACTTCGCATTACCAAGATCTACCAATCAGCGCATATTTGTACATTTGAAAAAAAGCTATGAACGGTAACAGCAGTCAGAATGTCACTGTCTGTCAGTCATAAAGAGACCGCCTATATTCGGAGACGCTGTATCATCGATTTATATCTTGTTTCATAACTCGTGCCCAACTTTTAAAATCGATAGCTTTTTAACCGCTTGTTGTAAGTTGTTCAAAATTTGCATGTAAAGTTATAATGATTAGAATCCAACAGGGAATTAATTTCATTAAAAAAACATCTGGTTATTATTGTTGCTTATTTGATTTATATAAATTTATAACAACCCATTGATGTAGTCAAAACTTAATGTTTATAGTATTTTAAGTTAAAAATAGCGAGTAAAAATCCATACACGGTAAAATTGACGTGTTTGCACGCTTTAACCGTGGTTTTTTGACACAATTAGACACTTGTAAAAAACACGAGAAATTGTGTGTTCCATTTCCGTTCATTCATAGGTCGAGACGTGGAACGATAACATTTATCATGAGTCTTAAAATGAAATTATGCAGTTTACAAAACATCGCAATAAAAATGTATGACTATTTTTGCAAAGAGGCTTAACGAGGAAGATTATTTCATTCTTTAGAAAACCCTGAGAATAGGACAAGACACATTTTGGATTTATCTAAACGGTCATTTAATCGCTGGATTCAAGCACGTGACCGTCAATGTTCAAAATATACAATATCACAAGGAGAGCAAAAATGTTCGATAATTTCGACAGTGAACTTATTAGAAGTGAAATTCGCAAAATGTTGGGTATAAATGAAACTGTTACAATAAGAAAATTAAAAGTATCGATGAAAAAGAACAACAGTATTGAAATATCAAATTCTACATTATGGAGGAATGTGAGAGCTGCAGGCTTTACATTCAGAAAGTATTCCAATGGACGAAACATCATCTGTGTGAAGCCACATATAGTAGTCATGAGAAGCAAGTACTTACGTGAAGTAAAAGAGGTGCGCAAGCAAGGTTATGATATTGTGTACTTGGATGAAACATGGATCAATGCTCACCACACTAACCAAAGGGAATGGCAGTTATCAGATGGAAAGATTAAGAGATTAATACCTGGCAGCAAAGGACAGCGCTTGATAATTGCTTAAGCAGGTAGTCGACAACATGAACTAATACAGAATGCAGAGCTCATTTTTCTTTCAAAATCCATAGACAATCGGGAGTATCACTCTGAGATGAATGGTCACATATTTAGACATTGGATTGAAAATTATGTTCTCCCATCACTAGATCGACCATCTTGCCTAATAATGGACAATGCAGCGTACCACAACATTGTTGCACTTGAAGATAAAGTCCCGACGTCATCCAGTACAAAAGATGCTATTAAGATATGGCTCACAAAGGAGCACATCCAACTTAATAACATGTACTCAAAACCTGAATTACTATATCTAGTAAAGCAAAAACAAAGGACAAAGATTTTTCAAATAGATAAGATTATCCAATAGCACTGTCATATAAGTTTGAGGCTGCCACCTTACCATGCTCATTTAAATCCAATAGAACTAATCTGGACAAAATTAAATGGACAAACGGCAGATGAAAATACAACATTCAAAATATGCGATGTAAAGTGTAAAGACTCTTGCTAATCTCGCTTTATGAAATATAGACAAAGATTATTGAGCTAAATGTGAAGACCACGTCTTAAAACAGGAAGAGGAATATTGGAAAAATGATGGTTTGTGGAATGTTCAACCACAAACGGTTATTAATCTTTTAGACTCGTCTGATTCAGAATAAAAGTATATAGCCCCCACAATGTTGGCCCCTATATTACCTTAAATTAGTTCAACAAACGGTCCTTTTCATGACCACACAACTATGAAAATTGGACATACAGGTATACCTTGATATTATCGTCCGTCCTCGAACTGAGAAGACAATAATTCTCCTGGTGTTTTATATTCAGTTATTTCCCCATTACGGCCACGCCTTTACCTAGTGAAAATTAATCATAGACCAGCAACTACGGTAATTTCTATTATTTAGGGGTTCACAATTTACAATTTTGACAAACATCAAAGAAATTCGCCGTTTTAAGAAAACTGCAGCTGCAAGATATTTGTTAAATATACATTTAAAAGGTCTTTTGCATTCTAATAACATTTGGAAAATTTCAACAATTTTTAACAAACGGTTACTGAGTAATAGCGTTTTGAAGTTGGGCACGTGATTTGAAACAAGCTATAGAATCAGTCATCCGGTGTGCGGAAAAGATAGTCAGGAATCATCGCGCGGTTGGAAACTGGTGGAGACTGGTCTAATGCACCAAAATATAGGGAATATGTAAGAAAAATAGACTGGTAAAGACTGTTGAAGAGAATCGCCCCCTCTCTCTTTAATTCATAAACAACAAAATCCCTCTCTCTATTTCTATAGCCAACAAGGACGTTGTAACATAAACAAGAGTATTGCAATATATGTATATGACACACTTTTTAAAAAAAAAATGATAGATAATAGTACAACATGTGTGGCCTTTTTCGTCTTGTCAGACGGTCTAGTGGAGGCTATTGTGTATTTTTTTTAGGTATTGTTTTTGCCGAACAGCTTCTCTCGTGGCTAATTCTACCAATGTTTGACAAACACACACGGTCACATAATGAACAGGTCAGGCTCACTGGTCCACAGGGTTTACCATCCTTTTTCTTCAGTCTTTTCTCTTCTAAGTTTTGTCTTAGTACAGTTTCAAACGTTGATAAACCGTTCCTTATACATGCTCTCCATGATGTGCGATCACTTGCCGGATGTTGCCAGTCGTTTTCACATATTGAGAAGTCTTTCAGAGATGATTTGCAGATATCTCTATATCGTAGTTTAGGTCTGCCGATTTGTCTTTTCCCGTGTGTTAGTTTACCATATAGTATTTGCCTAGGAATGCGCTTTTCTTCCATTCGTTGAACATGCCCTAGCCATCTTATGTCTTCGACTTCTGAGCATCGACATGATTGTTGGGGTCTTAGCGCGTTGCAAGACAGTTAAGTTGGTTATTTTGTCCTGCCATTTGATGTGCATTATTTTGCGGAGACATCGCATGTGGAAGACATTTAGTCTTTTTTCCTGGTTTGAGTATGTTGTCCAGGGATCCATATAGTAGTGTGCTAAGCATACATGTTTGATATATTAAAAGTTTAGTCTTTTGGGTTAATTTCGTGTTGTTCCACGCCCTTTCTGTGAGTTTGCCGAAGGTCGTAGCTGCCTTACCAATTCGACAGTTTATTTCTTCATCAAGAGAGATGGTTTGCGTAACTGTGGATCCAAGATATGTAAATTACTGTACTGCTTCTAGTGGGCAGTCTTTTAGAGTAATAAATAGAGGTTTGATGTCACCTTGATTTAGTATTACTGTCTTATGAACGTTAATTGACAGTGAAAAAAGGTCGCATGCTTTGACCAGGTTGTTGATCAGGGATTGTAGGGTGGCTTCACTATGAGCGACTAGGGCTGCATCGTCGGCAAATAAAAATTCTTTAAGTAGGGCAACATTTGTTTTGGTTTTTGCTCTTAGTCGTGCTAGGTTGAACAGTGAGCCATCTGATCTTGTGCGAATGTAAATATCTCCTGAGCTGTTTTCGAAGGCGTAATTTAGGAGGGCAGCAAAAAATATACCAAAAAGGGTGGGGGCGAGGACACATCCCTGTTTCACTCCTTTGTTGACTTTGAAACTCTCTGATGAACTCCCATCAAAATGGATTTTGCCATTCATGTCTTCATGGAAGGAAATTATCAGCCTAAGTAATTTAGGAGGTATGGTACAACATGGAGTAGTGTCAATATAATTTATTACAAGAATGCATACGCATACAGAATATTAGATAGACAGTGGCGGTGTGGTCAGCTGGGTTTGTTGGTAAACCTGTATGTGTGTGTTTGTGTGGGTCAGTATGCAAATGGCTGCATAAACAAATGATGAAGTGGTTGGTGAGTGGCTAGAGTGGTGACTACGTAGATCGATAATTAGCTGGTTAACTGTGTAAGTCTTTGTGATGCTGGATAGATGTGTGTGTGTGTGGTGTTGGTATGACAGATGTGTGTGTGTGCATGTGTGTGGTTCGTATTGCAGGTGGGCGGGTGTGTCGGTGTGGATTGATGAGTGTGGATGGACAGGATATATGGTTGATGAATGAATGTATATGAGTCTGTGTGCATGAATGTATGTGTGTGTATGTGTATGTGTGTGTGTGTGGATGCTCTCTCTCTATCTCTCTGTCTCTCTCTCTCTAACGTTCAATGTAAGTATATATAGTTGAGTTTTATCTCCAATGTCTTTTACTCCTTTAAGGAATAATTCTTATGGTTTTCTCGCTCTCATTTTAGGTTCTAGTCTGTGCTAACTCTTATATTCGGACAAATACACTTCTTGTCTTCTGAATCTTCTCCCTTTCTCTTCCTTCTCTGGATCTCTCTCGGCCGCAGAATGAACAAGATGTATTCGTGGTGCCTGACCTCATCTCCATTCTCCGGTGCCTTCTGTCTTTTGAATTTATTGACATCACTGTCTCATAGGTGGTGTGCCAATTATTTTTTTTTAAAGGTAAGTTCTCCCTGCGCTACGATCTGCAACCATATTTCCCTAGTTTCCTTCACTCTTAGATAAATCACCCAACAAAGCACTACAACCATCCTTATATCTCACTACTATGGAAATAGCTGTCAAATTCATAAGTTAACCGTAGAGGGTATATGAAATTATTTGGAACATCGATACCGTGAGAGACCACCGTTTCCCAAATCGTGGTGGGTGGTGTGTAGAAACAAAGCCTTGTAAACATTTTTTCATTGTCCTCCCTTGCACGTTTTATTGTGTTTGCTTATACAAACTTCTATAACTTCCCACATTTTCGACAACTAGAAGAGTGAGAGGCCGCGTCAATGTCTTTAAAATAAAATAGCCGTAAAATATCCTTATAACTATTACTACCACTGAGTTGTAGCGTTAGAACGTCTTGTTGGCACATTCGAAGATGCCAATGTTTATGCTACTGTGGCATATTTTGTTATTTTGCTATCTTGTTGATCTATCTTCTGTACTCTTATCTTGCTATTTGTTTTGTATTTGTTCTTGTCATTTCTTGCAATCTTCTACTTTCATAACATATATATGTGTATAGAGACACACATCGTCATCATTATAGTTTTCGAACAAATATAATATAGTCGCTGTTGTTGACATCCACTTCAAAACTTAACAACTGGTTCCCTACACTTAACAAACTATACTGCCCTCTTATAATCTAAATGTTCCTTTATTGTTACTGTGTTGAGACTATCGGCGATGAATATTCACAAGTGACGCTCGTGATCGTATACAAGTTAACTCTCAATCTTAAAGACTTACTTCTAAACCTAAACCACACAAATCTTTGAGCGAACTCTATTAGTCAAACTGCCTGCTCTTAATTCTATCTTCTGCCTTGAGGTGGGTATCTGATCTCCGTTGCTCTATTCTCCATCTAAGTTTCCAGTTTGTTCTCCTCTAAATCTAATCTTCTGTGAGTATCTAAGTTTCTCTGCCTCTGTCCTGTCGTGTTCTCTTATGTGTGTTCTGTTCTGTCTCTATTAAGCTAAGATCTAAGTTTCTCTTTATCTAAGTTACTCTACCTCTGTCTTCTCGTGTGTTCTGTTTCAAGTCAAGTCATGGCCTTTAAGTGTCCATATAGTCACTCCCAAATGGCCAAAGGTCTTGGGAATCTAGTCTAGATACGGCTTACCTTTCGTCCGTCTGCCGTCACTGTATCGTTAGCTCATCATTTTTAACTATGTCCATGACCTTATTGCTTTAAGCCTCCTGTCGAAACCTGTCAATCTTCCTAAGTATCGTTCCCTAACAACTAAAACTTTCATTGGCCCTTTGATTACATGCGGTGATTTGTTCGTCAGAATTCTTTCATCTCAGACTGTCTATCTGTACTTCAAAGGCGGCTGCCGACACTAGAATTTTCCCCTATTTCGCTCGGTTCAGCCCTTCAAAGGATATTTCCAGGCTAGTCGTATATTTCTCGCATCAACACCTGTTCGACGGGGTCCACCGTCAAGCGTCTTGGCGTTATGCAACATTGTCAGCAAGAGCAAGCATCTCTCTGGACCTCCAAGCTCAGGCTGAACACCTGTACGCACCCCTCTTGTAATCTTAAAGCCGCTTACGCCACGTCGTCTGAGTTCGGTAGACTTAACGTCTCCTTGCCAATCCTTAAGACATGACTAATTCCACGCCGTACAAAACCGTTTTACCTCCTATCTTCGTCGTATCGTCACATCATCGTCGTATCGTATCATTCTTTTATTCTTCTGTCTATCGTCATATTCTTCTTCTCTCTTCCCATTATCGTTCATGGCTGAGTCACACTGTAACACTACAACACTTTTCTAATGCTGGGATCTTGTGTAAACTAACACCTGGGTAATCTTCTATTACCGACTAATCCCTGATAATCTAACTATTGTTTGAAGAGAGACTGCGCGGGTTTCCTTAACATATTTCATATCGGTGGAAGTACGTTACTTCACTGCTTTGCCTCTAGAAACATGTCAATGATAATAACAACTCAAAGATCGAATGATTAATTTAATGTAGAGTGAACAGTGGACGCCAGTTGTGATATATATTTGAGGCTGTGACACATTTTGCTGCATCATGAGTCTATGTCGGACACCGATGCAATCTCGTGTCTTATTAGACTGCCTAAGTAGTTCATTTTAATCAGAGGTGAGCTTATGAAAATAAAAAACACTACATAATCAGTGGTGTCATGACACACGCGTGGAAGAAAGCAATCATAATATGTCGGTAGTTTAGTAATATAAAAGTGTCCTATGCTGGAGGTTGTTTTAATGAACAGCTTCTCTTTTGTGGTTGAGCCAATATTTGATAGACAGATCCGACAGCAGAATGAACAAGATGTTTTCGTGGTTTCTGGCCTCTTCTCCGTTCTTCTGCGCCTTTTGGCGTCTTAATCTAATAGCAGCACTGCCTCGAATGTTAGTGTGCCGTCTTTATCGTGTTTTCCATGTGCTACGATCTGCAGCCATATTGTCCCTGTTTCTGTCACCCGTAGATATTCACCCAAAGAAGCACTGCAAACATCCTTATATCTCATCACTGGTCTGGCCCCTCATCTCTTTCCACCTCTACGTTCACCTTAAGATATTTGTGTGTGAATACCATTATTTGCATTCTAATCGCATGACCCAGCCACAGTAGTCTCCAACTCCTAAGAGTTACCACGATGGATGGGAATTTCACTCATTGTGAAACGTTAGAGGTGGTTACATTGCCCCGTCATATGATGTTCACAAACGGCGAAAACAGCGCATATAAAAACTGTGTAATCTGATATTCTTCCCGACATAGGTAGTCCAAGTATCCGTTCCATATAAAAGTGTTCCATGCACACAGCTGTGATAAATTAGATCCTCATGGTCATAATGTTAGTGTTGTGTTGACCCATGCTCTATGTTTAAGTTTACCATATCTCGAAGTTGCTTTTCAGAGTCGCATTTACTCTTCATCAACTGAGATGGCGGTTGTGAACATGAAAAATTATGCCATCGATGATAGGTTTATGTTACAAATATAACGTTGATTTTCTAAATGTGTGAATTCGTAAAACACTGCTCGGCTGCTGACCACAAACACTTACACAGATAACCAGCTAAAAATCGATCTACTTAGTCACCACTCTGCCAGTCACCCACCACTTAATCATTTATTTATGCAGCTATGCAGGGAGAAAGAGAGAGAGAGAGAGAGAGAGAGAGGGATTGTTTTTTATGAATTAGAGAGAGCGGGGGCGACTCCCTTCACCAGTCACTACCAGTCTATTTTTCTTACATATTCCCAATATATTGGTGCATTATACCAGTCTCCACCAGTTTCCAACCGCGTGATGATTCCTGACTATCTTTTCCGCACACCGCCTGACTGATTCTAAATCGATGATACAGCGTCTCTGAATATAGGCGGGCTCTTTATGACTGACAGACAGTGACATTCTGATTGTTGTTACCGTTCCTAGTTGTTTTCAAAATTACAAATATGCGCATTCTGATTGTGGTAGATCTTGGTAATGCACAGTATATTGAGCCGGTGCAAGTGTCTTATGCACCCACTATTGTGTACCCTGACCCAACAAATGTAACTTTACGTTGTAAAACAAAGGGTTAGATAACTCGTATCTATGAATTGTTACTAAAAACACGAGAGACAATTCTCGATTGTCTCCCCCTCAGATGCCCAGATGGCCTTGATGATGTCAGAGCGGCAAGGTGTCGGCTGCCGCTGTCGACTGCCGATGATGATTATCTCTCTCATTTGTATACAGGATGACCACGATGACCGTAGCGGCGCGGTCAAAGGTCACGGGTCCCGCTGCTGCTGCCGCTGATGATCATTTGTATCTTTTATATAGAGGCTAGCGGGAACAAAGGTCACAACGTCCATCTTATACTACTTACATTGAGAACTCTATTATTTGTATTTCTTATTCTAGTTTGAAATAATTTAATGCAGATGCTTTATTATTTGTTAGCTGTGTTGGACTAATTTTTATTTACTTACATATGTGTGTGTATTGTTTGTTTGAATCTGCTGAAGGCCTATTGTGCCGCATCGTCTTTCAAATTTGTGGCGAACCATTAGAAATGTATGCTTTGTTACATCCGGGCATTCACAGGCATCTAGCTTTCTTTGACACGATTCAAGTCATGCCTAATCGTTAGAGGGAGCCGCGATAGCTCACTGGTTAGTGGAATGTACTACAAAGGACAAGAGGTAGGGTTCTATCACAACCGACGGCTTCCGGGGTCACCCAGCCTGAAATGGATACTGGATTTTTTTTTCTGGGAAAGTAAAGCGGCCCGGGCGTAATACCGACCACATTGCTTCAAAAATCATGTGCTGAAGGTCTGTAAAATTTATGGTCACTAACACCATATTCCCTATACGCCACTTAGCGTGACCGGGGTACTTTACTTTTTTACTTTACTAACCGTTAGTGCAACTAACTTTTCAATTACTTTCAAAATATGTTTCTTACGATCATTTAATTTCTAAAAGTTAAGATAATACTACAGTTTTAACTTACATGCTGTGTGTAAATTAAACGCATGTATATGTGTATTTGTGCATACATATAAATATGTATATGTATATATATATATATATATATATATATATATATATATATATATACTTAATTTCAGGCAACAGTTTTTATTCGTATGCTCCATAGAGTACCACCCCCGTGTTAATTTCTTTTGTCCCCTCCTCCCAATCAGAGCACATGATTAACGGGACATATGCCGTATTGAAATGCTGTTCGGTTGTTCTTTGGTGGGCAGAGAATTCTTAGCATAGAAAATATGAAAACTCATTGCGTTGAATTAGTGGTCAGTGTAATATTTAAGTAAATGACTAACCAACTAACACTTGCATGTATTTTAACTTTTCTTTCAGATTGCCAGTTAGAAAAAATTGCATTCACAGCCCTGCTGAAGAATGACCTTTCTTTAGGCAAGGGTCAGATTATTAACTTCCCAGAAACACATACCAATGTGGGAAATGGTTACCAGGGAGAAGGCGTGTTTGTTGCGCCAGAGGTTGTAATATTATTATAATCATTATGTATAACATTGGATTTCCACCCCTTTAATTCGACTAATAGCTACTATCCGTATTTTGTTTCTACTGTTCTTAATGTTCTCGTATGTTTAACACTTCCCTCATTTTTTTTTCTCTGTGGAATGTTTTATTCCCTGTCCATTTGCTAGAATACACTAAAGGTTTTAATATATTTTAGCTTTGTACTTGCTACTGATCTAGTTAAACAGCCACCGTATTGCAATGTATCTCTTAATCTCATAATACACTTCAATAAAACCACTCAAGTTTACACATGTTTGTAAGATCCCTATTGAGAAATTACATTTGCAAGACCGCAATCATTATAAACACCATTCATCATGAGCTCTTAGTAAAGCAGATAAATACAGTTGCAAAAAGAAACACGCACTACTGATAATTCAGATGTTGTTTGAATGCCGTGAGTAGCACTTAAAATATTCATAAACAACCGCAGTTTGCTCAGCCGCAATATAACCATTTGGCCACATTCCACTGTCTGGAAAAGTGTAGAAATATAAATATTGCCGCAAAATTCATGCGGTGATTTTGGTCACATAGTATAGACGATATATCATAACATAGTGTTAACACGTGCACACGCTCACAATTCATTCATTGATAAGCCTTAACACTAAGAGAAATAAGCAATCTGCCATCTTTCACAACACCAAGAGAGGCCAACTCATCCACATCAGAGCTCGAGAAAAAAATACACCCATACAATCAGCCATGAGAATAGCATGAAGAGAACTGAAAGTATGGTAAGAGTTAAAAAATCGAAATATAAAGGCACAAAAGGCAGGAGCAGACGAACACATTTACAAAAGAACAGCATGCCCACAAGATAGATCGTCATAATACTGGTCTCAGAAATTGTCGTGTGAAACATCGAAACCCTCATGCAGGGTTTTGGGCATATACTGTAATACTAATCCGCAGCAGAGGCAAACCTGTATGGCAATGTATGGGGTACTAGAGAAGACCTTTATGCATTGTGCAGTTCCTGAACCTTACCGACCGGTATCGACATGATGTATTACGTTTAGAATAACGGAGAAATTAGTTTCTGAACCTTAGCTACCGATATTGACATAATGTATTACTTTTATAATCACGAATAAATTAGTTTCTGAACCTTACCGACCGGTATCGGCATAATGTATTTCTTTAATAATCACGGATACATTAGTTCCTAAAATAGATGTATAACAAACACATAGCCACAGCAGAGAAAGCAAACAGATCGCAAAATAAAATGTGTCATCTATTTCTCCCCTCAACGTCGAAGAACGTTGGATAAGATAAGGAAAAGAAGAAAGAACAAAAAAAATAAATAAAAACAAACATCAAAGATAATGTTTGGCTGAGAGATGTTCTTTCTGCTCTCGAATGGTTTTTAAAGAATGCATACATAGCGTAATTTTGTTTCCATATCTACTTAACTCTTTCCGTACGTTCGGCAGCCTACGTTTCACCGTATAGTGCGACATGTCGATTTCAGTAGCCTACGTTTCACCGCACTGTGCGACATGTCGATTTCGGCAGCATACGTTTCACCGTATAGTGCGACATGTCGATTTCGGCAGCATACGTTTCACCGTATAGTGCGACATGTCGATTTTGGCAGCATACGTTTCATCGTATAGTGCGACATGTCGATTTCGGCAGCATACGTTTCATCGTATAGTGCGCAACGCTCAATTTGATTAGTGTGAACGTCATCAAACCATATTCGTTTACATGTCTTGTATCATCTTGCTATTGGTGAAATCTAATACCTTGTTCAATTATCTAGAAATTAATATATAATATGTGTGTGTGTGGCCCTTTTCGTCTTGTAAGACGGTCTAGTGGAAGCTATTGTGTATTTTTTTAGGTATTGTTTTTGCCGAACAGAACCTCTCGTGGCTAATTCTACCAATGTTTGACAAACACACGCGTTCACATAATGACAAGTCAGGCTCGCTGGTCCACAGGGTTTACCATCCTTTTTCATGAGTCTTTTCTCTTCTAAGTTTTATCTTAGCACAGTTTCAAACGTTGTTATACCGTTCCTTATACATGCTCTCCATTATGTGCGATCACTTGCCACATGTTGCCAGTTGTTTTCACAGATGGAGAAGTCTTTCAGAGATGATTTGCAGATATCTCTGTATCGTAGTTTAGGTCTGCCGATTTGTCTTTTTCGGTGTATTAATTCACCATATAGTATTTGACTAGGAATGAGCTTTTCCTCCATTCGTTGAATATGCCCTAGCCATCTTAGTCTTCGACTTCTGAACATCGGCATGATTGTTGGGGTCTTAGCACGTTGCAGGACAGTTAATTTGGTTATTTTGTCCTGCCATTTGATGTGCATTATTTTGCGGAGACATCGCATGTGGAAGACATTTAGTTTTTCTTCCTGGTTTGAGTATGTTGTCCAGGTTTCGGATCCATATAGTAGTGTGCTAAGCACACATGTTTGATATATTAAGAGTTTAGTCTTTCGAGTTATTTTCTTGTTGTTCCATGCCCATTCTGAGAGTTTGCCGAAGGTCGTAGCTGCCTTACCAATTCGACAGTTTATTTCTTCATCAAGAGAGATGGTTTGCGTAACTGTGGATCCAAGATATGTACATTTCTGTACTGATTCTAGTGTGCGGTCTTTTAGAGTAACAAATAGAGGTTTGATGACACCTTGATTTAGTATTACTGTCTTCTGAACATTAATTGATAGTGAAAAAAGGTCGCATGCTTTGACCAGGTTGTTGATCAGCGACTGTAGGGTGGCTTTACTATGAGCGACTATATATGCATCGTCAGCACATAAAAGTTCTTTAAGTAGGGCAACATTTGTTTTGATTTTTAGCTCTTAGTCGTGCTGGGTTGAACAGTGATACATCTGGTCTTGTGCGAATGTAAATATCTCCTGAGCTGTTTTCAAAGTCGTAATTTAGGAGGAATACTTGGTATAGAATGGAACGAATTCAAAACAAACGAGGAAATTAGAGAAATCGCCAATCAACCACTAATATCTTCAGTAATAAAGAAAAGACGATGGTCATACGTTGGACATGTGATGAGAAGAGATAATAATCGAATAGCAAAGCAAGCCCTCATATGGGAAACAACAGGTAAAAGAAAAAGAGGAAGACCCAGGGAGACACTGAGAAGAACATTGATGAGAGAGGCAAGAGCAGCAGGAATCGGCTCCCTCAATGAGATAGAACTGCTTGCACAGAACAGAGACAGATGGCGAGATTTGATAAAATATCTTTAAAAGAAAACTGCTAGAACAAAAATTCATATAGGAGAAGGTGTATCTTGGTCTACGCCCTATGGGGCGGTTACGGCTCGAAAGGTCAATAGATAGATAGAATTTAGGAGGGCAGCAACAAATATACCAAAAAGGGTGGGGACGAGGACACATTGGGAGCCGCATTGTGACTCGGGAAGCACACGTTCTGCAAGTCTATGCAGGCTATTAAGTACGACTCTAGCAAAAGCCTTGCCGGTTGTGTTAAGGAGAGAAATGCCTCTGTAATTATTGCAGTCGATCCCCTGTCTCCTTTATTTTTGTACAGCGTTATACTCTTGGCATTTCTCATATCATGAGGTATTACTCCGTGTCTCCAGCATTTAATTAGCAGTTTGTATAGATGAGGAAGTAGTACGCTTAAGTTGTCCTTTAGTACATCTGTGGGAATGTTGTCATTTCCTGCAGCTTTTCCTATTGAGAGGGCATGTATAACCTAAAGTATCAAAAATAAAGTAACATGGCATCATGCTAGAAGTGGTCACTGGCACCAACTAGACCTAGTTCTTACACGTAGGCAGTCTTTAAATAACATCAGAACAACATGAACATATCACAGTGCAGACTGCAATACAGAACACGCTCTCGTCATCAGTAAGATCAAAGCCAGAAGTAGTCGTACTTACAAATCAAGAGAGCCTGCAGCAGCCAAGATCAAAACCACATCAACCACAGACATTTTTAGATCTAAGTTTGAAGAACTGGTAGAAGAAGTGGAAGATGCATCAAGTGTGGATGACAACTGGTGCTCCCTGAAAACACACATCTATAATTGCGATCTATCTACCTACGGCCAAAAACAGTTCTCAAAGAACAACTGAGTCGAAGAAAATGTAGCAACACTAGACACGCTAATAGCTAATAAGAAAAAGACTCTACTGAACTTAAAAAATAACCCCAATCAAATAACCAAGGATAAGCTTAAACATGCACAAGCCACCCTACAACGCGAAGCAAGAAGATATAATATGTTAGATAAATATAAACATGTAGATTGATTTTTAAAACGATGAACAATTTTCTCTGAAATTTCTTCTGTTGGGTCTATAAAAAAGCTTTCGTACGGAAATAGTTAACGCTCATTTGTCTCTGTCATGCAGCATGTTTTATCATGCCCAGTATATTTAAATAGCAGCATAAAAATAAACGAGACAAATCTGAAACAAGTGCAACGTTTCAAATACTTGGGCACAATAATAACATCAGATGGGAGATGCACCACATAAATAAAAAGCAGAATAGTTCAGGCCAAAATAGCATTCCAGAAAATGAAAAATATATTATGCAACAAATCTATGTCAATAAAAATGAGAAAGAGTGTTCATCGGTGCTATATAGAACCAATTCTGACCTATGGACGCGAATCATGGACAGTGGACAAACAAATGAAAAGACGATTGGGGGCCACAGAGATGGGATTTCTCAGAAGAATATTGAAAGTTCCCTGGCCAGCTAAAAAGACCAATGAGGAAGTTCTCAAAGAGGATAACACAAAAAGGGAGTTCTTAAAAAATATCAGAAAGAAGCAATCAACATTTTTAGGGCACATCATGAGAAGAGGAAAGTTGGAATACTTTGTTACAACTGGCAAAATAAAAGAAAAGAGAGATCGCGGGCGACAAAGAGAGGAAATACTGGATAGATTGGTGTCATGGCATGGAAAACAGTCAACAACAGAATTGATACAATGCACTGTGGATAGAAGATTGTGGAGGGACATGATCACCTACGGCAACCGGTATGGCACATGATGATGATGATGATTATATTTAAAGAAAAATGTTTTGCTACCTTGATCGATGCGAGGAAATCCCAAACAAGGTTCTTAACATGAGATCCACAAATATATACATATTGCTACAGGCTTCTCTATTATGTTCATTTTGATCTACATAGTCTCATTTGATCTGAAACAAAAGTCCACCGTTATTTACATTTGATGGTTATCATCATTGCACTCTGAACTTGGTCATAGGTGTTCAGATCCCCTCCTCAGCAAGTCCCGCAGTGTCCAGCGACTGACGATTCCAGTTCTGTGTTGGTTGATAGGTCTTCTTATACTTCCACTAATAAAAAAATAATATCGTACACATTCCACTACGTTTGCGTTTTCTTGTTTTCCTTCTTCAGTGTTGTCGTTTAGACTTCGTCTGAATATTTCATGTCGTCATTGTTGTTTTTGTCGCTGAAAGTCGATGCTGTGGATGGTCCAGACTCACGTGCACTCACTCAGTCGCACGGTCCAGATCCCGATTCTACGTTAAAGACTGGCGAACCCCAGTCAGTCAGATCTTCAGCAGGTGAATACACCGTGAGGTTGTTATTTTCTTTATTTAGAAGCACATATCCTTTTCCACTTCCTTCCCAACGAACAGGCGAAAAGACACCACCATCTTGGATCGCACCCGAAACGCAATCCACTGTATGACAGTCATAATTTTTTTTTTTGTAATGTCTTTGTTCACTGTTTTTGCAAGTCTAGCAGCGTTATTTTTTTCCATGAAAGTATCCCCGTGCTATTACTTTATATAAACACGTGTGATCGACGATATGTGTTGGATAAAATTATGCTTACAATTTCTCTAAATAAATCTAAACAATATGTTTATATTTGGTTATGGAAGGCCTCGGTATCACTGCAAACGAGTTAATCCATAATTGCTCAACCGCCCATGCCAGCGTAATCATCCGAATCTCATCTCCCAAGCAAAGAAAGGTAACTGTAGTCCCCATCGTAGCAGTCTCAGCACACGCCAAAAGACATAAGGCGAAACCGCGCAGAAAGTGAACAAAGCCAACTGTTCCATGTCATACGATATTATCATTCATCGTAAACAATTGGAATATCGAAACATGATCAAAACGGATGAGACACACAGCTCACGGTGTGCACAGAGCACTTAACTCAGTAGCTCCTACAACAAACCGGACTTGCAATATGAGGAAACTGCAACAAGGAACAACTTTTCGTGCATAGCCTTCAATTGTTCCCGCCGCCTATCCACCATATACTATCTGAGAGTATTACACAACATGCGCTTTTTTGGAATCCTCAGGGAAAAAGACAAATGAATTCTTGGAGAAAACAGATAGAAGCAGAGATGAAGATAATGGGGAAGACATGGAATGATCTTAAAAAAATGGCAAAAAATAGAACGACTTGGAAATTGTTTGTTGAAGACCTATGCTCCAATGGGAGCTAAAAAGGTAGAAGAAGAAGAATCGTTAGAATAACGAACTTTTCAATTACTTTTAAAATATGTATCTTAAGATCGTTTAATTCCTAAAAGTGAAGATAATACTACATTTTTAAATTACACACTATGTGTAAATTATACGCATGTATATGTGTATTTGTGCATATACATAGACAATATATATACTTAATTTCAGGCAAACGTTTTTATTCGTAAGCTCCATAGAGCACCCACCCTCTGTTAATTTCCTTTGTCCCCTACATTAGGTGAAGTGATGATATTCCCATATATAATGTTTATATTATAATATTGTATATATACATTTTTAAAAGTATTATTTCTGCACAGTTTTAAAAAAAATTAAATTCATTTTGTAATAGTTTATTTTAGTTTAGTTTAGTTTAGTTTAGTTTAGTCGACAGGCCATCCTCAATGTACATCGGACCATAAGTACTCAGATCGTATCCGAAGAATAACCATCAACGTGTAACGATTAACGACAGGCGTTATCATCTATAATCTACAACCTTGTACGTAACCTATGGTTTCAATGTCATATTTTGAGTCAGAATTTCGCCCAGGGTTCCTGGGAGCATTCATGGTGTCAGTGTGGTCCAACAACCTTCCGCGCTCAACATCAGGACAAGTCTATAAGCATGTACATTACCTCTTACACCTACGTGCCCTAGCAAGAAAGCGAAACAGACACAAGTTAGAACTGACGTTTCAAGAGACCCTAACAACTGTTGTCGAGTACATCCAGTTGTAATATCATCATTATCAGCATATAGCTTATCCATGTTAGAAACTGGCCCCTGTTCTGAAGTTTACTCTCTCTCTCTCTCTCTCTTTCTCTCTCTCTCTATGTATATATATATATGGCCCTTTTCGTCTTGTCAGACGGTCTAGTGGAGGCTATTGCGTATTTTTTTGAGGTATTGTTTTTGCCGAACAGCTTCTCTCGTGGCTAATTCTACCAATGTTTGACAAACACACGCGGTTCTATGTATATATATATATATATATATATATATATAAACGTACTTTTAAAATCTCATGCCCTCAAACTTCAACGAATATCTCAGACACCCATGGGTGGATTACCATTATTTTTGCACATGGTTTCATATTTCCTATAACGTCACGACTCCATAATTAAAAATAATATGATTTCTTTAAATCAGCAACTTGTTTTGATCTTTTGTCATTTTAGCAACTATTGAGTTCCAAAAATACATTTTACAGGAATTGAACAAATGTTAATTTTTGATAGCCCATAGTAACGGACACTAAGTTTGATTCTTGTTTGTTGAAAGATGGATTTATGCTATCAGAGAGTCAATGCATTCGAATTCTCGAATTCCGCAAATCTTGAGAAAAGTCTCAATATTTGAAAACTCAAATTTTCGCGCGTAAATTATCATTATATCTTTCCAATCCTAGCCTAATTAACAGTTAAATCTTCCTTGTTAAAATAGTTTTAAATCTTGTGGCGTCCAATATAAGTCTTCACTAGCAAAGAATCGACGCTTGTTAAAATTTTGGCGTGTGTGTAATTGTTGTTTTGAGTAAATCGGAACATCTGATATGTCTCCTAATGGAAAGCATAAAATACCAGAACTTAAGGAAAATATAACAGGAATCATGAAAAAAGGCACCCAATCAGACACAGAAAAAAAACACGTAGCAGTAAAACACATACACATACACGAAACCTACCCAAAGGACTATTGGTCCCACATATACACATATGGCTCTGCTACAAATGTCACCAGAAATGAAAAGGGCGGTGTGTCCTTGACGCTGAATAATCAGGACGAGATCACAAAGTCAATAGCTACTGGGAAATTCTCAAACAACTTTAAAGCAGAAACTGAGGACATAAGAGATGCTGCAACACTGGCTACTCAACACAAAAATAACATGTACAATAAATTCGTGATTCTGACTGATGCACTGTCAGTATTATCAACTCTAAAAAGACCCAAGAACATTGAACTAGATGACTAGAGAACAACCCTGGACCAACTATGCAATAACTTCCAGAGAGTAGTCATTCAGTGAATACCATCACGCTGTAATATACACCGGAACGAACGCGCAGACAAATTAGCTAAAGAGGGAGGGAGATTACCACAAGAGAACCATCCGCCCAGATATGATGAAGCCAAATCCATCCTCAAGGGTCGGTTCCATGAAAAATGGAAAAGAGACCACCTGAAGCATAACGAGAGTGACGGATACCACCAACTATCAAGGAGGGATAAAGTCATTATACTTCGCCTACGCACTGGTCACAATAGAATGAGAGATCACATGTTCACCAAATTCAAAATAGGTACAACCAATCTATGCCACTGTAAACTGGACAATATGACTACAAAACATGTTCTACAGGATCGCCCCCCCCCCCCTACACAGACCTGAGAAGAGCAATGTGGTCCACGCCCACCTCCCTGGAAGAAAAACTATATTGGGCAGTCGATTCGCTTAGACAGACAGCTGACTTAATAAGAGAGTCCGGAATCCTACTCTAATTGAGTCTTGATCGCAGAGAGAGAGAGAGAGATAGTTTATCTCTTATCAAACCCGATATTCTCGTCCCACGTCTAACGCCATAACTAAATATACATACTTATTTTATTTGTGTTAATTTGTTGTGTATATCGATATTGCGTTGTGTTTTGGCATAATTATGTTAGGCAATGTAAGAAGGTAGTTTGCCACTCCTTTCTTTTTGACAGTGACTGTATTAATCGGAGATTGCAACATTGTCTCTATACATGAGATCATCTGCCTGCCATCGCTGCGTTGGGACCATAACCGACACTACTTGTCTGCTGCTCCCACAACACCATCCACCACATACTCCAATGGCTTTACGTAACCCTAATAGGGGGCTTAAATGGGATCTCCACCTTCCAAAGGGTGTTCCGAAGACTAGCGCAGGAAATTAAAATTATTATTGAAAAGACGGTTAGAGGCCACAAAGATGTGATTTCTCAGAAGAATGTTAAACGTTTCATGGACAGCTAAAAAGACCAATGAGGCCAAAGGGAGCTCCTAAAAAAATCAGAAAGAAACAATCTACATTTTTCTGGCACATCATGAGAAGAGGAAAGTCGGAATACCTGCTTACAACAGACAAAATACAAGGAAAGAGAGATCGCGGACGACAAAGAGAGAAAATACTAGAAAGCTTGATGCCATGGCATGGTAAACAGTCAACAACAGAACTGATACGATGCGCTGTAGATCGAAAATTTGACGTAAGATTAGTGAGCATGCCCAACAACAATCGCTGTTCCATAAATGAAGTAAGGTTTTTACTTCGGTGGAACACTCGATCTAACTGCAGTCCAACTGGTGGCAAATTTGCAGTCGAAAACAGACAGTTCATACATCCCTTTTCCGGTACAGATCGAGGCGTGCTACCGATCCTATAAACTCTATAGCCAGTATCACTGTCTCAGCGCGTGGGGGCCAAAGCGATGTTGATTTTGCGGTCAGGTGAATACAATCGGACTAGTTAAGTCTCCATAAACCAAAATACAAACCAGAAATAAATACTTTACACAACATTTTAAGAAAAGCCACTAGTCCTGAACGCGATTCGACTAAACGACCATCTTGGTCTGCCGCACGAACAAGAAGTCTATCAAATATGGTAATTTACTGAATATGGTATTTTACTAGAACTAGTTAAGAACATGGAAATGAATCTCGCTACTCGAGAGTTTAAATTGTGTAGCTGTTTCTAATTAAATGGCAATTAAATATATATTGTCATGTTTATCTGTATTAAACTTGGATATAAGTTTCCCCATCTAAACACTTCTTTGATTTTGAAAAAAATTTGGAATATTTTTATTAAACAAAAAATGTTAAAAATGAGGATTGGTACATATTAACTGTCAACTTAATTTTTTGAAAAATGAAATAACGAAATTGAAGATAGAAGACATTTATTTTTTAATTGTGTTCTTCATTTAAAAAGTAAAAGTACCCCCGTCACGCCAAGTCGCGTATAGGTAATATAGTGTTAGTGACCATACATTTTACAGACTTTCAGCACATGCTTTTTGGGGTAATGTGGTCGGTTTTATGACCGTGCCGCTTTACTTTCCCAGAAAAAAATCCGGTACCCATCAAAGGCTGGATGAACCGGAAGCCGTTGTTTGGGATCGAACCCTACATCTTGCCCTTTGTAGTCCAGTTCACTAACCACTGAGCTATCGCGCTTCAACATTGTTCTTCATTTACTAACTTTAAATTTCATACGTACCGTTTTGATAAATATGCAGATATTTTTTTTTTAAAACTAAGTTCATCAGTTTATTTTCATGTAACAGATTTAAGTTTTTTTTTTTTTTATCAAAGTAAATACTTTTATCTGTATGTTGTTTTTTAATTATTTTTTTTCCATGTTAAATAAAGAATGTTGTGTAATTCCTTACCTTATACAATATACATTCAACGAGGAAAAGAGAGAGAAGCAAAAGGCAGGCCCAAACAAGGTGGACAGATACAATCAAAGAAGCGTTCGTTTGCGTTCACCCGATGACTAAATGATACGCCGCTTCGTCATCCGCCATTAAAAGGGCGTTAAGTTTGCGTGTCTGCGTCGTGTTTTGGTTTGCTGTAAAACTGATATTAGCGCCCTTCGACCGAACACATCTGATTTCAGCATGAATGAAGCGTTACATAGTGTTGTATTCAAGATTCTAAGGTTAAAGGTATTCAGGTAACATTTTAGGATTCGGTTTTGATTCAGACTCTGATTTTAAGAATAGTAGATACGGTTTCGCCTCAACTCAAAACTGTTTACTCCCTTTCAATATCTATCTATTAATACACACAGGGGAATACGGGTCAATATGGCGGACAGACAGCAGGAACTTTTAAGGGCTATGTCTAAAAAGTGTTCATTGTTGTAGTTTCCTCATATTCCAAGTCTAGCTTGCTGTCGGAGCTAATGCGTTTAGTGCTCTGTGCACACCGTGAGCTGGGCGTTTCATCCGTTTAGATAGTCATCAGATTGCTTACGATGAATAATGATCTCGTATGACGGGGAACAGATAGATCTATTCAATTTCTGTGCGCTTTCGCCTTATGTCTTTTGGCGTGTACTGAGACTGCTATAATGGGGATTGCAGCTACCTTTCTTTGTTTGGGAGATGTGATTTTAATTCGGATGATTCCACTGGCGCGGGTGGGCGGTTGAGCAACTATAGATTTTAATTCGTGTGCAGTGATACCGGGGCTTTTCGTAACCATAACCAAAACACACCCCATTTGACTAAATTAGTTTTGATTAAAATTAAAAATGATTTTTTTTCACAGGATGGTGTTTATGTGTTTCACGTGCATCTATTGACTGTTAAGCAAAAATCGGCTTTTATTCACATCTGCCACAACGATGTCCCTATTGTCACGGCCTATGCAAAGAACGATGATGGCTACGCTATGGCAGGTAACATGAAAGACACTGTATTAGTGTATTTTGGATCCTCATTTTTCTGCTACAGAAAAATTAACGGTCACTGTTGTTTCTGTTTTGTTTGATTCTCACTCTTAAAGTGACTTAATCGAACGATGAATATCTGATTCATTTTTTTCCAAGTTTAGCGATTTACATTTTTATATTTCTTTTCTTCCACATTTGCCTTGTAGGCTCAGATAGAGTATGCGGTCTTTCACACTCTGTTGGTTTCTTCTGATGTTTTGTTTCCTAGTGTTTCTAATATTTCATCAATCCACCTTTTTTGTTTTTTACCCTTGGGTCAGGCGTTTTAGCAACGTTTATTGGAGGTTCGTTTATTTGAGACAGGTAGAATCAGAGATGAAGATGATGAAGACGATATGGAATGATCTTAAAAGAATGTCAAAAAACAGAACGATTTGGTATGTGTTTATTGAAGACCTATGCTGCACTGAGAGCTAAAAAGGTAGAAGAAGAAGTTGATTGGAGGTTCGTTGTGCCTGTTTCACTCTTGTGTTATTTCCTTGTTTTACAGTAGTCCTGGCATTTGTTCAGTGATTTGACAAGTATTCATTTATCTTGAGTCTATTTCTTATACTTGTGAATTATCGTGTGTCACTAAACTTCCTAGGTACATCAGTTCCTCTCACTTATTGTAATAGTCTGCTGCTCTATATCGTTATGTTGATGTTCTGTTCCTCTTTTACGATGCTCGCGACATCTGTCTTACTAGTGCTGGTTGTCATGTTGTAATGAGAGCATGTACTGTTAAGTCTATTTAAGTGCTCTTGTAGGTTTTCCATTTTCCCATGAATTAATGTCTGATTGTCAGTGAATAAAAGCTCGTTAATATCCCGTCTCAGAAGGGTTGTCTAACTTGCATGCATGTAGTCCATGTAGGTAATAAATGGCAAGGGAAATATAATCTACACCTGCCTTACTCCTGTTCTAACTTTGAAGTGTTCTATATAGTCTGCTGTTGTTCTGACTGCAGCTTCCCTTGATGTAGAGACTTTTACATATGTTGATTAGATGTTGGTTCTCTCAGTATGTTATTAGTATCTCACATAATTGTTTATTCTTTATTCGTGCAAATGTTTTTTTTTTCTTCTTGGTCAATGAAAGCAGCGTAGAGATTTTGATTTGCGATTTGCATTAGTCAAACTAGCGAGCTTATTTACATTCCGATAATCTATTTTCTAAAATAATATTTCCTATTTTTAAGCTGAATCTGATTGTAGATGCTACTTATGATTTATATGTTAGCCTTTGAGTGTCTTCAATCTACACTTATAATCCTTGGTTCGACCTCTGTTTATTAGTTTTATGTTTTAGATCATTTCAGACACATTCGGGTGTCGAGTAAAATACACAGTTCTGGTTTCCGCCTCTTTGGCGACTAAAAACATTACCAATTAATGTTATTGCACCTCTTCTATGAATTTTTTTTTTTCGGTCGGCAGCTTTTACCTCTGACGAAGTCCCTAGAGACTAGGAACTGAATTGTGCGCGTTAATCATTTTTTTGCCTGGCAGCCGTGTGCACAGGGTCCATCGCCACACAGGCAGATAGCTCCGACTTTGGAGGTACTTATATTTTTTTTCCGTCGATGGTTAATTGCCGTTTCAAGCCTGGCCTCGCTGCTGAGACCAGGGGTGGTTGTCGCAGAGAGAAATAAAAGAAATAATCACAACTGGTGAAGCCTGGATTTGTACCCACAACCTCTCTGTCTCGTGACCGGCGTCTTGCTTCGAGACCAACCAGTCTTTTATAGTATCTGTCCATCTTACACGGGGTCTGCCGCTTGCTTCGCTTCCTTCTCCCCGTGTAATGTAGACAGTGTAAGGTAAGGAGTCTGTAAGGCATTCTTTCTAGATGGGAAAAACATTGTATTTGCTGTGTAGGTATGTAGCATAGGATTGGTTTAATTCTTAATCTTTCAATTATACCATAACTTTTAATTCTGTCTTTTATGGCATCTCCAAGCGCTTTTCGAAACCATCTCATCTATGAGGTGGCACAATTATCATGTGCCATATCGGTTTGTGTAGACGATCATTTCTTTCCACAACTTTCTATCCACAGTACATGGTATTAAAAATGTTGCTGACTGTTTTCCATGCTACGACCTCAAGCTGTTCAGTATCTTCTCCCTTTTTCGTCCGCGATTTCCCCTTCCCTCTATTTTCCAGTTGTAACCATTTATCCCAACTATTTTCTTCTCTTGATACGCCTCCAAAAAATGATGATTTTTTTTTTTCTGGTGTTTCTTAGGACCTCCCTGTTTTTGTATTTGACGCTTTGAGAATGTCCTCTGATCTTTTTGGTCAGAGGTGACAAGCTTTGTTTTGTTTCTAGTGATCTACTTACGTGACCATACAAGAGTACGCATCTCAAAAGAACACACGCGAATGGCCCGACTATGAATTTTTTTTTTATA
The DNA here is from genome assembly GCA_032433765.1 of Megaustenia siamemsis. Taxonomy (NCBI): domain Eukaryota; kingdom Metazoa; phylum Mollusca; class Gastropoda; order Stylommatophora; family Ariophantidae; genus Megaustenia; species Megaustenia siamemsis. Next base: position 51,536,243 of record JAVIAB010000108.1, read on the forward strand.
TAATGACCTGGGACATATTCAATATCGTAAATGAAGTGTGATAAACCACACCGCGCGAGACCACTGCACTAGGAAGTGTAAGGCCAGTGTTCTACTACGCTGCTTTTTGTTTCCCGCCCACTCATTGAGGTATATGACCAGAAAGAAGAATAAATGCTCAATAATGAGGTATTAGAAGTAATCGTTGTTTTAATTGCTCGGCTAATTAAAGAGAGCAAGGCTGCGATCGAACCGGCTATTCATATAATTCAAACATGTGACCCATACATAGATCATATGACCCGATTATGGACCCAAGATAAACACTTTGCAGACAAGCTATATGACAAAAAAACTTTGCAGACAAGCTATACGATAGACACTTTGCAGACAAGCTAAATGATAGACACTTTGCAGGCGAGCTATATGATAAACACTTTGCAGACAAACTATACGATAAACACTTTGCAGGCAAGCTATAGGGTAGACACTTTGCAAACAAGCTGTAGGATAGATACTTTGTAGACACGCTATTAGATAGACAATTTGCAGACTAGCTGTAGGATAAACACTTTGCAGACAAGCTATAGGATGGACACTTTGTAGGTAAGCTATATGATAAGCACTTTGCAGACACGCTAAAGGATATACACTTTGCAGACAAGCTATAAGATAAACACATTGCAGACAAGCAATAAGATAAACACTTTGCAGACAAGCTATACGACAGACACTTTGCAGATAATCTATAAGATAGACACTTTGCAGACAAGCTATAAGATAGACAATTTGTAGACAAGCTGTAGGATAAACACTTTGCAGACAAGCTATAGGATGGACACGTTGTAGATAAGCTATATGATAAACACTTTGCAGACAAGCTAAACGATAGACACTTTGCAGACAAGCTATAAGATAAACACATTGCATACAAGCTATAGGATATACACTTTGCAGATAAGCTATAAGATATACACTTTGCAGACAAGCTATAGGATAGACACTTTGCAGGCAAGTTATAAGGTGGACTCTTTGCATATAAGCTATAGGATAAACACATTGCAGACACGTTATATATAATATAACACGTTATATACAATATATTCATACAATCGACTCGTACATCCATACTGCATTTTGGGCATAGGGACTTAAAGCTGAAGAAGATGAAGACCCTATCATCACTCAATTTCAAGCAAACACGCTACCACCACGCTACTACCATGTTATACATAATATTAAAAACAGAACCGGAGTGGCGATCATCATAACCGTAAAGTCTCTTTACATTATATTGTCCAGTACTTAATATATACAATTTTATCATATGTACAATTATTGATTCAACGAAATAGTTTAAACAGCTAACGGCACACTGCTAAATACGTCTTTTATACGCTAAGTTATAAACTAAATATGTATAAAACAAATCGTCCTTAACTGAATACAGTTGTAAAGTAGAGCTTAATATATTAAGCTTGAGAAAGTTCTCAAAGAGGCCAACACAAAAAGGGAGCTCTTAAAAAAACACCAGAAAGAAGCAATCAACATTTTTCGGGCACATCATGAGAAGAGAAAAGTTGGAATACTTGGTTACAACTGGCAAAATAAAAGGAACGAGAGATCGCGGACGATAAAGAGAGAAAATACTGGATAGCTTGTTGTCATGGCTTGGAAAACAGTCAACAACAGAACTGATACGATGCACTGTAGATGAAGATTGTGGAGGGACATGATCGACTACGCCAACCGGTATGGCACATGATGATGATGATAAACTAAAACATTTCAAGTTGGTTAAATATATAATTAATACTAATTTCAATAAATAATTTATTAAGTATACATATAAATATGACTTAAAACTGACAATGTAACTGTGTATAAAATATTATATTTTCACACAACAAATTTGTATTTATATTCTATTGTCCTTTCGAGCCGAAGACGGCACATAGGGCAGAACCACAATCTCAAAAACAGAAACCTTGCATGCCAAAGTGGCACATATCGCAGAGATCACTGCTTGTAAAATATATGGCTCTGTTTCCATAACAATACTTTTTACAATGACAGCTTGTCAAGCCATCGATCAACCTCCTTAGTCGCCTCTTACGACATGCCTGGAAGGTCACAGTGTCACTATTCTTTTTATTTATATTATAGTTCAGTTAAATATTGGTCCATTTTACTATGTACAATTCTATTTCACTGAATTACAGTGTTACTATAGATTCACACTATGTTTAACTTTGTATACATTGATGCTAGACTACTTATGATTCTTTTAATTCTTTCAGGCCAAACCATTGCTCTATATCTCGTTCCTGGAGACAGAGTTGACGTTAGAACAGCGTCACCGATCAACATCTATGGGCGACAAGATGAAGCTTATGCTACATTCTCCGGCTATAGGATTTAATAGCAAATATCATGTACAATGTCATGTACAATACCATGTAAATAATGAGCTAATAAAACATACGTATCTGTTAATGTTAAGTTTTATTCTCTTTAACTTTCATTTAGCGATCTATCTTTACTCAATGGCAAGGATCACAAACTAGACGAAGTAATTGGGGTCATCATTTTCCATGAAAGCAATGTTCTGTTAACTATTGAGATCTATAAGAGATATAGTAAGTGATGTCCAGTAACTATTGTCGTAGGACACGAAATATTACAATTAACTCCGATAGGCCACAAACAATTAGACATGATCTCTCTTCCCCGCTCCTCTTACATTCCGCCAATCACGGAGGCAGGTGTCCATCATTTTCAGTTGATCAATTGTAGATCGTAAAGTTATGATCAAAGCCACTGTTACTTTATCGCCAAGCTATCACAATGTTACTGCTATGGTAATTAGACAAATAAAATACGAAAGAATAAAGTGATAAAATAAAACAGAATAGATGAATAAACAGAACAGTTTGTCATAATTTAAAGACTTAACTCAATCATTGCAATAGGAATTGTAGGAAAAATAATGTTGAATAGCAATTTCAATCATTGCAATAGGAATTGTAGGAAAAATAATGTTGAATAGCAATTTAAATAGTAATTATGACATTTATACAGCTGTAAATTATATATGGAAGGGTATTTTAACAACGTTTGCAACAAGTAAGGTCCAGATTGTCAAGTCGCTGAGGTTTTCCAATAGTGTGTTACCATCCATTTAGTGCCTAGTTGTCTGTTTTCTATGGATTTTCCCATGACCCAATTGATTGCAATTAAAAGTGGTGACATGACGCGTCCTACTTTCATCCTCCTCTACTAGGAATCAGACTTTGTTGCAACTTTATGTTCTCACACAGCAAATTGAATCTGAAGGTATTTATAATTGAGTTATAGTATTATTAGCGGGTTGTCATCATTGTGCTTCAAAAGATCCCATAACTGTTGAGATCACCCCCCTGCTCTGGAAGTCACACAGAGTCCAGTGACCGAGAACACCATTTCTGTGTTGGTTGATAATTCCTTTTATATGTCAAATATGTCACTTATTTCTGGTTCTGCCCATCTGAACTCTTTCATTTCTGTCATCTGAGGCAGTGATGTGGAATCATGGTTGATGAAGTCGTGTGCCATTCCCACATCTCGGAGGGCATTGATAACCTCCGCCCGATCCATGGCCTGAACGTCTTCTTCGACAACACAGCAGCAATTCTAAACTCTCTGTGTCCGATTTCTTTGCTTTCTAACATCCGACCTTGCACATGACCCGCATTTTATATCGCCACGCGACTTTGTTCTGTGCGAGTTGTTCAATCTCGGCGAGGGAGCAGATTCCATCTGTTGTTTCCTCTTGACTCAGTCTTCTTTTTATTGTTTCTCAAGGTCGGCCTCTTTTATCTTTTACCCGCTGGTTCCAATTTAAGCGTCTGCTTTGAGATTTTCTGGTCGCCACTTCTCGTCACATGTCAACATATGGCCACCTTCTTCTATTTATTATAGGTGATAATGTTGGATGTGTTGCCACTTCCCTTTTTCCCCCAACACTGTTAATGTATTCTATAGTAAACGAATCATTTTCATTGCATTTTGTCATTTCAATTTAAGAGTCAAGATTTATGTTTAAATAACAGTGAGTGATTCATGATAGCGGCTTGTTAGGCCACCGATAAACTGTCCGTAGCAAGATGATGACAATTATAAACCCGTGTGCGAAGATATACATTGCCTTACAAATGTTTAAGTGATATTCCGATAAGTATAATATCTAGCAAAAGAAAATGTGAGCTATTAATGAGTTATTGAGTTATTGAGTTATTTGCGGGTCATCATCATTGCACTCCGAACATGTCCATTGGTGCTCAGATCCCCTCCTCAGCACGTACCGCAGTGTCCAGCGACTGACGAAAAAACGTGACAAAAGAAAATGTGAAGAAAAACAATGATTTTAGGATAATATATTTAACAGCTTGACACCATATGTTCTTTTAATCTAAATAAATCCTCATCATCATGCCCCATACCGGTTGACGTAGGTGACCATGTCCTTCCTAAAAAAATTTGAAATAAAAAACGAGACAAAAGAAAATGTTAAGAAGAAACAATGATTTTAGGATAATACATTTAACAGCTTGACACCATATGTTCTTTTAATCTAAATAAATCCTCATCATCATGCCCCATACCGGTTGACGTAGGTGACCATGTACTTCCACAAGTTTCCATCCACAGTGCATCGTATCAATTCTGTTGCTGATTGTTTCACAAGCCTTGACGCGGAAACTATGTAGTATCTTCTTTCTTTGTTTTCCACGATCTCTATGTCCCTCTATTTTGCTTGTTGTAACCAAGAACTTTAACTTTTCTCTTCTAATGAAGATAATAATAAACATAAATAATAATAGTATATTTGTGACTAAGAGTAATACTGTTTTATTAATGTGTTCTTGATGTCGATTCAACACATTTTTTTATGGAGCAGAAATAGAAATACTAAATAAAGTAATGTTGGGATCCTGTTACGATACACAATAGAACCAGTGTCCGTTCGAGGATATTGTCGAAGTAAGACCTATGTGATTTGAGTTTGTCTCTTTTCTGGCTTACCTCCAATTTTTGGTTTACCTCCAACTGAGTCCATTTTTCGTCAGTTAGTTACGTACAGCGAGACTGTCACCTTCATAGAAGTTATAACATCGTAGGGAGCTTTATTTATTGTGTTTGCCAAAGGCTTTCTACTTGTACAGTATACTTGCCCATCACTCGACACAGTTTTCAGTGGTTAGTAAACTGGACTACAAAGGATGAGAGGTAGGGTTCGATCCCAACCGACGGCATCGGGTTCACCCAGCCTTTAATAAGTACCGGAATTTTTTCTGGGAAAGTAAAGCGGCACGGGCATAATACCGACCACATTACCCCAAAAATCATGTGCGTAAAATTTATCGTCACAAACACCATATTCCCTATACGCTACTTGGCGTGACGGGTGCTCTTTACTTACTTTATATATATATATAGACATCACGAGCACTATACAATACAATCTTCATCCCAACGCTGTGCAACCAATGCCAGACCTGGACCCTAGATACAAGACCAATAAGAAAATAACCTCTCCGTAGTTATCATGTATTAGACGAATGACAGGAAACAGTTTGAGAGATAAGATCAGAAATGAAGAACTGAGAAAAAAAAACTAGGGATAGCCCTCGCCACAAAATATATAAGGAAACAACAGATAACATGGTTTGGCCACGTGACAAGGCAGAAAGATCAAATACAACTTAATGAGCCTTCAGCAAACGTTATTAGAACACCAGACCTAAGGGTCGACCACGATAAATATGGATCGATGGAATGTTAGAAGCACTAGGAAACATAACAGCAGCAGAGGCGAACAGAAGAGCAAAAGACCGCAAATTATATCTCCCCACGACGCTGAAAGGCAGATGAGGAAGGAAAGAGGAAGAATATGAAGGTATATATATATAAATATATATATATATATATACTACATATAATATTATATATATACTACATATAATATATATATATATATATATATATATATATATATATATATATATATAATGTATATATAGTATACATCCAGAGCATGGTACACCGCTTTCCGGATGCCTGCAGAGACCTCGGTCTAACAATAAGTTTGCATAAAACTAATAAACTCGGTCATTACGTCGAAGGAACATCTGCAATCTTTATCCACAACGGAAAACTCGATTTCGTGCTGCAGCATAACTATTAGGGTACAGCATCAACGACAGACTATCATTAGATAAAAAAATTAACACCCTCATTAATAAAGCAAAAGAACTGATAGATATAATTGTAAAAGAAAGCAGCAAGAAAGGTCGCAGTCTGAAAAGTAAGAAAACAGAAGTAATGGTCATATCTAAGAAACATTCATCACCATCATGCAGCATAAAAATAAACAAGACAAATCTGAAACAAATGCAACGTTTGACATACTTGGGCACAGTGATAACATCAGATGGAAGATGCACCACATAAATAAAAAGCAGAATAGCTGAAGCCAAAGTAACATTTCAGGAAAAGAAAAATATCTTATGCAACTATATATGTCAATAGAAATGAGAAAGAGAGTTCATCGGTGTTATATAGAACCAATTCTGACATATGGAACCGAATCATGGACAGTAGACAAACAAATGAAAAGACGATTAGATGCAACAGAGATGGAATTTCTCAAAGAATGTTGAAAGTTCCCTGGACAGCTAAAAAGACCAATGAGGAAGTTCTCACCAACAAAAAAAGGCAGCTCTTAAAAAAACACCAGAAAGAAGCAATCAACATTTTTCGTGCACATCATGAGAAGAGGAAAGTTGGAATACTTGGTTACAACTGGCAAAATAAAAAGAAAATGAGATCGCGGACGACAAAGAGAGAAAATAGTGGATAGCTTGGTGTCATGGCATGGAAAACAGTCAACAACAGAACTGATACGATGCACTGTAGATAGAAGATTGTGGAAGGACATCATCGCCAACGCCAACCTGTACGTCACATGATGATGATGATGATTGATAAAGCTGCTAACACTTTCGTCTATCTTTCTAACGTGTTTCACAAAACAACAGACTGACAATTAAAACAAAGCATCATTAGTATCTTCCTGTATGGCAGCAAATATTGGACAACTATGCGAAGCTGGAGAGAAGGCTAAATGCGTTCCATATGTGATGTCTGCGCCGTATTCTTGGTATCACCTGGAAGGATAAAGTGACAAACGTGGAGGTCATGATTTTCACAGGCCTCCCAAACATCTAGACGCTGCTCAAACAACGTGGGCTACGCTGGCTTGGCCACGTCCATATTATGAAAAATTGCCGCATATAAAAAAAATATACTCTACGGACAACTAGCACATGGCAAAAGGACTAGTGGACGCCCAAAACTTCGATTTCTAGACGTGTGTAAATGCGACATGAAGACTCTGAACATAAACTCTGTGGCATGGGAAACAACAGGTGCAGACCGAAATCTGTGAAAACACACTCTAAAGATCTGACTCAAACAAGAAGCAGGCAGATTCACAGAAAAAGTGAATACACGGCGAAAGAAAAGTAAAAATAGCATATCTAAGGGCGCTGAAAAATTCATACTCAACTATGACTGACGGAGGCTACTATACATATGTATATATATATATATATATATATATATATATATATATATATATATATATATATATATATATACAATAATAATTATAAATATGTATTGTATATATATATATTAAATATTGCTTGTTCTGTAGATGGATCTGTCTTTCCAGGATTGGCAAATTCATCGACGAGAGCAGATGTTCAGTAAAGCAACTCCCAGTGAGACACTAATGCTTTACCGAACTACTGACTTATCATGATTGCTTGCCACCAACCGTCTGTAAGTCGCCAAAGCACACACACATATATATATATATATACGTTTACTGTTATACAATTGTTTGTTATTTAATGTACTTTTGTCAAGTCATCATAAATGTGCTATGTAACTAACTCCTCAATATTATTGTCTCAATATTCATTATTTAAGATCCGTAGACGTTCTTCCATGTTCATCCTATAACCTGGAGGTCATTGGAACACAACTGCCACTCACTCATCAACATTCTCCGTTGATCTCAATCTACATCACTCATTAGAACTCTGAGAAATCGAGGTCTGTTCATTCTTTAATGTTATCTTTCCACTCATGTCTTAGCCCACCTTTCCTTTTTAAACAGTTTTTACACAATGGTCTTTGCTAAGCCAGATGTTGGTGATATACAGCCACACCATTTCATTATTAGTTCTTTTACATTAGTCAAAAGTTCATCGTAAACTCGCGTTACACATGCTATCCTTTTCAAATTGGTAAAATTTGTAGCACAGACTTGCAAATAAAGAATTATGTCTAATATAATGTCAACTGTTGTAATTATTTGAATTGTGAAACAATTTTACATGTATTTATGACTACAACACGTAGATTGTGAGATGGCTATGGACGATTAATATGCTCACCGTATACGTGATTCCATACTATTTATAAGCGTTACATAAGGCTAGACTTTTGATTTCTCTACCCACAGATCAGAGGGAGGGGCATTGAAATCACGATTAAACCACTGATTTTAATAGAAAAATTAATACTGCAAATGAAAGGATTCGAACCCGGGACTTTCGTGACAAAATTTGGAAGTGTGTGAGGCTGAGCCTAAAGTATGTATATTTTCGGCGTTACATATTGGAATTATGTATCTATAAATCAACGACGTCCCATTCTTGATACACTACTGTGCGGCGCCTATATACTGATTTTACAAGAAACACTTCTTGGTGATAGAACAGTTAATACCCCTGAATGTCATTGTTTCTACAATAGACGACACCTTGGATAGGCCATCCTTAGGCGAAACAACATGGTTGCAGCTGAGGTTGATGTGTCTGCGTGGGACAATGAAGAATTGTAGGCACATGCGGTTAGGGTGCAGACCCCACTTCATTTCGTGGTTGTAAATGTGTATGCCTGTAATGTGAAGGTGAAGACAACAATGGCCGAATCTCTTCGAATTCGAGAAAGAGAACGTCATTTTCTGCGGAGACTTTAATGCTAGAGGAAACCAGTGTGGTAACGTCATAACCAACAAGCAGGGAGAAAACCTAGAGAATACACTGCTGTAGGGCAATTTAGTGAGCTTCAGTGATGGAAGGGCAACCAGAATGACCACTCGAAAAGAGGATTCTGATAGTATCATAGACCTAGCAATGGTATCTTCCGCCTTCGCACCGGTTTGCAGGTGGAGTATACTGTGATTCCACGAAAGTGATCACTATCATAGTGTCCTCCTTAGTGAGAAAGGCAGAAATAGAGGCCAGAAAAGCAAATTCCACATATTACGCTATGAGAACACAGACCAGGACGTAATCAGCAAAATCAGACATAGGAAACAGGACGCCCCTCTCAGGAGGCAGGAGAGATGGACGCAGCCGCCCTGGTGGACCGTAGAAGTCGAGGAAGCATGGCGGAACAAGAGACGTGACAGAAAACTAGAACGAATGGTAAAACACAACTTGAGCCCTTGAAGCGTCTGAAAGAAGAGATCCACCCAAAAAATGACGCACTTTAAACTATGCACTAAGCAGGCTAAGGATGCCAAGTATGATGATTTCTATAAAAAAGTGTGCTCAGAAAAATCACTAGCCAAATTGTAACGCCTTCATAAGAGCACGAATGGCACACCACAATACAGAGGCATACCAGACTTTCAGAGCACAGGCCAGATATGGCACAACATTGATGAGAGCAAAGGTGAGACCCTGCTTGCCTGCTACATTGAGCAGAATAAGACAAGAAATAAGGCTGTAAGAATGAGGGTATGGGGATCTCTTTCATAATTGTGTGAGGATGTAGTGCTTGGAGAAGAATTCACAATTACAACCGAAATCATTCACACCAACTAAAAAGGTAACACAACACTGCTTCTGGTCCATATGGTGTTCAGTACTAAACATAGGCGATTTAGCTGATGACGACTTGCAAAAACTGGCCAAAGCGTTTAATGTCAGAATTCAGAGTGTCCAGATTAAAAAGGTGTGGCTACATAGCTACTTAGTACCGCTACCGAAGCCAAACAAGGACCATTCTCAAATCAGTGTCTACAGGATCATCACAATGCAGAACACAGCGGATAAGCTACTGGAGAAAATAGTTGCCCGTGTCCTCACCTGTCACCTTGAACAGAAACGCGCGTTCCCACCGACACTCGGAGGCTATAGATGCAACACTAGACATGGCTCAGTGCGGCAGTCTTCGCCTATGACGTCGTCGAAGACTTTCACAGACGAGAGGAGACTTGTGCTGCTGCTATAGATCTGGAGGATACATACAACAGAGTACCATTTGAAAACCTCATGCATATGCACTTCAAACTGGCGGTGCACTTCTTCCTCATTAGATGGATCGTTGCAGCACTGTTTCAGAGGAAGGTGATACTCAGATGTGGAAGTTGATCATCCGAGCCGTAATCCATTTGTCCATTGCTACCACAAGGCCACCAGTGTCACCAGTTCTATTTCACGTGTACACAATAACGATCACGGAACAGCAGCTGGATGGAAGGGGAAGAACTATGACTTTTGCTGATGATATTCTGGTATATTGACAGGGAAGAGACAGAAGTAAAATCGCCTCCACAATGCAAAACGAACTGAGAACTACGAATGGAAGCTCATGAGGTGACTAGGGACATGTTAATGACATACCTCGGAGTTAAGTTTGATCACAGCCTGTGTTGTCGGGACCACGTCGACCATGTGATAACAAAATCCCACAAAAGATTAGCCTGCTTGAAGGTCATGGCAGCTGCCAACATCGTGCAGAGGATACCTACCCTTCTCTTCCAGAGACTAGTCCTCGCACCAATCAAGTATACTCTGTATATTCTCACTGTCAGTAAGACGCAAATTGACAATCTGGAGAAAATATAGAATGAAGCCATGCGCATTATCCTGGGATGTACGAGGGACACTCCCTGTGTAGCAATGAGGTATATTCTTGAATTTCCAACCATGGATGGCAGGATCAAGATCTGGAGGGCACGAGCATACCCGAAGATCATTATCATCAAGTACGGGGCCTGCTGGCGTTGGTGATCATGTCTCTCCACAATTTTCGATCTCCACAGTTATTTATCATTTCTGGTGTTGATCTTCTGCCAAGCCATTCTCTTAAGCTGTCTGGTATTTTTTCTCTTTGCTTTTATCTATCTCTTCGTCCCTCAATTTCCCCAGTTGTTACAATACATTTCAGTTGTTCTCTTCTCATTACATGGCTAAAAAATGTCCTCCAGGATGTGGGTAGGATAGAGGGCTTTGACAACCATGAGGTCATGTCACTCTTTCGGATAAAGAAATGGGAGTTAAGATGGGGTTAGTCAGAAATGAGAAACGTATTGGGCGTATAAGAAGACTTATCACCCAACACAGAACTGGAGTCGTCAGTCGCTGAACATTGAGAGACTTGCTAAGGAGGGGATGATATGAGCACTTATGATCATGTTCGTAGTACAATGATGATGACCCGCAAATAAATCAATAACTCAATTCTTGATTGCTATTTTGGCTTGTGCATTTTACTTGACAATGTGTGTCCAGTTCAACCCTTAAATGTATTTTTATTGAACCGCAATTCACATTAAAATGTTTAGTGATAGCTACATTTTCTCTTGTAGTCTTTAATTTTTTAAACGAATACAAGGTCCTAATCTGACTATTTAAGATACCATAGGACAAACACAATATTTACAATGTATTACACATTTTTTTTTAGTTTGCGGTATTCAAAATCGTTTATATGTTTGTTATTAACTAGCAAAATGGAGTAAACAATAGAGCATTGACTAACTTTAAAACTTTATTACTCATTTTGCAAAACGTCCCTTGTCTTGATCAAAAGCCACGAACGCTGATAGAAGAAAAAATACTGTATCTTTCAATAAATAACTCAATGGTTTTTTTTTTTTTTTGGTAAAAAATTGCCTTAAATTTTATTAACACTATATCATCATACAATTTAACACAAGAATGGATAGATCATTTTGGAAGGAAAGAGATCACACAAAATACGATTTTTGTAAACAAATTTACAAAACAACAAATATATGGGCCAGATTGCATTGCACATTTAGGAAGTGTCTTCATTATTGACACTCGATGTAATTACGGTAGATGACAACACTAAATGACATTTCTCTTTACCTATTTTTCTAACTTTATTTATAGTTCTCTATCAACTCGACCAATGCTCATTAGAAAGGTCAGCAGTTTCTGTCTGATATAAAAATAAATTAAGTAATGCTTTTAATTCTCAGAGCAGTGAAATGGGCCATGAAACATGTTGTAAGTGTGATGTTGTGAACAGTGGTTGAAATTTTAATTTTATTTTTAAAAATACATTTTTCAGAAAATTTGTGATTTGCGTATTGATTTTTTGTTTTACTTTAACTACGTAGGGAGGTCAAAAAGTAATGCACACCAATTTTTTTCTCGGCTAATAATAAAGATAGGAATATGAAATTTTGCAACACTTGGAATATGACATGTTACAATTATGTGTACCAAATTGCACATCATTCTGATAAATATTACGCAATCTATGAACCGTTAAAATGGAGCTTGTCAACAATGTCCGTTACAAACAGCGAATTGTCATAGAATTTCTGGTTGCGGAAAAAGAAACTGTGGCAAACATTCATAAACGACTGTGTGCAGTGTACAAATGTTCTGCAGTCGATAGGAGCACAGTTAGTCGCTGGGTTCAGAGAATTAAAGCTGCTGAAAGTTTACGAGTGGAGCTGCATGATTTACCGCGTTCTGGACGTGTTGCCTCGGCTACCAGCACAGACATGTTAAACCGGGCTGATGCCATTATTCGTAAGGATAGGCGTATCACTAAGCTGCAATGCCAATTGCTGACATAGTGCAATTGGCATTGCAGCTTACAGTCAGCAAGGGAAGTGCAATCGCAATTTTTAAAACTCTCGGATATTCAAAGATTTGCGCTCGATGGGTTCCTCGGTGCCTAACAAATGATCACAGAGTTCAAAGGAAAACATTCTGTTCTGAATTGTTGGAGCGTTTCGGTGTTGAAGGAGAAATGTTTTTGTCAAAAATTGTTACCGGTGACGAAACGTGGGCACATTATTATGAGCCTGAAACAAAAATGCAGTCAATGGAATGGCATCATCCGCAGTCACCAAAAAGAAAAAAATTCAAAACATCTCCATCAGCCGGAAAGGTGATGATCACTGTCTTCTGGGACATTGATGGTGTGATTCTTGTTGATGTAATGACAAGAGGTGAGACAATCAACTCGACAGCTTACATCAATACACTAACAAAACTCAAAAATCGGTTCAAAAGAGTTCGGCCTAATAAGCCATCTGCAGATTTATTGCTTCAACATGACAATGCACGCCCTCACACAAGTCTGGTAACACGGGAAGCAATCAACAAATTTGGTTGGACTGTACTGCCCCATCCTCATTACAGCCCTGATCTGGCTCCCTCAGATTTCCATCTGTTTGGACCACTCAAAAAATTCCTCCGTGGGACACACTTTGACAATGATGAGGATGTGATCCGTGCAGTTAAAAAATGGCAACGCGAGCAGGACAAAACTTGGTACAAACGAGGCATTCATGACCTAGTTTCGCGTTGGCGTAAGGCAATACGCTTGGACGGAGATTATGTTGAAAAATAGGTAGTGTAAAGGGGATGTTCAGCTACAATCTGTGAAAATTTCACACATTTTTCCCAAATAGTTTCCGAGAAAAAAATTGGTGTGCATTACTTTTTGACCTCCCTTCAGTAGTCTATGGAGCCGCGATAGCTCAGTGGTTAGTGAACTGGACTACAAAGGACAAGAGGTAGGGTTCGATCCCAACCGACGGCTTCCGGGTTCACCCAGCCTTTAATGAGTACCTGATTTTTTTCAGAGAAAGTGAAGCGGCACGGGCGTAATACCGACCACATTACCCCAAAAATCATGTGCTGAAGGTATGTAAAATATATGGTCACTAACACCATATTCCTTATACGCCAATTTACGTGACTGTGGTACTATACTACTTTACATTTAACTAGTCTAGGGTTCTCTTAATTGATGATCTCGAATACGCAATCTTCTTTTTATCACCCTTCTTCAGCATGACTAGGTACTTCATTTAGCTTAACTTGACATAAAGAGTTGCTATGAAATAAAATCCCCGATCACTGCCAGCGTGTTCCTGAGCTCGAATGTTATGATAATTTCAGAAAGCAAGTAAGTTATTGTAATAGTTGGTATGGAATTTACTTTCTGTATGAAATGTTCCCCAACTATGGCACAACCCAGCTTTTTTTCAATGTTCAAATCCAAGTGTTCTTCTTTGCTTCTATATTCGACCAGCGAATACTTATTTTCCTCTAGAGCTATAAGACAAGTGGCTGAGACTAGAACTATAAAACAAGAGGCTGTGTCAAGAGCTATAAAACAAATGATTGTGTCTAGAGCAATAAAACAAGTGGCTGTGTCTAGAGCTATAAAACAAGTGACTGTGTATAGAGCAATAAAACAAATGGATGTGTCTAGAGCTATAAATCAAATGGCTGTGTCTAGAGCTATAAATAAAATGGCTGTGTCTAGAGCTATAGAACAGGTAGCTGTGTCTAGAGTTATAATCAAATGGCTGTGTCAAGAGAAATAAAACAAATGGATGTGTCTAGAGCTATAAATCAAATGGCTGTGTCTAGAGCTATAAATCAAATGGCTGTGTCTAGAGCTATAAAACAAGTAGCTGTGTCTAGAGTTATAATCAAATGGCTGTGTCTAGCGCTATAAAAAAAGTAGCTGTGTCGAGAGCAATAAAACAAGTTGATGTGTCTACAGCTATACAACAAGTGGCTGAGACTAGAGCTATAAAACAATTGGCTGTGTCAAGAGCTATAAAACACGTGGCAGAGACTAGAGCTATAAAACAAGTGGATGTGTCTAGAGCTATAAAACAAGTAGCTGTGTCTAGAGGTATAAACAAATGGCTGTGTCTAGAGCTGTAAAACAAGTGGTTGCGATTAGAGCTATAAAACAAGTGGTTGTGTCTAGAACTATAAAACAAATGACTGTGTCTAGAGCTATAAAATAAATGGATGTGTCTAGAGCTATAAAACAAATGGATGTGTCTAGAACTATAAAACAAATGACTGTGTCTAGAGCTATAAAATAAATGGATGTGTCTAGAACTATAAAACAAATGACTGTGTCTAGAGCTATAAAACAAGTGGTTGTGTCTAGAACTATAAAACAAATGACTGTGTCTAGAGCTATAAAATAAATGGATGTGTCTAGAGCTATAAAACAAATGGATGTGTCTAGAACTATAAAACAAATGACTGTGTCTAGAGCTATAAAATAAATGGATGTGTCTAGAGCTATAAAACAAATAGCTGTGTCTAGAGCTATAAAATAAATGGATGTGTCTAGAACTATAAAACAAATGACTGTGTCTAGAGCTATAAAATAAATGGATGTGTCTAGAGCTATAAAACAAATAGCTTTGTCTAGAGCTATAAAACAAATAGCTGTGTCTAGAGCTATAAAATAAATGGATGTGTCTATAGCTATAAAACAAATGGCTGAGACTAGAGCTGTAAAACAAGTGGCTGTTATTGAGTTATCGATTTATTCGCGGGTCATCATCATTGCACTCCGAACATGTCCATAGGTGCTCAGATCCCCTCCTCATCAATTCCTACAGTGTCCAGCGTCCGACGACTCCATTTCTATGTTGATTGATAAGTCCTCTTACACGGTCACTAATTTTCTCATTTCTGGCTGTGCCCATCATAACTCCCATTTCTATCATCCGAAGAAGTGACGTGGATCTGTGTTTGTCGAAGTCCTGTGCTCTTCCCACATCTCCGAGGGTATTAATGATGTCCGCCCGATCCATTAGTTGCCCGTCCTCAACGACAGCGCAGCTAGCCAACCTGTCCGCTCTTTCATTTCCCCGTACTCCCGCATGTCCAGGGACATAGACAAAGGTGACCTTACGTATTTCTGCAACGACTCTACCCATTGCATGCGTACAGAGCCCGCCTCCACTTTTTTTTATCATGCTCATTGAATCACTCAGTATACATGCGTGGGTGTAGTCTTGTGACTCTAACCATTTGAATGCCTTGGTCACTGCCATCACCTCCATTGTCATGCAACACGTGACTGTGTCTAGAGCTATAAAACATGTGGTTGTGTCTAGTGCTTTAAAACAATGACTGTGTCTAGAACTATAAAATAAGTGGTTGTGTCTAGAGCTATAAAACAAGTGGTTGTGTCTAGAGCTATAATACAAGTGGCCTCTATAGTTATTTCCTTGTTGGACAATAATGGTGATAACTATCCAATGATTTGACAAGCTTTGTTGCATCTTGAGTCTATCTCTGTTGATTGTCACTAAACTTCCTATGAATTTGAATTCCTCTACTTGTTTTTTTTTAATAGCTGCATGTCCTTTATAGTTGTGTTGGTGTGCTGTTTATATTTGTCGACTTTCATGGCTTCTGTTTTGTTGATGTTGATTTTCATGTTGTATTTTGTCCTGTGCTGTTGAGTTTGTTTAAGTATGTAAAGTTTTAAATTGATGTTAGTATTATTATTAACAGTTTCAGAGCGTACTTAAAAGTGAATCATCATCATCATCAAGTACCGGGCCTACTGGCAATGTGATCATGTCTCTCCGAAACTTTCGATCTCGACAGTTCTTTATAATTTCTGTTGTTGACCTTTTGCCAAGCCATTCTCTTAAGCTGTCTGGAATTTTTTCTCTTTACTTCTCTCTATCTCTTCGTCCCTCAATTTTTTCCAGTTGTTACCATATATTCCAATTGGTATCTTCTCATTACATGGCCAAACAATGATGATTGTTTTTTCCTAATATTGGAAATTAGCTCTCTGTTTGCTTTGACCTCTTTCAGAACGTTTTCATTACTCTTCTTAGCTGTCCATGGTATTCTCAAAATTTTTCTGTAAAACCACATTTCTACAGACTCCAGTAATTTTCTTGTCTTTTGTCCTATTGTCCATGATTCACATCCATATGTTAAGACTGGTTCTACATAACATTTAATAACTCTTTTTCTTGTTTCTATTGTCAAAAATAGTATCTTCATCATTTTCTGGAAAGCTGCTTTTGCCTGAGCCATTCTGCATCTCATCTCTTTTGTACATGTTCCTTCTGAGGTTAACTTCTTTCATCTTTTCTCTTTTCACTAATACCTAAATGGTGTCGTGGTTTATATCATTTATCGTTCTTGAGCTGCTTGAACTATCTCTATTTGTGACTTTCCTTTGTTGTTACATGTCTCTGTCACTGCATCTATCCATCTTCTTCTGGGTCTTCCTCATGGTCTTTTTCCATGCATTCTCGAGAAGAATGCCGCCCTTGATGGTGATTGATAAGGATTCATTCTGACTAGGTGGCCAAACCATTTAAGTTGTTGTTGTTCTGTATATTCTTGGCAGAGTTGTGTTCCTACTATTTTTCTTATGGTTTCATTTGGTATTCAATCTCTTCTGTGTTGTTTGTTACTTTTCTCAAGCAGCGCATCTCACCTGTATTTATCTTTCTTAAATGTGATTTAGAAAAGGTCCATGTTTGGCTTTCATAGCACAAAGTTGGTATAAAAATGATATTTATCATTTGTTGTTTAGCTGGCATATAAATGTGTGGATGTCTTAGCTATGGTGAAAGCTGATATGTGACAGCATTTGCTTTTTGTATTCTCATGTTAATTTCTGTGTCTAGTTTTCCATCTTCTGTGAACATTGTGCCTAAATATTTGAATTCCTCTACTTGTTTTATTTCTTTACTTTGATCTTAACGTTTAATGGGTGTCTTAATTTGCTTATTCTTATAGCATCTGTTTTTGCTGTGTTAATGTTCATACTGTAGTTTGTGCAGCTTTTATATAGAGATGTTAAATGCTATTGTAACAGGTTTTCTTCCTCATACATTAGGCATTGGTCATCTGGCAAGAGTAGCTCGTTGATGTTGGAGTTTTCTACCTCTATGTTATTATTTGATTTTTCCTTATTGTTGGTTGTTTCCTAATTTATTTTGTCCATATATATGATGAAGAGGAGTGGTGAGAGGACGCACCCTTGTCTTAAACCTGATACCATTCTGACAGACCTGCCGATATTCTAACGGCACATTGACTGTTTTTATATAATGCCATTTTATTATCTAGTAGTTGTCCTGCTACCCCATAGGTTTCTAAAGTTTGCCAGAGATTGTTCCTGTCCACACGATCAAACGCTTTTTCCTGATCTATAAACACTATATTTAGGTTTCTATCATATTCTATTGTTTTTTCACATATTTGTCTCAATGTAAATAGAGCACCAGTATAGCTTTTGCCTTTTCTGAATCCGAATTGATTATTACTTAATTGAAGTTCTATTATGTATCTTACTCTCCTCTCCAACATTTAAGTATACATTATACCAACGTGATAGGGATATTCCTCTGTACATTTCACACTCCGTTTTACTTCCTATATTCTACCAAAATGGGACAATGATAGCTTTTTGCCAATCGTCTGGGACTTTTCTTTCTTCCAAAACCATATTGAATATTACATTAAGCCAATCTATAGCTGTTTCCTTACAGGTTAGTAGCTTTTCTGTTGTTATTCCATCTATACCAGCTGCTGTGTTCTTTTTATTCTGTTTCAATACCCATTCTACTTCTGTTTAAGTATATTCGGTTCCTGTTCATCATGCTGCCAATGTTTAAACTCTGTATTTCGTTTGTATGTCCCTGATGTAATAGTTCTTTAAAGTATTATCTCCATCTGATTATTATGTTTTATCCTGCTGCTGATTGGTCTACCGTTCTTGTACTGAGGTTATTAAGGCTGAATCCTTTATCGTTGCTTTCTTTCACTATAATGTCCAACATTTCTTTTAACTCATTTTCACTCTTAGCGATTAATACTGTATCATAAGTATAACTTAGATTATGTATATTATGACCTCCAATTGTTACTCCAGGCATGCCCCTTATGGATCTTAAAATAATCTCACTGTAAATATTAAACAAATCTGGTGAAAGCACACAACCTTGTCTAACACCCTGTTTTATTTGTTGAAACATTTCCAATTGGTTTCCAGTTCTTATGGCCGATGTTTGTTGCCAGTACATGTTCTTTAATATTCTTAGATCGTTGCTGTCTATGTTTATGCTTTCAAAAATTTTGATTATTTCTTGGTGCGTTACTCTGTCAAATGATTTGGTATAATCTATGAAACATAGGTGTAGACTGTTTTCACCTCTATGGCTCTTTCTAATAAAGATCTTATGATATATATGGCATTGCTCGTTCCTTTACCTCCAACAAAACCGCACTGTTCATCGCTAATTTCTGGAGTGATTTTGTTTCGCACTCTTCGCATGATGATTCTTAGTAATATCTTAATCATGTGGCTCATAAGGCTTATTGTGCGATGATCATCGCATTCAATCGCACCCGATTTCTTTGATAGGGCCATGAATATTGATTTGAGCACGTCGTCTAGTATATATCCGCTGTTGTAGATAACATTCAATATTTTTGTTATTATTTCTATTTCAAAATCACCCATGGCTTAAATCTCTTCTTTAATCATATGTTGCCCATTATGTCCCCTACCTAACAAGGGTTTTCCATTGGAATGCCCCTTAACGATGCTGTCGTGATTTCTATTGTTGTGGCGATCCATGATTGTACAAAGAAGTTATGACGGTAGTTTTCTGTTGCTTTCCATCGGTTTGTGTACGGTTGGCTCCGCTATCTTTTGACTAAAAAGTCTCACCCACAAGGCTGTGGGGTTGTTTTACTTCGGAGTACAACCTATATGTCTCTTCTGCCTGTTCTTCCTTTTAGCTCCCAGTGGAGCATTGGTCTTCAACAAACACTTCCCAAGTCGTTCTGTTTTTTGCAATTCTTTTAAGATCATTTCATGTCTTCCCCATCATCTTCATCTCTGCTTCGATCTGTCTTCTCCAAGAATTCCTTGCCCGTGCGCTGCCGGGGCCCGAAAGGGGAGTAAAGAATAGCGGCGCTGTACCCTACCTGGCATGTTCGTAAGAGGCGAGAAAGAAGGGTTGGGCATGGGACTGGCTATCCCATACTATAAAATAAATAAGCCGAAAAAACTTCACAAACATGGACAAGTCAACCTATGTGTAGTCAATGCTAAACCAGCACTTTCTTTCTCTACAGTTCTGCCATTAAAATAAGCCCTCGAGCACGAGTAGAATAAGATACCCATCTATGCAAATGGCTGCCTCCCAATTAGGAGAGTCTCGAAAATCAAGGCCTGCACTTCTGCATCAACGACCAATATCTTTTAATTTATACATTCTCAAGCTATTCTGATGACGACGAGAAACGACGTACCACAGTCTAATGGCACTCGAACCAATTCTTCTCCAGTATGTCCTTGATTGAACACACCTGCATAACAATAACCATAGCCTTCGCCATCATGGATTTGTATCTTTTCAACCTGCAGCCTTTTGTTCAATAAATTCAGTTTAGCGAATGATATTGGTCTGCAATGACTCGAAGAGAAGCGCGTGTTCAGCAAAGTTTTATTATGTCTGTTATGATTAAAAATCTAGAAGGTAACGCAATGCCCTACACGCAGTATCTTTTGTAGACTTATGGATGATACGCATTGCATCATTATGTTTCATTTCCAACAGTTCTAATCGCGTTGCTGTTGGCCAGGATTGCCGGTACCATCTAAATAACAGGCATTACTATTCACTGCTATAAGTGAATGAGATGATGTTGCTCAATTTTCTAGGTTCAACCTAAACATCCCAGTGGTATCTGTTATGGACATAATAATCTATCAGAAGTATCGCGCGGAAAAAAGTCATTATTATATGTAAAGATTGTGTAAGACTTCGCGATTAATGCAGCAGGAGATTAACGTCTGCAGGCTTAAGCCAGGCGGCCCCACCTCCCCTGAAGTGTAAAGAAGGAAAAGAGTAAAAACGCTTGCTCGACGGTTGGCATCTGCTGATCAGATTATCTCCAGCTGCGAAACAGTGTATAAAGCTTTTCCTATTACTTTGCAAATTTCTTCACTTGCATTTTTACTGTGGCTGCATCACGGGATCTTAAACCTACATGTTTAATTTACTTAACACTATTTTCTTATACGATGCAATTTTTTTCTTGTTTAAGTTTGATACAACACATGTTTGAAGCATTTTTCTTGTCGTTCCCGGGGCTATGACGAATATTAACCAGCAAGATGCTTAGTCTATTTTATGTACATACATATTTTCTTCTTCCACCTTTCAGCTGCCTGTGGAGCATAGGTTTTCAACAAACACTTTCAACTCCCTGTGGAGCATAGGACTTCAAAAAACATTTTCATTTCCCTGTGGAACATAGTTCTTCAACAAAAACGTTCAACTCCCTTTGGAGCATAGGTCTTCAACAACCACTTTCAGCTCATTATGGAGCATATGTCTTTAACAAACACTTTCAGTTCTCTATGGAGCATAGATCTTCAACAAAAACGTTCAGCTCCCTGTGTAGCATATGTATTTAACAAAAACTTTCAGCTCCCTGTGGATCATAGGTCATCAAAAAACACGTTCAGCTCCCTGTGGAACGTAGGTCTTCAAGAAATACTTTCAGCTCTATGTGGAGCGTAGGTCTTCAACAAAAACTTTCAGCTCTCTGCGGAGCATGTCTTCAACAAACACTTTCATCTCCGTGTGGAGCACAGGTGTTCAACAAACACTTTCAGCTCTCCATAGAGCGTAGGTCTTCAGTAAACACTTTCAGCTCCCTGTGGAGCATGGGTCTTCAACAAACAATTTCAGATCTCTGTAGAGCATAGGTCTTCAGCAAACACTTTCAGCTCTCTGTGGAGCATAGGTTTTCTACAAACACTTTCATCTCCCTGTGGAGCATAGGTGTTCAACAAGCACTTTCAGATCCTTGTAGCGCATAGGTCTTCAACAAACACGTTCAGCTCTCTGTAGAGCATAGGTCTTCAACAAACAATTACATCTGTCTGTGGAGCATAGGTCTTGAACAAGCACGTTCAGCTCTCTGTGGAGCATAGGTTTTCAACAAACACTTTCATCTCCCTGTGGAGCATAGGTGTTCAACAAACACTTTCAGATCCCTGTGGAGCATAGGTCTTCAACAAACACTTCCATCTTCCTGTGGAGCATAGGTGTTGAACAAACAGTTCCAGATCCCTATGGAGCATAGGTGTTCAACAAACACTTTCAGCTCTCCATAGAGCATAGGTCTTCAACAAACACTTTCAGCTTCCTGTGGAGCACAGATCTTCAACTAACACTTTCAGCTCCCTGTGGAGCGTAGGTCTTCAACAAAAACGTTCAGCTCTCTGTGGAGCATGTCTTCAACAAACACTTTCATCTCCGTGTGGAGCACAGGTGTTGAACAAACAATTTCAGATCACTGTGGAGCATAGGTGTTTAACAAACACTTTCAGCTCTCCATAGTGCATAGGTCTTCAACAAACACTTTCAGCTCCCTGTGGAGCATAGGTCTTCAACAAACAATTTCAGATCTCTGTGGAGCATAGGTCTTCAACAAAAACGTTCACCTCCCTGTGTAGCATAGGTTCTCAACAAACACTTTCAGCTCCCTGTGGAAAGTAGGTCTTCAAGAAATACTTTCAGCTCTATGTGGGGCATATGTCTTCAACAAACACTTCCATCTTCCTGTGGGGCATAGGTGTTGAACAAACAGTTTCAGATCCCTGTGGAGCATAGGTGTTCTACAAATACTTTCAGCTCTCCATAGAGCATAGGTCTTCAATAAACACTTTCAGCTCCCTTTGGAGCACATATCTTCAACTAACACTTTCAGCTCCCTGTGGAGCGTAGGTCTTCAACAAAAACTTTCAGCTCTCCACAGAGCATAGGTCTTCAGCAAACACTTTCAGCGCTCTGTGGAGCATAGGTTTTCAACAAACACTTTCATCTCCCTGTGGAGCATAGGTGTTCAACAAGCACTTTCAGATCCCTGTAGCGCATAGCTCTTCAACAAACACGTTCAGCTCTCTGTAGAGCATAGGTCTTCAACAAACAATTACAGCTGTCTGAGGAGCATATGTCTTGAACAAGCACTTTCAGCTTTCTGTGAAGCATAGGTCTTCAACAAACATTTTCAGCTCTCTGTGGAGCATAGGTTTTCAACAAACACTTTCTTCTCCCTGTGGAGCATATTTGTTCAACAAACACTTTCAGATCCATGTGGAGCATAGGTCTTCAACAAACACGTTCAGCGCCCTGTGGAGCATATGTCTTCAACAAACACTTTCAGGTCTCTGTGGAGCATAGGTCTTCAACAAATACATTCAGCTCCCTGTGGAGCATAGGTCCTCAACAATCGCCTTCAGCTCTCTGTGGAGCATAGGTCTCAAAAACAAATACTTTCAGCAACTTGTGGAGCATAGGTTTTCAACAAACACTTTCAGCTCTCTGTGGAGCATAGATCTTCGACAGACACTTTCTGCTTCCTGTGGATCACATGTCTTCAACACACACCTTCAGCTCTCTGTGAAGCATAGATCTTCAACAAACACATTCAGCTCACTGTGGAGCATAGGTCTTCAACAAACACTTTCAGCTACCTGTAGAGCATAGGTCTTAAACAAACACGCTCAACTACCTGTGGAGCATAGGTCTTCAACAAACACTTTCAGATTCCTGTGAAGCGTACGTTTTTAACAAAAACTTTCAGCTTCATGTGGAGCATAGATCTTCAACAAACACTTCCAGCTCCCTGTGGAGCTTAGATCTTCAACAAACACGTTTAGCTCCCTGTGGAGCATAGGTCCTCAACAAACACTTTCAGTTCCCTGTGGATCATAAGTAACAAACACTTTCAGCTCTCTGTGGGGCATATGTCTTCAACAAACACTTTCATCTCTCTGTGGAGCATAGGTCATCATTAGACACTTTTAGCTCTCTGTGGAGCATAGTTCTTCAACAAACACTGTCATCTTCCTGTGGAGCATAGGTCTTCAACAAACACTTTCAGCTTAGTGTGGAGTATAGGTCTTCAATAAACACTTTCAGCTCACTGTGGATCATAGGTCTTTAAAAAAACATTTCAGCTCCCCGTGGAGCACACGTCTTCAACAAACACGTTCAACACCCCGTGCAGCATAGGTCTTCAGCAAACATTTTTATCTCCCCGTAGATCATATGTCTCAAACAAACACTTTCAGATTCCTGTGAAGCCTACGTTTTCAACAAAAACTTTCAGCTTCCCTGGAGCATAAATCTTCAACAAACACTTTCAGCTCCATGTGGAGCATACGTCTTCAACAAACACGTTCTCATGTCCCCGTGGAGCATAGGTCTTCAACAAACACTTTCAGTTCCCTGTGGAGAGTAGGTCTTCATTGAACACGTTCCAAGTCGTTTTGTTCCTTGCCATTCTTTTAGGATCATTCAATACCTTCCCCATTATCTTCATCTCTGCTTCTATCTGTCTTCTCCAAGTATTCTTTGGTCTTCCTCTTTGTCTTTTTCCATGGGAATTCCAAAAAGGGGCATCTTGTGTAACACTCTCAATTGGCTTTAGGAGTGTGTGCCCTATCCAGCGCCATCTTCTTCGCTGTATCTCTTTATCCACTGGTATTTGACTGGTACATTTCCATAATTATATGTTAGTGATTGTGTCCTGCCATTTCCATCCTTTTATTCTGCGTAAGTCTTCATTAATGAAAGTCTGTATCTTCATGATTGTCAATTGTGTTGTTCTCCATGTTTCACAGCCATATAATAGGACTGAAATAACATTGGAGTTGAAAACCCAGCAAGTTGCTTCTCCTATTTTATTTCCAGACACATTTATAACGACAAATTATGGTTATTTCATCGCAAAAGCATGTCATGCTTGTCTAGTGTATTGTCATCATCGCGTGTCACACCTAGTGGATTAGGCGACCATGTCCTCCTACCATCTTCTATCCAGAGTGCATAGAATAAATTCTGTTGTTGACTGTTCCCCATGTCATGAAACCAAGCTGTCCAGTATCTTCTCTCTTTGTCGTCCGCGATCTCTCTTTCCCTGTATTTTGCCAGTTGTTTTATGTTCATGTTGTTACATAACATTTTATTTTTAATTTTTAATAACAAATTCTTATTAACATTTTCGGCAATTTCTATGTTACAGCTGTCAGTCATGGTTCTTTTCTACACCAGAGTAAAGGAATAGAGTAGCAAATGATGTAGATATTATAGATAAACTAAATAATCTCACTCATCGTTAAGCACCGTTTCCGCTGGCGTAGGTGATTAAATTCCTCCGGAACTTGAAACTCTGCAGCTATTTATTTATTATATTGGTGATTTCCAACCAAAACATTACCTTAAACAGTCTGGTGTATTTTCTTTCTGTTTCCGTCTAATTCTTCTTCACTTATATTTTCCATTTGTCACACAACCCACCTTTGCCCTTCTCATTAAAAGGCCAGAGAATAAAGATTAACTCATACCGTTCGATTCGTTCTGTTGGATGAAACTCGGCTCTTTCTGTTGAATGAAACTCGACTCTTTCTGTTGAATGAAACTCGACTCTTTCTGTTGAATGAAACTCGACTCTTGAATGAATATTAATGTCTATTGATGTTGATACATATGCTTTGACTTTGTTAATAGCGTTCTTGGCACTCTTATTAGTTGTATATCGTAGACTCTCCCTCCTTTGGTAAAACCATATTCATATAGATTTCCTTGATTCTTTGGTTTTATTGTTTAAGCGGGTTTCATAAAATAGAGTATTCTTTAAAATCCAACCGGGCGCGCCTCCCAGCACCAGAGCTGGATGTTGTCAGCGACCCACAGCTGATGGCTTGCGTCAGGATCGGTGAACCATAATCATCCAGACCCTACTCCACCTCTCCGCGGTGCCTCTAGTAACAGCCTAGCCTGTCTGGTCTGGCCAAGCGAGCAGTGATCGAAGAGGGTGACAACCCGTTGCTAAAAATATCGTGCTGAAGTCGGATGTGTTGGGCCGAAAGTCGCAAATATCAGTTATACTGCAAATCACAACACACCGCAGACACGCCTACTGAAAGTCCTTTTAAGGGCGGATGATGAAGAGGAATATTTTAGTCTACCAGAATTCTCTAGAATACTTTTATCATCGGGCGAACGCAAGCAAGCAAACACAATCCAGCCATTGCCTCAGCTATGAGTATCATATCTCTCCATTCAAAAGCTAACATTTTTCCTAGACATTCAATTTGTTAACTTTTCTCCATACTGATTTGCTTACATAACTGAGTAATGTTACAAAGAAGACCAAAGGGAAAATAAAGACACCGATATAGTAAAAAAAAAAAAACTTCCTAAACTAATTAAAGAATGCTATAGAAAATAAACAGGCTCGACAATCAACAACAGACAACGATTAAAAAGCATAGCATGAGTTAGACCAATAATCCAATTGATGGGTATGATAATGTGAAGATCCAGTTTTGGGCATGAACAGAGCACTTCCACTGCAACAAACTTAATCTGGTAAAAACAAGTAACATTTCCTTTATGCTTCACGAAAAATCCCCATAACAAAATATAATATAACATCAAATAACGTAACGGGGGAGACTGGCTGGTCTCGAGGCAGAGAGGTTGTGAGTTCAAATACCAGCTGGCACCGGTTGCGATTTTTATTTATGATTGCACTCTGCGGCAACCACCCCTGGTCTCAGCAGCGAGGTCCGGCTTGAAATGTCAATTACTCATCGACGGAAAAAAACATGAGTACCTCCGAAGTCGGAATTATCTGCCTGTGCAGCGAGGAACCAATGTGCATACGGCTGCCAGGGAAAACTGGATTAACACGCAACATTTAGTTCCTAGTCTCTAGGGACATAGTCAGATGTAACGAACGAAAAAATAAAAACATAACAGTACAGTGTAAGTAGAAAATAGTGTTAAATAAGTTTATGCCTACGCCTACCGGTATGGAACATGATGATAATAGTTGTAGGTGACCAATTTGGTGGTCGTCTCATGGATATGTGTACATTTATTTACTACTTAAGTATAAATATTTAATTAGAGTCGTTGATCCAGTCAAGAGATTAGGATATAAAATTATTAATTTTAGTAAACTTATGCGGGTTTTGAATTAACCAACAAGCCAAAGTGAGGAAAGCAAAAGTTTATGTTTAGTTCAACTTGTACCACATGAAATACTCACGCGGTGGCTAATTGTTAAAATGAATGTTTTCTGATTGGTTGGCTCCATCACACGTGGTTCAACTAATTATAAATTTAACATGATCATGTGCCATACCGTTTGGCGTAAGTGATCATGCCCCTCCACAATCCTCTGTCCACAGTGCATTGTATCAGTTCTGTTGTTGACTGTTTTCCATGCCATGACACCAAGCTATCCAGTATTTTCTCTCTTTGTCGTCCGCGATCTCTCTTTCCTTTTATTTTGCCAGTTATAACCAAGTATTCCAACTTTCCTCTTCTCATGATGTGCCCAAAAAATGTTGGTTGTTTCTTTGTGATGTTTTTAAGAAGCTGCCTTTTTGTGTTGGCCTCTTTGAGAACTCCCTCATTGGTCTTTTGAGCTGTCCAGGGAACTTTCAACATTCTTCTGAGAAATTCCATCTCTGTGGCCTCTAATCGTTTTTTCATTTGTTTTCTACTGTCCATGATCCGATTCCA
The DNA here is from genome assembly GCA_032433765.1 of Megaustenia siamemsis. Lineage (NCBI taxonomy): Eukaryota > Metazoa > Mollusca > Gastropoda > Stylommatophora > Ariophantidae > Megaustenia > Megaustenia siamemsis. The sequence continues at coordinate 51,563,988 of JAVIAB010000108.1, forward strand.
TAGGTCAGAATAGCATGAGTTAAACCAATAATCCAATGGATGGATATATGAAATGTGAATATCCAGATATAAATTACTAGGGCGGGGAAATGTGTTAAATCGCAATAATGTCGGTTCCCAAACTATCAATCACATCAAATTACAGTTGCAGATGGCAGTGAAGGCAGACGTTGATCTCTAATGTGGTAAAGTTATAGCCTAACAACAAAGTGCCCTAATCGAACTACTTTTGAAACGATCAGCACTTTTATTTGGCTGTGAGCTCCTTATTTCAAGAAGGGTCAGATCAAGTACCTAGTCTAGCAGAGTTGAATAATACAATAAAAGTCCCATGTTCAAATTATGTACGCATAGAACCCTTGGTTACATTAATATATTACAACTTGTTTCAGGCCACAGCACAACTCATGTAGGATAATTTTACTTTAAGAGCTGCCTATGAAAATGAAAAATCGTCGAACGCTGAAGATAAGAACTCTTGGCTCTTCAAAATATTTTGATTTTGTCATCTTGAATTTCATAAAGTAAAATGTACACTGTCTAGTAAAACACCGTCTACACTAGGTCAACGGTTTTTGTGAGATAATCAGAGACTTCCTGTTTGAAACGCATTTTAAAAGGATTGAGAGTTGTTTATTTCAAATATACCTGGTGTCAAGGTAGGTATCAAGCACACAGTCAATAGTCAATCAAGTCATAGTCATAGTGCCAATGGATGATAGAAAGAGGCTCAGGTTTGTTTCTTTGTTGTTAGAATCATCATCACTGCACACCAGGCACGGCCAGAGGTGTCTCAATATCCTCCTAAAGAAATTCCGTATCCTGGCCAGGGTGCACGCACTCAGTAGCACGGGCTGAGATCCCCGGTGTGGGTAGATTTAAGCCGAAAATTATGCCCGTACAGAAGCCATATTTATGGTCTACATCAGCCATATTTATGGTCTACAGCAGCCATATTTATGGTCTACAGCAGCCATATGTATGGTCTACATCAGCCATATATATGGTCTACAGCAGCCATATTTATGGTCTACAGCAGCCATATTTATGGCCTACAGCAGCCATATATATGGTCTACAGCAGCCATATGTATGGTCTACATCAGCCATATTTATGGTCTACAGCAGCCATATTTATGGTCTACATCAGCCATAGTTATGGTCTACATCAGCCATATGTATGGTCTACATCAACCATAAATATGGTCTATATCAGCCATATTTATGGTCTACAGGAGTCATATTTATGGTCTACATCAGCCATATTTATGGCCTACAGCAGCCATATATATGGTCTACAGCAGCCATATGTATGGTCTACATCAGCCATATTTATGGTCTACATCAGCCATATTTATGGTCTACATCAGCCATAATTATGGTCTACAGGAGTCATCAGCCATATGTATGGTCTTCATCAGCCATATTTATGGTCTACAGCAGCCATCAGCCATATGTATGGTCTACATCAGCCATATGTATGGTCTACATCAGCCATATGTATGGTCTACATCAGCCATATTTATGGTCTACATGAGTCATATTTATGGTCTACAGTAGCCATATTTATGGTCTACAGGAGTCATATTTATGGTCTACAGGAGTCATATTTATGGTCTACAGCAGTCACATGTATGGTCTACAGAACTCATATTTATGGTCAACAGCAGTCATATTTATGGTCTACATCAGCCATATTTATGGTCTACATCAGCCATATTTATGGTCTACTACAGTAGTCATCAGCCATATGCATGGTCTACATCAACCATATTTATGGTCTACATCAGCCATATTTATGGTCTACAGGAGTCATATTTATGGTCTACAGCAGTCACATGTATGGTCTACAGAAGTCATATTTATGGTCAACAGCAGTCATATTTATGGTCTACATCAGCCATATTTATGGTCTACATCAGCCATATTTATGGTCTACTACAGTAGTCATCAGCCATATGCATGGTCTACATCAACCATATTTATGGTCTACATCAGCCATATTTGTGGTCTACATCAGCCATATTTATGGTCTACATCAGCCATATTTATGGTCTACAACAGCCATGTGTATTGTCTACATCAGCCATATTTATGGTCTACAGCAGTCATATTTATGGTCTACAACATTCATATTTATGGTCTACATCAGCCACATTTATGGTCTACATCAGCCACATTTATGGTCTACATCAGCCACATTTATGGTCTACATCAGCCACATTTATGGTCTACATCAGCCACATTTATGGTCTACATCAGCCATATTTGTGGTCTACCTCAGCCATATTTATGGTCTACAGCAGCCATATTTATGGTCTACAGCAGCCATATTTATAGTCAACTCTTTTCCATTTTTTAACTGTCAAGTGTTCATCAACGAGCGTGAGTGAACACAGGACTGAACGTTTATTGTCGATCTCCAAGAGGGCTATACACCAGATCTCTCTATCCAATAGAACAGGGGAGTGCAACGTCACTGAAGATTGTTTCCCCTATTTTTGACAAACCACCACCGCTTTTGGAGGGCTTCGACCCGGCTTCTTCATGTCCTGAAACCGATGTCGTACATCTTGACTACCCCTCCCCCCCCCCCACCCCACAGACACAAGATTGATTTCTCATTGTGTGTGAAGATCAATTCCTCATGGTGACTCAAGATCAATTTATCCTGGTATTTGATGTCTTATAAGTTCTCCAGAAAATTCAAATTATTGAGAATAATAGTAGAAGAGTTCACGCTGGAATGATCATCAGCCAGTTATCTATTTTTAAGGTGCTTTGCGTAATAGCAGACTCCTCCAACTTGTCGACTAGATCATGTATCCGCACTGGCGTGTGTCCAGGGCAATATATCAAAGGTAGGCTGCTAACATGAGACATGTCAAGTTGGTACACGCACTCCTGCGCAGTGTAAAAAAAAAGATAAAGAGCCTAGTCACGCCAAGTGGCGTATAGGGAATATGGTGTTAGTAACCATATATTTTACAGACTTTCAGAAAATGATTTTTAGGATAATGTGGCCGGTAATACGCCCGTGACTAATATGCAATCTATACTGGGATTAAACAGCAATAATAAAATATAACAAAGAGAATTCTACACCCATTGATATGAAAATAGGTGTAAGACAGGGATGCATCCTATCACCAAGCTTGTTCAATGTGTACACTGAGCAAATCTATAAAAACATCATAGAGACTCCAGGCCTACAAATTAATGGAAAGATAATCAATAACCTAAGATATGCTGACGATACTGTTCTACAAGCACAAAATCCTAAAGATAAACAATTACTTAATGAAATAAACATGACAAGAAAACAATATGGACTAGATATGAATATCAAAAAGACTAAAACTGTGATCATAAAGACAGAAAATACTCAAAACCCACATGTGAATATCAAAATTGAAGGAAAAGACCTGGAGACAGTTCAGAACTGCAACTACCTTGGACATACTATAGCCAGTGATGGAAAATGTACAACTGAAATAAACAAAAGAATAGGAATGGCAAAAACTAGTTTTAATGTAATGAAGAACATACTAATATCAAAACAAATAATACCAGGGCTAAAACTAAGAATAGCAAAATGTTACATCTTCTCAATAGTTCTATATGGTGCAGAAATATGGACATTAGACAAGAAAACAGAACCGAGAATTAAAGCCTTTGAAATGTGGATATATAGAAGAATAGGTGGAATTGGATGGAAGGAAAAGAAAAAAAACTATGAAGTCTTAAAACAACTAAAAATGAAATGAGAACTACTAAACACAATTCAAACAAGACAAATGCGATTTTTGGACCATGTAACAGCCTACTAAAAGTAATCCTGAAGGGGAAAATACAAGGTAAAAGAGGCAGACCAAGACTAACATAGACTACTAACATAAAGAGATGGACAAATCAGCATATGTCAACCTGCACTATCAAAGCAAGAGACAGCAGAATGGCGCTCCATTGTAGCCAACCTTCGTTGCGGAAACGACACTCTATGATGATGATGATCATCATCATTACGCCCGTGCCGCTTTACTTCCCCCCCCCAAAAAAAAAAAATGCGATACCCATTTAAGGCTTGTGAACTCGGAGGCCGTCGGTTGCGATCGACCCCTACCCCTTGTCCTTTGTAGTCCAGTTCGCTAACCACTGAGCTCCTGTGAAGTGTATTCTTGTCAATCAGCAGATTTGCGAATCTGTCAACATGATCACATGTGTTGTTCGTCTCTTAACTAACCACTTGATAGCTTCTGCCACAGCATCAATCTCCATACGTCAGCTGGAAGTTGTAGTCGTGCAGACTCCAGTACCTATCTGTATCAACTTTATAATAGAATAAACAACATCTATTTTCTGTACACGAAATATATACGGTTTCTTAAATCACGTAAAAAGATCTTGTAACGATGTCATAATCACAGAGCAAGATAATCATTAGACACCATAATTTTGGTTCAACAGAAGGAATCAGAGACTAAATTTATTAGTAATTAAAACATTCCAAATTGTAAGTGTCGTGCATCACAAGCGTGATAAAAAAGTGGAGGTCGACTCTGTTCGGATGCAATGGGTAGAGTCATAGCAGAAGTGAAAAATGCGTAAGGTCACCTTTGTCTATGTCCCTGGACATGCGGGAGTAGGGGAAATAAAAGAGCTGACAGGTTAGCTAGCCGCTTTGTTTTTGAGGACGGTAAACCTATGGATCGGGTGGGCATCATCAATGCCCTCTGAGATGTGGGAAGGGCACAGGACTTCAACAACCATATGTCCACATCACTCCTTCGAATAAAGAGATGAAGTTAAGATGAACACAATCAGAAACGGGGAAACTGTGTGGGAGTGTAAGAAGACTTATCAACCAATACAGAAGTGGAGTCGTCAGTTGCTGAACACTGCGGGAGATTTGCTGAAGAGGGGATCTGAGCAGGAGGGGTTCTGAGTATCTATGGATATGTTCGGAGTGCAATAATGATGACCCGCAAATAACTCAATAACTCTGATTGAAACATTAACGACATCAAGCGCTTTCATTTGTCTGATCACCGCCATAGTCAATGATCCTTACTTCTCTATACAAATGTTGATACTTCTCTATACAAATGTTGATACTTCTCTATACAAATGTTGATACTTCTCTATACAAATGTTGATACTTCTCTATACAAATGTTGATACTTCTCTATACAAATGTTGATACTTCTCTATACAAATGTTGATACTTCTCTATACAAATGTTGATACTTATCTATACAAATGTTGACACGTCTCTATACAAATGTTGATACTTCTCTATACAAATGCTGATACTTCTCAATACAAATGTTGATACTTCTCTGTACAAATGTTGATACTTCTCTATACAATTGTTGATACTTCTCTATACAAATGCTGATACTTCTCAATACAAATGCTGATACTTCTCTATACAAATGTTGATACTTCTCTGTACAAATGTTGATACTTCTCAATACAAATGTTGATACTTCTCTGTACAAATGTTGATACTTCTCTGTACAAATGTTGATACTTCTCTATACAATTGTTGATACTTCTCTATACAAATGTTGATACTTCTCTGTACAAATGTTGATACTTCTCTATACAAATGTTGATACTTCTCTGTACAAATGTTGATACTTCTCTGTACAATTGTTGATACTTCTCTGTACAAATGTTGATACTTCTCTGTATAAATGTTGATACTTCTCTATACAAATGTTGATACTTCTCTATACAAATGTTGATACTTCTCTATACAAATGCTGATACTTCTCTATACAATTGTTGATACTTCTCTATACAAATGTTGATACTTCTCTATACAAATGTTGATACTTCTCTATACAAATGTTGATACTTCTCTATACAAATGTTGATACTTCTCTATACAAATGTTGATACTTCTCTGTATAAATGTTGATACTTCTCTATACAAATGTTGATACTTCTCTATACAAATGTTGATACTTCTCTATACAAATGCTGATACTTCTCTATACAATTGTTGATACTTCTCTATACAAATGTTGATACTTCTCTATACAAATGTTGATACTTCTCTATACAAATGTTGATACTTCTCTATACATATGTTGATACTTCTCTATACATATATTTATACTTCTCTATACAAATGTATAAATCTATGAATTCAAAACAAACGAGGAAATTAGAGAAATCGCCAATCAACCACTAATATCTTCAGTAATAAAGAAAAGATGGTCATACGTTGGACATGTGATGAGAAGAGATAATCGAATAGCAAAGCAAGCTCTCATAGGATTACTCTTCTTAGCTGTCCATGGTACTCGCAACATTCTTCTGTAAAACCACATTTCTACATACTCCAGTAATTTTCTTGTCTGTTGTTCTATTGTCCTTGATTCGAATCCATATGTTAAGACTGGCTCTACGTAAAATTTCTTTTTCGTAAAACTCTTTTTCTTGTTTCTTTTGTCAAAAATGGATGGCATAGTATCTTCCTCATTTTTGGAAAGCTGCTTTTGCCGGAGCCATTCTGCATCTCACCTCTTTTGTACATCTTTCGTCTGAGCTTAACAAAGTTCCCAAATATTTAAATTAATTTACCTGTTTTAATATTGTTCTACTTGCATTTCTTTTGCACTGAGGTGATGTCTTTTTCTTTGTTGTTACAATTACCTCTGTCTTTTTGCTATTAAGGCTGAGTCCTTTATTTTTGCTTTCTTTCAATATAATGTCCAACATTTCTTGTAACGCATTTTCACTGTTAGCAATTTCGGTAAATTTTTGTTGTTGTTTTTGTTTAGTAAATATACAATAGCGATATTTAAAGTTGTCGAATAGTGATAGACTTTGGTTGGCTGTGTATTTTAGAGGCTCATATACAGATTGAATGATAATAAACAATATTTGGAAGTGAATATGTCACTAAGGCTTAATTAATGCAGATTGTATTCTTATCTATGCATATTTTGCAACTCGATATTATTTTTAATCAAATAAAGCCACACTATATAATGTTATTTTCATAGAAATTCACTCACAACTCCAGACGACATTTTGGTAAGTTATTACTGTGATATCTGCTGATTGTATTGTCTATAATGAAACATTTAATATCTGTTCAAACTGTCGATTTTTTTATTATAAAAAAAAAAACATTTCCAATTGTAATTTTCTGTTTCACTGAAAGTTGCTACAAACATTCTTTTCATGCATTTGGTGATGTTCTAGACCTTACCTTCAACAAAACCAATTTACCCATTACCATTTTTTTCATACAATGCTGTTTCTCAATATTTTAAATGTAAATCTTATGAATATTTTGACCGTAAGATACATCAGGCATTATACAATGATCCTCACATTCAATGATACCTAACTTCTTTGTTATATCTAACAATACACATTTTATTACAGTGGTAAGCGTCTTAGAGAACTTAATCTTAAAAATTGAAATCAAATTATTCATAATCTCCTCAAAACAATTTGTCTTTTTCCAGAAATTTCTTTCTCCCCAAATGCGTATCTCTCCTTTATACTCTTTTGTCTCTTGTATTTGACGAATTATCAGAATTGTTGTGTCCATACACTTATGTGTCTTTCTGGAACCGTCCTAGATATTCAGGCTACTAGATTGACAAGCTCAACGATCATTCCTCATGTGTCTATTTATAACTTACGGTTGCCAGGTAAATTATTCAGGCTACTAGATTGACAAGCTCAACAATCATTCCTCATGTGTCTATTTATAACTTACGGTTGCCAGGTAAATTATTCAGGTTACTCATTTCTTGACACATTTAAGGAAGTTCCTTTCACAGTCAACTATATAGATGGCCGCGAGCAGAAAATAAAATCGGAAAACATCCCAAAATAGCGCGATTTGCTGAGCTTTACGAGCTATTAACAGCTAACGTATCTCAACCAGAATCTGTTGAAGGCATTTAGTTATGAGCTATCAGACCCGGTGTCTTTGTACGTTTTATTCTAGTTTCTGTTCTTCCATACTTGCAATTGTATTCCTTACGACGAGTACTGAGTAGCTAGATCTTTGGCTGGAGTAGTACCTGCCCTTCAACTGTAACATGTAAGAGTTTATTTTCTTGCAACTTTGTAGGTATAACTTTGTGCGCTCCATTTGTGTTACCTTTGTTGAAGTACATATCGCTAGAAAATGTCATTTCCTATAGCAGTGAATGACTAGAAACGTGTGTTATTCAATCTCTAATCCCGTGAGGCAAGCATGTTTTTGTCAATAAAACTTGAAAGTCAGGACAGTTAAAACATTGTAAACAGGAAAAATGAATACCCCATGACATATATATTGTGGCTGTGGAGTTAATTAAATCATTCCCGGCACAAAAGCCGCAAGCAGTATTTGAAAGTGAAGGGCCCAATGCTAGTCTTCTGTAGTGCCGTTTCGCCACCTCGGCGAGCCAGATAATCATGCCTTTGTATATGCTGTCCAGCGTGAGAGAGTCGAGCTCCCTTGAGGCAACGTTCAAACTATTGACAAGCTGATCTTACCACCCCGCTATTGAAGCTTTTGCAACATCTAAGATGTTACAGTTAGTTCTCATAAAATATATGTTACTCCCTTGTAATACAATAAATGTTCCTGAACACCCACACCATTTCTCTCTATATGTGTCTGTGGGTGAGTGTGTCTGTATGTAAAAATGTGAGGTTTTATTAGAATCGACATCGTCATTACTCATCTGATTGTTACACTCTATCCAATCATTTCCTTATACTTTTGTGTGATGTAAATGCACTTTCAATATATGGGTACTTCCTTTCATCTTATATTATTTTCTTCTCTTTTGAAAGCTTTTGTGTATAAATGTACACATAGTCTTCACGTTCTTCACTGTCACAGGATGGTGATCATTTCCAACGTCTACCCTAATTATCAATAATTGTCACCCTGTAGAGAACTTTAAAGTTTTCATTAAGTGTGATGTCTGATTAGTACAGCTATGCTAATGAGTTATAGTTTCAATCATTACAGCATGGACTAACAATGGTCGAAATTGTCAGAAGAGCGAGGGCTAACATTTTCTGTTTCGGCGACACTCTTATAGGAGAAGTGAAGTGGAAGGATCAGATCTTACAGTAGTCACGCATCGCACAATTTAATAAAGAATGTACCGCAGTAATTTTAAATACACTCCATTGAAAAGTTAATTTCCATTTGTGTGCTCTCTTTTATAGGAAATTGTCATCATGTATTTCACAATAGTTCTTGGTTTAACTCTTGTGTCTGTGGCATCCTGCCAAGAAAAGATTGGTAAGTCATATTTTAATGCAACATTTATATCAAAATAAATTGATCCAAATTGCCTATCTGAGTCACATTTTTTAACTTGTGTACAACATCACTTCATCGATATGACTCTATCAGTAATATAATACATTTAATATAATTACAAAAAAGTATAATTACAAAAGAGAGTAAAATTCAAACTGGAAACGACATTGCATATATAGAGACTATTTCAGGCGAATGAAAGATAGATATATTTTTTCATAAATATTTTAGGCATTAAGTAGTTGAATTTGAGATTTTAGCTGTCACTGTTTGTTAGAGACTACTGTCATTGGTGATGTGAAACAGGTAGGGATACAGTCATTATTTTCTTCACTCAATCTCTACGATATCTGCCATTGAGAATAGTATTCTTGGACTGGCATAACTGTCCATCTAATATTGTCAGACGTTGCTGCGTACAACGTCCCAGTGATGGACAGATCACACTGTGTACATCCCTATCGCTTTGAAATAAGTAAGGTATGGTTTAATGAAGATACCGATAATGTTCGCGAATGCGCAGATTATAGCGACTGCCCAAACTTCAAGTATGTATGCTCCTTAGGGAATATGCACATGATTACAATGCTGCAATAAAGCTGATAGCAAGGAGATGTTCCTTAACTTTAAGTATGTATGTTCATTAGTTTCAAGTAGGTATTTTCTTTAACTTCAAGTATATATATATATGAATTAACTTCAAGTATGTATGTTCCTTAACTTCAAGTATATATATTACTTAACTTCAAGTATGTATGTTCCTTAACTTCAAGTATATATATATTACTTAACTTCAAGTATGTATGTTCCTTAACTTCAAGTATATATATTACTTAACTCCAAGTATGTATGTTCCTTAACTTCAAGTATATATATTACTTAACTCCAAGTATGTATGTTCCTTAACTTCAAGTATATATATTACTTAACTCCAAGTATGTATGTTCCTTAACTTCAAGTATATATGTTACTTAACTTCAAGTATATATATTACTTAACTTCAAGTATATATATTACTTAACTTCAAGTATATATGTTACTTAACTTCGATACAGATAATCCGGCGACTAACAATAGATAAATAAAAAAGGAGGTTAGAAGCTAGACAATGAAAGGGAAATATATTTTTTTAAACAATTTAAGAACATGATTAAAATAGATACGGGCAAATACAAAATTAAAGATATGGAAATGAAACGTGTTCTTATGGAAAATGAATAATTTAAAAATGAAAGATTTTGCTTATCTCTGTTAGTGTTTACACGAATAACTTTTTTTTACTGTTTCTTTTTGTCTGCAAATATAGGATTCTGGGCTACAGTTCAGGATCAACGGACCGTACCTAACAGAGGTGTGGTTGTGTTTGACAACATTATTCGCAAATCGCTCAAAGGTTACAACGAGAAAACCGGAATTTTCAAGGCTCCAAAGGTAAACCTTGAGCACCACTATGTTATTGTTATGTTGCTCTTTGTTATGATGGCTTGACAGAAGGTCAACAACAGAAATGATAAATAACTGAAATCGAAAAATTTGAAGATCATTGATCAACTACGCTAGCAGGCCTGTTACTTGATGATGATGATGATGTTGTTATATGTGATGTTATGTTATATTCTGCTATCGATATTTGCCGTATTTAAAACAGCTTGTAGAAAAAGCGACAGAACACAATCAAAATGTATTCATTGCTTTCATCAACCAGGAAAATGTATTCGGCAGAGTAAACAGAGAACAACTGTGGGAGATACTAACAACATACGGAGTAAGCCAACATCTAACCAACCTAATTAAAAGTCTCTACGTCAACAGCAGCTGCAGGGTTAGAAAAGCAGCAGGCTACACAGACTACTTCGAAGTTAGATCAGGTGGTGTAAGACAGGGGTGCGTACTATCCCCCTATTGTTTATTACATACAAGGACTATATATGCAAGTTAGCCAACCAATCAGAGACAGAGAAGATCAACAAGCTTTCATTTATAGACGAGCAGGCACTTTTATAGAAAATAATAGAAGACCTACAAGAACACGTTATCAAACTCAACAGCTCAGGCACAAAATACAACATTAAAATCAACATCTACAAATCAGAAGTCATGAATATCGCCAAAAATAAACAGAACATCAATATAACTATAGAAGGCAGGCAACTAAAACAAGCAGAAACATTCAAATGCTTAGGAAGTTTAGTGACAAGTTTAAAACGATAATTCACAAACAGCAGAGATAAAAACCATGATGCAAACAAACCTTGTTAAATCATTGGACAGTGATCACCACTATTGTCCAACAAGGAAATAACTCTAGTGGCGTAACGAGCACCAAACAATATAATCTTCATCCCAACGTTATGATACCAATGCCAGACCTGGACCGTAGATGCAAGAAAAATAAGAAAATTAACATTTACTGAGATGAGATGTGTTAGACGAACGGCAGGAAACAGTCTGAGAGATACGATCAGAAATGAAGAACAGAGAAAAAAACTAGGAATAGCCCCCGCCATAGAATATATAAAGAAACACAAGATAAAATGGTTTGGCCACGTGACAAGGCAGAAAGATCAAAATACAACACAACGAGTCTTCAACAAACGTTGTGAGAACACCAGACCCAAACGTCGACCACGAAAAAGATGGGTGGATGGAATATTAGAAGCACTAGGAAACATAACAGCAGCAGAGGCCAACCGAAAATCAAAAGACCGCAAATTATATCTTCCGTCGACGCTGAAAGGAAAATGTGGAAGGAATGAAAAAGTAGAAGAAGGTATTTGCCGTGAACGTATAATTTTGTTCAGCTGTCAGTACATGCCTGCACGAGATCTTCCCATAACCATATCTATGTTCATTTCTCCTTGTTTTACCTGTCCCTTCCATCCTAGATGCAGTATAGTTTACTTTAGTTCATTGTTCATTTATGTTGTTCTCGTTTTCCGAAGAAGGTCGCATGTTTTCAGAAACGTCAATATTTTGTTGTGTCCCTTTTTTTGTAAAGCTGTCACTGTAACAGTAAAGGTGAATGTAAGTATGGGGCAGGTAACTCAGCCGGTACCCATTTCTTAATAGACTATAACAGTGACATACTATAACGGTCATCAGTATTAGTGACAGAATAACAAGTTGTGGCAATGGAAAGTTCGTAGCGGGTAGTGGACAACCCATGGAGGATGGAGATAAAGGAAAGATGCAAATTAGTACTGACATAATAAGTTTAGGGAGTATGGAAATTTTCTAAGCAGTTATGGAACGGGGGATAAACGCAAGGCTTGATCGTCCCGTAAATAGGTTGACAAACAACTTCAAGGACAGGTCAAAGTCGTGAAATAACATCATTATTTTGAAATGCTGGAGAAGTCAAGCTGACTAGAGGTTACTCACGGAGTCATAAACAGTTTGTTTTGGTCAAGTCTTAGACATAGTTAAACTATGGGTCAGAATGATGAGATCTAATTGGTCTGAGGGGTTGCAAATTGTCACTTCGCGACAGTTACGACAATTTCATTGGCTACATATATTCCCCACGAAGAGTTATGTTGGGGTATTTAAACTTCAACACAAGAGGTTTTTGGAAAGTTAGGAACGCCATTCAGTGAGTTAGTAGTTCAGTAGCCAGGGAAAGTTAAGTTGGTAATTCAGTAGTCAGGAAAAGTAGTTAGGAATTGTAAGTCAGAAGTAGTTTGTAGCTTTAAGTTAGTTGAGAAGTTATTAAGGAACAGACTAGAGTAGTAAATATATCAGTGATTTAAGAAATTAGTTGAGCAGTAGACAGAAATAGAATAAATGAATTAGAACATATGAACATTTAGTTGCTGTGAAAGTGTTTTGAGAGTGTTTCCAAGTTGTGCTTCATATTTCCTATACGAAATAGTAAGTAAGTTGATGGATATATTTGAGTATTACATGTTCCACGAAGATAAGAACTTGTGGACAAATATCAACCGGCGATAGCCTCTGAGATGTCCAGAATTAAAGAACATTAATTCTAAGAGAAGTGCACCCACTAGTATGTATCATGTGCCAAGCTAAAGTTTAAAAAAATGATTATGATTATGTATTATGAAAATAGTATGTGATGATTGTTGTTAACTATAAATGTCACGTCAGTGAACAAATAACATCAAAATAAATAAAGACAAATAAAACATCAATATCCTATAACAGTCACCATACCTTGTAGAAGTGTACATTACACCCTACTTCTTGCTCCTGCTACCAGCTTTACCGCAGAGCTGCAATTGTTTGCCTATTCTCTACATTAACATATCCATCGATGTGATTATCGGTCTTACTCATGATATGTTTTCTGATCTCATTTTGTTGATGACACTTTAAGGTTTTGTTATAAATGGAGGTTCTTAATTTCTCCGGTGCCTTAATTTATTCTTTCGTCTTTAATAGTAACATTATTCTGTAAATGTCACTTCTGTAAATGGAATAGTAATAAGACAGTTGATAAATGTAAGTATCGGGGAACCATAATAGATTTGTATTCAACAGTGAAACAGGTACATATCGCCCAAGAAAATGCCGGATTCTAAATAATAAAATATTTTATACAATTCAATCTAAAAAACGGACAAAAGACAAGACAATATTTGGAGTCCACAGGAATATGGTTTTATCGAGGAAGGTAGAGAATACCTTAGACAACTAATACGAGTGACGAGAACGTTCTTAAAGAGGTCAAGTCGCGTTTACAACATTAATAGGGATCACTCTTCATTTAACATGGTGTTGCACTCTTCTTTCAATATGGAGAACAGCTCTTCATTCAACAGTTGGAATTACTCTTTTTTTTAATAGGTGGAAAAGTATGTTCATTTTCGCCATGCAAAATGAGGCAAAAGTTGATTTGTTTTGTGGCATCAGGAAAATTTGAGAGAAGAAGAAAGAGAAGGAAACAGAATGAAAAGACACCAGACCGTTTAAATGAATTGTTTTGGTGGAAATTCAATGAGAGGAGAATTAAACAACTGTGGAATTAGAAATCGTGAAGAGACAGATTCACCTTCGCTACAGTAGACACATACTCGATGATGGGTAAATATTTTGGCTTTTCTGGAGTGTCTCTTGTATCATACTTTTTAAAAATTCTGCTGCTCTGCATTCAGAAAGAGACGTGACTGATTGGTGTAACATAATGATTACAGCAAATGCAGTTTATAATCTGTAGCCTTGTACACGTATATCTTCTTTTTAAAGTTAGCAATGTCGTTGAAAATACCAACCTGTTTTATGAATCAACTTTCGACGACTCGCAGTTTGATTCGTTGTACCTTCACCTTTGTAAGAGTGTGCCTTCATTGCACATGTTCTTCATTTCGGAGACGTATCACTTTGTTATGGTTATTGAGTTATTGAGTTATTTGTAGGTCATCATCACAGTAATCCGAACACGTCCATAGGTCCTCAGATCCCCTCCTCAGCAAGTCTCGCAGTGTCCAGCGACTGACGGGACGACTTCAGTTCTGTTTAGATTGTTAAGTCTTATACGCACACCATGTTTCTCATTTCTGGTTGTGCCCATCTTAACTTCCATCTCTTTCATCCGAAGGAGTGACGTGGATTCATTGTTGTCGAAGTCGTGTGCCCTTCTCACATCTTGGAGAAGGCACCATTGATGATTCATGCCTGATCCAATGGTTTACACTCGTCAACGACAGCGCAGCTAGTCAACCTGTCCGCTCTTTCATTCTCCCTTATTATCTGCAAATCTTCACTGTCCCACGCAGACATATCAACCTCAGCTACCACCATGTTGTTTTACACAATGATGATCTGTCCAATGTGTTGTTTATTGTAGAAACAGTTCAATCCAGGGGCACTAACCGTCCTATCACCAACAAGTATTTGCCAAATCATTATATCGTCGCCTCACAGTAGCTTATCAAGAGTATGCCGTATTCATTCAGAATCACACATCAATGAAATCACACTTCATTGGCGACGAACCTGCAAAAAGACACCACCATTTCATGTTTTCATTTCATCATTGAAGTCCCCCAATACAACGAGCAGATGTTATCCTAGCGTAATTTGTTTTTATTTCTTTGTATTACATTTCATTCGATTGTGTTACATTTGTTGGCAGACTTTATTTTCACCTGATCAACTTTGTTATATATTTGATTCATGTCATTGAAAGGACTTGAACATTTGTACTCTGATGGCCACTCGTACTATTCTCTTGCTTCTTTGTTTCTGTTCAATGTACGTTCTGTTGTTTCATCGTGACACAACTATTGTAATCCCGCAATTATTGTTTTGTTTGACCTCTTTTTCATAATTAATAGTACATCTTTGGCTTCTTAATTTTTTTTTTATTCAAGTCCGACTAATTTTGATTAACACACCTACAGTGATCATATTGTTTTCTTAATTTCGCCTTGACATTTGTTTCAATTTTCTTACTCTATTCATTGTTATAATATTCTAGAAACCCTGTCTCGTTTCTTGTTTAGTTTTGAGATATCCTAGGTCATGCTGTGGTGTCTTCGGTTGTTTCTTCTAACTTTTTCAATTCATTTTCTTTCTTTTCTTACTTTTCACTCCTCTACATTTGCATTCTATCTCTCATGCTTCTGATTCGGTTTTCTTTCTTTCTCCTTTTAAAATGTTTATCTTCTTATCCCATCTTCTTAGTGTTCACGTTTAGATTATGTCTGTCAATGAAACTTTCCACACAAACTTGGACGCCGAGTGTTTCCGTCTGATAGTTATAATTCATTCCTATATAAGCTCTTTTAGTTTTCTTCTATCATTTACATAAATACACATACATACTCATACATACACAAACTTGCATATACAATCACATACGACTAAGAGCAAAAACCAAAACAAATGTTGCCCTACTTAAAGAATTTTTATTTGCCGACGATGCAGCCCTAGTCGCTCATAGTGAAGCCACACTACAATCCCTGATCAACAACCTGGTCAAAGAATGCGACCTTTTTTCACTGTCAATTAACGTTCAGAAGACAGTAATACTAAATCAAGGTGACATCAAACCTCTATTTATTACTCTAAAAGACTGCCCACTAGAAGCAGTACAGAAATTTACATATCTTGGATCCACAGTTACGCAAACCATCTCTCTTGATGAAGAAATAAACTATCGAATTGGTAAGGCAGCCACGACCTTCGGCAAACTCACAGAAAGGGCGTGGAACAACACGAAACTAACTCAAAAGACTAAACGTTTAATATATCAAACATGTGTGCTTAGCACACTACTATATGGATCCGAAACCTGGACAACATACTCAAACCAGGAAAAGGAAGCATATTTAGTTCTGTACAAAAACGACAATGATGTGGACACTGTATATTCCTATCTGCCAAACAATGATGCCGATGCAGGTGAGCTGACCTACATTAATTGTTGTTAACTTATGGATATTTTGTTTCGTTTTTGTCAATATTCATTTAAACGACATAGCAATCAGGTTGGCTAAGGAAGGTCGCATTTTATACCAGCCAGATATAACTAACTGTCTTCCACATGCGGTGTCTCCGCAAAATAATGCACATCAAATGGCAGGACAAAATAACCAACTTAACTGTCCTGCAACGTTCTATGACCCCAACAATCATGTCGATGCTCAGAAGTCGAAGAATAAGACGGCTAGGGCATGTTCAACGAATGGAAGAAAAGCGCATCCCTAGGCAAATACTATATGGTGAATTAATACACGGAAAAAGACAAATCGACAGACCTAAACTACGATATAGAGATATCTGTAAATCATCTCTGAAAGACTTCTCAATATGTGAAAACAACTGGCAACATCTGGCAAGTGATCGCACATCATGGAGAGCATGTATAAGGAGCGGTTTATCAACGTTTGAAACTGTACTAAGACAAAACTTAGAAGAGAAAAGACTGAAGAAAAAAGATGGTAAACCCTGTGGACCAGTGAGCCTGACCTGTTCATTATGTGACCGCGTGTGTTTGTCAAACATTGGTAGAATTAGCCACGAGAGAAGCTGTTCGGCAAAAACATTACCTCAAAAAAATACACAATAGCCTATACTAGACCATCTGACATGACGAAAAGGGACACACACACACACGCACGCACGCACGTACGCACGTACGCACGCACGCACACACGCACACACACACACATATATATATATATATATATATATATATATATATATATATATATATATATATATATATATATATATATATATATATTGAAGCAATCTTAAATGCATTCACACATATAATTAGTGTAAATTCATAGACAAATAAAAGATAAAGTTGCTACGTTTCTCCGATTCTATTTCGAATGCAAACAATGTTTGTCAGACAATAAAATATTGACATCTTTGTAATTGTTTCTATAGTCTGGCAAATACGAGGTCTACTTATCTGTGGAGTCTCAGCCTGGAAGGCAAGCATATCTAGTTCTGTACAAAAACGACAAGGATGTGGGCACTGTATATTCCTATCTGCCAAACAATAATGCCGATGCAGGTGAGCTGACCTACATTAATTGTTGTTAGTTTATGGATATTTTGTTTCGTTTTTGTCAATATTCATTTAAACGACGTAGCAAAGCAGGTTGGCTAAGGAAGGTCGCATCTTATACCAGCCAGATATAAGTGCAGGTTATTAGGAATCAAAGAGGTTTGTCCACAACATATGCTGAAGACATGGAAACTGAACAATACAGCAACAAAGAAAACTGATGCTTGTTGCCAGCCCAACATAAAAGAACAAATAGCAATCGTTATACTCCGACCACACATTGAAGTACCACCTTTTAAACACACTAAGAAAAGGAACGTTCGATAAATGTGGTTTCACAGAAGAATGTTCAGAATACCATAGACAGCTAATAAGAGTAATGAAAACATTCTAAATGCGGCCAAAGCAAAATGAGAGCTAAATTCTCATATTAAAAAGAGACAATCAACCTTTTTAGATGTAATGAGAAGGGAAGAGCCGGAATATAGTGTGACAACTGGAAACATTGAGGGACGAAGAGATAGAGGGAAGCAAAGAGAAAAGTTATCAGGCGTCTTGAGACAATGGCTTTGCAAAAGGTCAAGAACAGAAAGGATAAATAACTGTCGCGATCGAAAGTTGTGGAGAGACATGATCACCTACGACATCAAGCATGGTTCTTGATGGCATATATATATATATGTATATATATATATATATATAAATATATATATATATATATATATATATATATATATATATATATACATATACATATATACATGCGCTATATATACTAGGGTGCCGGTTTGCTGAATGGTTTAGACAAACCTAAGATTCACTCCGAAGCAATATTCAATCATCATCATCATTAAGGACTTGCTGGTGTAGGTGTTCATGTCTCTCCACAACTTTCGATCTCGACAGTTATTGATCATTTCTCTTGTTGACCTTCTGCCAAGCCATTCTCTTAAGGAGTCTGATATTTTTTTTTCTTTTTGCTTCCCTCTATCTCTTCGTTCCTCAATGTTTACAGTTGTTGCGATATATTCCAGTTGTCATCATTACATGGCCAAAATATGATGATTGTTTCTTCCTAATATTGGAAATTAGCAAATATTCAATAGTGAAGAGTGAAGTAAAAGCTAAAAAGAAATATGGTATTATCTCAAATAGGCAAGACATCATTTGCTTCTTTACCAATTACAATTCTTTGTACTCGATTTTTATTTATTACTTACATTGTTAGATATAATTAAATACTTTTTCTCCACATTGTCAGGATTATTTATGTATTATTTATTTTATATTAATGTAAGTATGGCCTTTGACGTCTTGACAGACCATTGACAGCAAGCAATCATGATAAGTCAGTAGTTTGGTAAAACATTAGTGTCTCTCATACTGGGTGCTGCCTTACTGAACATCTTCTCTGACTGAATTTGCCAATCCTGGACATACAGATCCATCCACAGAACGAGCAAGGTGTATTTGCGGTACCTAGCCTTGTCTCTTTTCTCTTGTGCCTTTTGTCTTCTGAATTTGATATCAGACCTGTCTCAAAAATTGCTGTGGCATTTTGTGTGTGTGCTGTCCATGTTAATATTTTAACATTATTATTATTGCAATTATTATTACTTCCCATTAACCAACCAAATGTTTCTGTCCCATATATTTTACGCAAAGCAATCAAACATGTATGTATTGTATCTCACTGTAGTCGTGTAGGCAGGAAATGTGTAAGATGTAAGCAAGGGGAGGGAATTAATGAATTGGTTAGTAGTATGCAGAGTTGTCTCAACTTGAGGAACCGCTCAAGCGATAGTTACAGGTACGGGCGGTTCTAACTAGATGATTTGGTATAAGCGTGCGTCATGAATAGGTGATTGCGTCACAAGATAGGAAGGGAAAAGCTCTGATGACTTAAGCAATAAAGGAGATGTATAGTTTGGAGACAACTAGCAACCGTCAGAGAAGTAAAAACATCAGAATGGGGCTGATAAATGATTGTTGCAGAGATATATATTACCCAGATTGAAATTAGATAGGTTACCATATTAGATTTAGAACAGGAGATTTGGTTCAAGCAATGAATAATATAGTCACATCTTATACAAGATGGTGTTGATAAGTTATCATCATCAAACAGTGCCGTTTCTGCACCAAAGGTTGCTTATCATTGACCGCCATTTCGATTTGCCTCTTGCTTTGATGGCGCTGGTTGTCATAGGCCGACTTGTCCATCTTTTAATGTTATTTGTCTATGTTAGTCTTGGTTTCCCTCTGTCTCTTTTACCTTGTATTTTCCCTTCCAAAATTATTTATAAGCAGGCTGTTGTGTCTTTTAACATGCCAAAACAGTTAATTTTTCTTGTTTGAATTGCATTTAGTAGTTCTCTTTTAATTTTGTTGTCTTTAGAATTCATCGTTTGTTTTCTTTTCTTTCCATCCAATTGTACCTATTTTTTCGTAAGGTTTCTTGTCTAATGTCCATTTTTCTGCACCATACAGGATTGTTGAGAAGATATAACATTTTGTTATTCTCAGTTTTAGCCCTTGTGTTATTTTTTTTTAATGTTAGTAATTGTTCATGATACTAAAATTACATTTTGTCATTCCTATTGTTTTTTTTTTCAGTTTTACATTTTCCATCACTGGTTGTAGTAGTTGATAAGTATTATTGTTAATTACTTAGCACTGGATTCAGGGACAATATAATTTGTAGTAAAATATAATCACTGGGGAAAAGAGAACGCCAGAATAAGGCATGGATGACAGCAGAGACCCTGGATAAAATTAAAAAAAGAAAGAACAAGAAAGCAGACATAAATAAAAGCAAAACAAGAAGTAATAAAGCCAAGACACAGGAAGTTTACACAGAGGTGAACAAAGAAGTGAGAAGATGCATTAAAAGGGATAAGAGGAAATATATAGATGAATTAGCTAAAGAGGCAGAAGAAGCAGCAAATAAAGGGAATATGAAAGAACTGTACAACAGCACAAATAAATTAGGTGGAAAATACAAACAGATCAACGCCTTTATCAAAGATAAGAAAGGAAATCTGCATAGTAATATAAGGGAACAAATGGAGAGATGGAAAGAGATTTTTGAAGAACTTTTGAACAGACCCGGCTCAAATAATCCTCCAGATATACTACCAGCAGAAGAAGAGTTACACGTTAACTGCGGAAAACCAAGCAAAGAAGAAATAATGAAAGCCATCAAACTATTAAAAGATGGTAAAGCCACAGGACCAGATGAAATTCCTTCGGAAGCCATCAAAGCAGATATTATCACCTTACCAAGATGTTACATGATCTATTGGATAAAATTTGGGAGAGGGAAGAAATACCTAAAGACTGGAGAGAAGGTTATATGATCAAACTACCAAAGAAAGGAAGTTTACAGGAGTGCACAAATTATAGGGGAATTATGCTACTATCAGTGCCAGGAAAAATATTAGGCAGAATCATTCTGGAGAGACTAAAAGAGGCTATAGAGAAACACTTGAGAGATGAACAAGCAGGTTTTAGGAAGACCAGATCATGTGCTGATCAAATAACTACTCTACGTATAATAGTTGAACAAAGAACTAAAATCCCCACTTTATATTGGATTCATAGATTACGAAAAGGCATTTGATAGTTTAGACAGAAGAATGCTTTGGAAGTTGCTGAGTCATTACGGAATCCCCATAAAGTTTATTAACCTGATAAAAACAATGTATGAAGGAACAAAATGTATTGTGGTGCATGAAGGACAGCTTACAGAAGCATTTGAAATAAGAACAGGAGTAAGGCAAGGATGCCTCCTGTCTCCATTTCTCTTTCTACTGGCCATAGATTGGATTATGAAAATAACTCAAAACAACAGAAATGGGATCCAGTGGTCACTGACCACACAACTTGATGATTTAGACTGCTGATGACATAGCTCTCCTATCACACAGCCATCAACAGATGCAGGATAAAATGAGTATATTAGATGAGATATCACAACAGCTAGGACTAAAGATTAATAGAGATAAGACCAACATTATGAGAATTAATGCAGTTGGCAATAACCATATAAAACTAGGAGAAATACCTCTACTAGACGTACAATCTTATATATATCTGGGCAGTAATATAGATAAAGAGGGAGGAACAGAAAATGATACCAAAATAAGGATATCAAAAGCAAGAGGAGTTTTCATTGCACTGGGAAACATATGGAAATCCAAAGAAATTAGGCTAAATACAAAAATAAAAATGTTGAACTCAAATGTTAAGTCGGTCCTATTATATGGCTGTGAAACATGGAGAATGACAAAATTGACAATCACTAAAGTACAGACTTTCATTAATGGATGCTTGCGCAGAATAAAGGGATGGAAATGGCAGGACAAAGTCACTAACGTGGAATTATGGAAATGTACCGGTCAAATACCAGTGGATAAAGAGATACAGCGAAGACGATGGCGTTGGATAGGACACACACTACGGAAGCCAACTGAGAGTATTACACAACAGGCCCTTTTTTGGAATCCCCAGGGGAAAAGACAAAGAGGAAGACCAAGGAATTCTTGGAGAAGACAGATAGAAGCAGAGATGAAGATGATGGGGAAGACATGGAATGATCTTAAAAGAATGGCAAAAAACAGAACGACTTGGAAAGTGTTTGTTGAAGACCTATGCTCCACCAGGAGCTAAAAGGTAAAAGAAGAAAGAAATTATAATCATGTAATTACCATACATTTTGCATATTGTGTTCGCAGTCACGTAACCTTTGTTTGTGATCAAATTAGAAGTACTTCCGACAGTTTAAAGTGTGGCAATTTTGCCAAGGACTAGCTTGTCACCGTCGTCGTGTGTACATGTAACAGCTAGCAAGTCTTGAAGCAGCTCAAGATCAGAAGTCTCTGTCGTCCTGTGTACATGTAACAGTTAGCAAGTCTTGAAGCAGCTCAAGATCAGAAGTCTCTGTCGTCTTGTGTACATGTAACAGTTTGCACGTCTTGAAGCAGCTCAAGATCAGAAGTCTATGTCATCCTGTGTACATGCAACAGTTAGCAAGTCTTGAAGCAGCTCAAGATCAGAAGTCTCTGTCGTCTTGTGTACATGTAACAGTTAGCAAGTCTTGAAGCAGCTCAAGATCAGAAGTCTCTGTCGTCCTGTGTACATGTAACAGTTAGCACGTCTTGAAGCAGCTCAACATCAGAAGTCTATGTCGTCCTGTGTACATGTAACAGTTAGCAAGTCTTGAAGCAGCTCAAGATCAGAAGTCTATGCCATCCTGTGTACATGTAACAGTTAGTACGTCTTGAAGCAGCTCAAGATCAGAAGTCTATGTCGTCCTGTGTACATGTAACAGTTAGCAAGTCTTGAAGCAGCTCAAGATCAGAAGTCTATGTCGTCCTGTTTGCATGTAACACTTAGCAGGAATAATTAAAACAACTAAAAATGAACATAGAACTACTAAACACAATTCAAACTAGAGAAATGCTATTTTTGGGGCATGTTAAAAGACAAGGTAGGCTACTAAAAGTAATCTTTAAAGTGAAAATACAAGGTAAGAGAGGCAGTGGCAGACCAAGACAAACGTCTAAATTGTTTTTGCAAATATTACATTCAATCAATTAGTAGCTGATAATACACATCAACATAACATTATTTTTTTTCCATATTATGAATTTAATATCGTTGTGAGATAGTGTTTCCTCTTATACATATATTCTTTCGATATTCTAATGTGCTTGATACGTCTTTGGTATTTTATTTCTAAGCTGATTAGAAAAGTTTATAGATTAAATATTAAAAACATTAGTGCTGAATTAAATATTTACGACTGCAACGACACATTTTTCCTTGTTTGAAATATTTAATCTTCTCCAAATTAATCTATGAAAATATCACCGAAATACATACAACAACGGAGCTAATTAAAGTATACAGTAATCGTATTTAGTGTACGGAGTTATTAAATCAATACCCGAAATTAAATAAGCATACTATATTTAGTGTAACTAATTCGAAACAGTCCTGTAAAATAATATTTATAGGAATTAAATAAATGTATCAGACTCGCAGCATCTTCACCTTTAAAATATGCAAACGTTCGAGTTTTAAAACTAAAATGTATAAAATTTCTCTTCGAGATTAAAACAAGCAGCTGTGACAAAGCTTAAGATAACAAATATAACTATATGGGGCTATCGAATCACTTAAGCAGACAGCTGATATCATGAGAGAGTCTGGAATCATACTCTGATTGAGTCTTGATCACAGAGAGAGAGAGAGAGAGAGAGAGAGAGAAAGAGAGGGATAAACAAATATAATCAAGTTTAAAATTAAGATCATGGTAGATGGTGAATAATCACACAAAACATGCACTTTATTTTTTCTTTCATTTCAGAAACAAAATTGTATTTGAAACTTAAAGCAGGAGATACACTTGTGGTAAAGAGCAAGGGTGATTCGTATATCCATGGAAACCCAGGTCAAACGAATGTAAGCTTCGGCGCATATTTATCTAAGATATAATGCTGATCCACTCGACACGACTTCTTGGCAGAAACAGGAGTTAATGGAAACTCCGTCTTTTTTCGAATAAGAAATAAAAAAGACACCATTAATTGAATATTCATTTCTTGTTGTGTTCTTTGATTATTATTATTATTATTACTATTGTTATTCTTATTATGAGACTGATCGATGGAGGTGAGGTTGTTTAGTCATAAAGAGATTACCTCTCAGCCACACACAGATAGAAAGACTGGAACAGACACAAAAAGAAGCCATACTCAATATGTTTGGATGCACGAAAGTTACACATTGCAGGGCGATGATCTCCTTGATTTTCCCAACATCGCTGTGTCAGCATAATTGTCTTGTGTACCTGCCTGTCTCCGAGTCAGTGTTGATGTATAGCACCCACTACACCTATGAGATTGGCAGGAGAACGGGGATTCGGCTTAAAAGATCAAGATCATCGATGACGTGGGCTGAGGTCATTGTTCGACAGATTTGTCTATTTGAGGACATTGAACTCGGTAAAAAGGGCATATTGACACACTCGGATTGCTCTACGTCATATTTTGTTTTCAACACTTTTAATAGAGAATACAGACAACGAAACCATGTGGTCGTTGAGGCAGACGTGTAAGCTTTGATCTATGAACATTTACTTGGACATGAGACAGTCATTTACACTGATAGATCCATTGTTGAGGACAGTCGGAGCTAATGGAACGTCCTGCTCAATGAAAGAACAGTAAAGGAGGTGAGCGGCGCTTTCGCGGTAACTACTATCAGTTTGATCATGAAGATCATGACCTTAACTAAAGCAATGGCTTCACTAGAAACACAACTTTTGACTCGAGTGACTGGATGAGCTTGTTTAGGAAAATCGATTGTAGAACATCATCATCATCAAGTACCAAGACTGCTGGCGTAGGTGATCATATTTCCACAACTTTCGATCACGACATTAATTTATTATTGCTGTTTTTGACCTTCTGCCAAACCATTCTCTAAAGCTGTCAGGTATCTTTTCTCTTTGCTTCACTCTATCTCTTCGTCCCTCAAAATTTCCCAGTTCTTACAATATATTCTTGCTGTTTTCTTCTCATTACATGGCCACAAAAATGATAATTGTTTCTTCCTAATATTGGAAATTAGCTGTCTTTTTGCTTTAGCCTCTTTTAGAACGTTTTCATTACCATTCTTAGCTGTACATGGTGTTCTCAACATTCTTCTGTAAAACCACATTTCTACAGCCTCCGGTGATTTTCTTGTCTGTTGTCCTATTGTTCATGATTGTAGAACATATTTTCTTCTAATCACTTTGTGTGTGTAATGGAATAAGCATGTATGTTATCTTCCTGGTAAAAAACACATTAGACAATAGACTAAAGTATCATCTATAAACAACTGTGCGCATAGCATCGTCTGGTAATTGTGTGCAGCACTTTCTCCTTATCTGGAATGTTTACTTCTGGCAGTTTATTCTGTAGAAATATTCAAATATCTTATGACAACTGACACTTCAGAGAAATAAATGACATCAAATGCAACAGACATTTTAAGAGAACATATCGGTAAATAAGCAACGAAATTGATAAATATCCGCGCAAACAGAAAATTGTGGAGAATCATTGATAACTTATGCCAGGTGACATGAGTAGTGTATATCCAGTGAAACGATGCGTAAAAGTTGCTTTAAAGGCACCATATTCCTTATATTAATAGTCTACACGTGCATCGAGGCACATTTTTTGGTGCCGTTTTTCCTTATATGAGAGTCTACACTTTTTTCCTTATATGAGAGTCTACCAGCCCATTTTTGTTCCGGTCGTGGTGACCTCTCGGGTGACCTCTCTGGTGACCTCTCGTGGTGGGGGCGGCGGTGGTGTTGTGAAGGGGTGGTGTTGTGAAGGGGTGGGCGGTGGTGGTATCATAACTTTCACATTCTTTCTTTGTACTTTCAATGGTGCCGTAACTTTGTACATTATACTCTCAGGCAATAAAAAAACAGTGACTTTCAAAACAGTTTTATTTAAGTTTTAAAAACTTCCTTTAGAATTAAAGGTAACAGCTTAGGCCGTTACACATGCTACACGAAGCTACGTTAATGAACTTAGTAACTACACGCCAAACGCGAAACACCGCGTTAATAACGTTAAGCGAGATCAAAGAGCCCGGTTCCCGTTAGACGGGCCGCGAGATCAAAGAGCCCGGTTCCCGTTAGACGGGCCGCGAGAGATCAAAGAGCCCGGTGAGTACTTACTTTCGGTTAGACGGTCCGCGAGATCAAAGAGTCCGCCCCCCGCATGGAAATCGCCGTAGCCGGTAAGTGTTCATCAGGAGTGTCATTTAACAGGGGAATTTTACGATACCGATGTTTTAATGTGAGACGCTTGGGGGTAATTAATATGTTTGTGCTGTTTCGTGTTCAAAGACCCTGTTTCGCGGTGAAAAGTTTCGATTGAATGTTTGAGCGCGAGACTGGCCAGGGGTACGTTAATTACTTTTTAACATCTGAGCGGCTGGAGTGTCATTTAACAGGGGAATTTTACGATACCGATGTTTTAATGTGAGACGCTTGGGGAAATTAACAGTGACAAGTTTATTTGTGTATTGCTTTATTCGTATATATCTCACAATAGATAACACAGGGGTAGACAATAATGTATTCTTTAACTATTGTACATTATAGACAAGTATAATACATAAGAAACAAAGTAGTTTTTTTACAAGTGTTATACATGATAGTGTTAAATGGATAAAGGGGAGGTGGTAACGTTGTCAGAATGGACCTGTCGCTTGATGGGGTGAGGTAGTAAGTTGGAAGTTGTAGTAGTAGTAGGTTAGAAGTTGGCGTGTATTAGAAGTAGTAGGTTAGAAGTTGGAGTAGTAGTAGGTTAGAAGTTGGCGTGTATTAGAAGTAGTAGTTTAGAAGTTGTAGTTGTAGAGGTCGTTGGTTGTGGAAGTTGTAGTTGTAGAGGTAGTTGGTTGTGGACGTTGTAGTTGTAGATGTAGTTGGTTGTGGAAGTTGTAGTTGTAGAGGTAGTTGGTTGTGGAAGTTGTAGTTGTAGAGGTAGTTGGTTGTGGACGTTGTAGTTGTAGACGTAGTTGGTGTAGAAGTTGTAGTAGTGAAAGTTGTAGTAGAGCAGGGGACGACGTTCAAATTAATAGACGACGACTTTTATTTGACTGACTCAACAAGCAAAGACCAAAACGTTACTTCCAAACCCACGAAAGCTTAGACTTTGGAGTTCTATAGCTTTAGCACTTCAACGAATGACAGACAACAGTAATGGTGAACCTAACAGATAAGAAAACTTAGTTCCAAACCCCAAAATTTCGTCTCATAACTAAAAAGTTGAACTCAAAACATTAAAAATCTAGGTCCAAAGTCAAAATAGTTAGACACGGAAGGGCAAAATGGCATATTCTTTCCAACCAATACTTCCTATTCTTCTACACATCTGCATCTCGAAGCCTTCGAATTTATATTCAATGTTTGGCTACTGACTATATTTTGCGCCGATTGCTCAGAGTCGTTTCTATATTCAACCACTGAACTCTCTTTTTATTGGCGGCATGTTTCTCTCTCTCTCTCCCTCTAAATCGCTGTCTCTTTCGCTCTTGCTCGTTCTCTCTCTCTCTCTCTCTCTCTCTCTCACTCTCTCTCTCTCTCTGACATGTCGTTGCATCAGACATGTATGTCATATCGTTATATATCAGACACGCATGTTGTCGACTGTGGCGAGATGGATGAATGTAGATTGTCTAGTGTGTCGGGATGGATGTATGTAGGTTGTCTAATGTGTCGGGATGGATGAATGTAGGTTGTCGAATGTGTCGAGATGGATGAATGTAGGTTGTCGACTGTGTCATGATGCTTGTATGTAGGTTGTCGACTGTGTCATGACGCTTGTATATAGGTTGTCTAGTGCCGCATGATGGTTATATGTATGTTGTCTAGTGTATCATGCTGATTGTATGTAGATTGTCTGGTGTGTCGGGATGGCTGAATGTAGGTTGTGTCTAGTGTGTCGTGATGAGTGTATGTAGATTGTCTAGTGTGCCATGATGGTTGTATGTAATTGTCGAGTGTGCTCCAACAAACCGCCGTGTCATTTAAACTTCTTTGAACACAATGGACACGGATGTTCACCAGAAGAAACCTCATTATGAGAAACCATCTGGAGAAAATCCAATAACCCTTTCGTCAACCATATTTAACATACCTAGTTAAACTTCAATCCCAACAATACTTATCATACCTACTTTAAACACATTAATAAAATTGAATAACCTTTTATCGATAAGCCTTAATATACTTTAAGAGCGAATAGAAAAATATTCCAACTTACAGTGTAAAATATAATGTCATTCCGATAGACTGAACACTAGTATGAACTTCCTTGAAGCAAACAAACTTATAACACGAAAGCCCCGAAGGGTCTAATTTAAATATAAATTGGTAACAAATGAATACATTATCCAATCAGCGAGTTACTATGCCAACATCGACTGATATCTGGATTAACCAATCAGAGAAGAGTATTAACATGGTAGGCGGAGCAAAGAAATGACTGACATCTGTATTATAATCATTCAGGGAAGAGTATTTGCATGTGAGGCGGAGCAAAGAAATGACTGACATCTGTATTATAACCATTCAGAAAAGAGCATTAGCATGGGAGGCGGAGCAAAGAAATGACTGATATCTGTATTATAACCATTCAGAAAAGAGCATTACTATGAACGACAGAGTGATTAACCAATCATAGAAGAGAGTAACTTTGAAAACGGTTCCAGTTCCATCTTATGGTAAATAAATTGGTCGGTTTCTCATCGAGGATCGTGGGCGTTTCTGGTCAAAAAACCATATAATGTGTTTGGATAAACTTATGAAGGAGTTTATGTTCCTGGGGGTTGATATTATTCATACATATGATAAGACGTGTAAGAAACATTCCAAGTTTTATAAAGCGATGGTTAACCTAGTATATACATTATCGGAGAGAAATGGGCTGTTATTTACTGGAACAATTCACAGAGTCGGTGGTCATGCTATTTACGCCACGTTTGTAACCATCGTTATCGAGATACTTTCAGACCGAATTCTTAATTTAGGTCGCCTTGTCGTTCTATATACCCTCGCCTATCGATTAGTTAAGAATCATATCAAAGACATGTTCGACTCTGATTACGACATTTGTGTTTTAGAAACGGATTTTGGTATTTAGACCGGTGTTATCATAGGAAGAGAATTTGGAGAGTGGTTACTAAAAGAAGGTGGTTTGGAAAATTTTCTAGACCTCTCTAACGAAGAAGCTACAACACTTTGGACTCTACTTCGCAACAGCCTTTGGTCTTTAAGAGCTTTACCTAGAAATGTTTATCTGTGAGTTTATATATTTTCCCTAATAAAAGTTTGGTAACCCCACAGCATTTGTTACTGCCTTACAATATTGTTTACCAGGTCACGACACCCCTCACACTGATGCTGAGGGTTGTCCTGTAGTAGGCCTGCGATTGTAATAAGAATGGTTTGCTCCAGCTTTGAAATCTGAAATTTTCACAAAAAGAGATGGTGTTACTCAGTTCCCCTATAATGGGGATGATGAGTTACTAAAATAGATTTTGATCTCTGATGCAATACCTGATTAGTTACTAAAATAGATTGTGACCTATGATCCAATAACAGAATACTCATTGTACTGGTGACCAATTGAGACTATATGTACTCATTCACCCAATACTCTCACATCAATTTGGAAAAGTGAATTCCCAGCCATTGAAAAGTATGTTGTCACGATAGGTGTGTCAATAACAAGGAACAAAAATCATTAAAGACATCCTAATTAAGTTGTGAAATTTTGGTGGTTGAGAGATAAATCTGAAGATAAGCACATCAAACTATAAGAACAAGGAAACAATCGTATATTACACACTCTTAGAGACAGTGTTAAGTTAACACGTATTTACTGTAGTTAAAATAGAAGGTTATAAATTGAGTAGAGGTAAACTTATACATTATGGCTCATCTGCTTTTTCGAATAAACTCAAGTTCAGAAGACGAAGACAGTGATGAAGATAGTGATTTTTCAATGAGCACGGAAACCACGACAATATGGCCTAGTGGTAATATTAATAACGGTTTAACTTTAGACTCAATTTTCAAAAAGACAAATATACATGAAAGGTTTTTAAACTCTAGTGAAACCTCTGACACCTACATCACCGGTTCTCAAAATCAGGTAGCTGGAAGACTGGAGATTCCAACTGAAATAATTAACAACCACTCCTCGACTGATAATAGAGATATACAAAACTTTGAACATGATATTTATTTTGAACAAATTAATGCAACGTGGAACGAACAATACGCTTGCAGCCAGCAAGGTGATACACTAAACAATAGAGCTACCAAGGTAAGTAATTACTTTGGAGTCGAGTTTACCTTTTGATTTTGATATTCTCTGTTTCTCCTTCATTATCTTTATTACTGGGTTATTACACAACTAGTAGAGACATTATCTTTATTGATGATGAAAAAGAGTAAATTTCCACATGGAATGTAAATTTTGAAACTAGTTGCTAAAAATGATAGACGTTTTAGTAAAGGAAACCGAAAAAATAAAGAACTCATCCTTAATACTATAAAGAAGTAACTGTAATATCAAAGAAAATGACAAGTTGAATAATATTAATACTGGTAAATCCTTTGAAGTGTTATCCTCTGGAGGTGGAGTAGAGTAAATTGTACGTAGAAGCAGGTTTAACTTACCCAAGAGACTCATGGACAATAGGTTACTAGGTGAGAAGCGAAAGAGATATCCAATACTTGGATGTTGTGACTTGTAATGAGAACCGGTTTAATAACTTGTACCAACTTGAAAACGTGAGGGGTGAAAAGACAGAGGGAAACAAAGAGAAATGACATCAGCTACAGAGTTGTGCAGAGATATTTTATTATAAAGTGTTTTTCATTTAGAAGTTTTTTGCTGGCTTTTAAACCTAAATTGTCTCGTTTCTTTTAGGTTCATTTTTGTGAAGAAACGATTGTTTTAACAATCCACGATGATGAAAATGACGAACCCAATTATTTTTGGCAGCAGTTTTCTATAGACAAGGAGCGCTTCATAAACCGTATACTAGAATGTGGCAAAATTATTTTCCCCATCCTAGCTATTGATCACAGAGCCAAGATTCTAAAAAGTATTTCAGAAGTAATAGAAACTAAAGTTTAGTTGATATTTTACTTGCCAAGCCCAATCCTGTGTTCACAAGAACACTTCCCTCTAATGAACATGCTATACTCGAGTTTGTCTCCAACTTGTCAGTGTAGGCCCCGCCCTCTGGATCATCATTTGTTTTGATGACTCCATGGATACATCGGCTTCGTGGAACAAACTTCCCATGACTCATCAAAGATGGCCGCTCTCTGAACATGTCTCATCACGTCCAATGACGTATTGCATCAGTTACTATAAATAGAACGTATTCCATTGGTTACTATAAACAGACTGGCCACGCCCCCTTGTTACAGGGTATAAAGGGCAGCCGTTCTCAGTGCTGCTACATACAGAAAGTCAGAGCCCTGCTACCAAGTCGTGTGTTTTTTAGAATGGAGTCCGTTAGAGTGAATATGTGTGATTCCGCTGTTAATGTTGACTGTGATGGTGCTTTTTTCTATGCATCTCGTAATGGCGAGTATGTAAAGCCTCTACAAAAGAATGGTTTGAAGGCTGTCTCAGTTTCGAGATATCGAGCAAAGAATTTAATTCATCTTAGAAAATACGATGGCAAAACGGGGTTGAAATTCCCAACACGTTACGGTATAACACTAACACAGCCTGAATTTGAGACTTTAGTGGGTCTGAAGTCTACGATTCTCTCAGAGTGTGACAGACTACAAGTAGCCACAGGTGATGCGTCTACGAGTCTCTCAGCTGAGTGTGACAGTATACAAGCAACCACTGATGGAGCTTCTACATTTCGCTCAGACTATGACAGAGAACAAACAGCCAATGAGGGTGAGTGGTCGATCGCTGCTCCTCCCGTTTATGACGACTTCCAGTATCAACAGAGTAACCTTTCGACTGTTCTCACAGAAACAGCTCAGAAACGAATTGATCCCCGTTCGATCACTAATATAACTGATGGATCTTATGCTATTAAGAACAATAAACAAAATTGTGTTAAGTTTTGCGATCCTTATGTATTTAAAAAAACACGTGGGAGACCACGTAAACTTGTAATTTAAGCACTATACACATGACTATGTTGTTATATGTGTACTTTTTCAGATGATTTGTATCCATATTTGCACTATTTAAAGCATCGTTGTTCAATTATAAATATTTGAACGTGTAACATGTGTTGTCTAGTTTTATTGTGAAAATAAACATTATAAAAAGATCATATTTGTTTGTTTTTTATTTGACTTATTTTAATTTTAATGAGTTTATTCGAAAAAGTAGATGAGCCATAAGGTATAAGTTTACCTCTACTCAATTTATAACCTTCTATTTTAACTACAGATAAATACGTGTTAACTTAACACTGGCTCTAAGAGTGTGTAATATACGATTGTTTCCTTGTTCTTATAGTTTGATGTGCTTATCTTCAGATTTATCTCTCAACCACCAAAATTTCACAACTTAATTAGGATGTATTTAATGATTTTTGTTCCTTGTTATTGACACACCTATCGTGACAACAAACTTTTCAATGACTGGGAATTCACTTTTCCATATTGATGTGAGAGTATTGGGTGAATGAGTACGTACAGTCTCAATTGGTCACCAGTACAATGCGTATTCTGTTATTGGATCATAGGTCACAATCTATTTTTAGTAACTAATCAGGTATTGCATCAGAGATCAAAATCTATTTTTAGTAACTCAACATCCCCATTATAGGGGAACTGAGTAACACCATCTCTTTTTGTGAAAATTTCAGATTTCAAAGCTGGAGCAAACCATTCTTATTACAATCGCAGGCCTACTACAGGACAACCCTCAGCATCAGTGTGAGGGGTGTCGTGACCTGGTAAACAATATTGTAAGGCAGTAACAAATGCTGTGGGGTTACCAAACTTTTATTAGGGAAAATATATAAACTCACAGATAAACATTTCTAGGTAAAGCTCTTAAAGACCAAAGGCTGTTGCGAAGTAGAGTCCAAAGTGTTGTAGCTTCTTCGTTAGAGAGGTCTAGAAAATTTTCCAAACCACCTTCTTTTAGTAACCACTCTCCAAATTCTCTTCCTATGATAACACCGGTCTAAATACCAAAATCCGTTTCTAAAACACAAATGACGGAATCAGAGTCGAACATGTCTTTGATATGATTCTTAACTAATCGATAGGCGTGGGTATATAGAACGACAAGGCGACCGAAATTGAGAATTCGGTCTGAAAGTATCTCGATAACGATGGTTACAAACGTGGCGTAAATAGCATGACCACCGACTCTGTGAATTGTTCCAGTAAATAACAGCTCATTTCTCTCAGATAATGTATATACTAGGTTAGCCATCGCTTTATAAAACTTGGAATGTTTCTTACACGTCTTATCATATGTATGAATAATATCAACCCCCAGGAACATAAACTCCTTCGTAAGTTTATCCAAACACATTCTATGGTTTTTTGACCAGAAACGCCCACGATCCTCGATGAGAACCCGACCATTTCATTTACCATAAGATGGAACTGGAACCGTTTTCAAAGTTACGCTCTTCTATGATTGGTTAATCACCCTGTCGTTCATAGTAATGCTCTTTTCTGACTGGTTATAATACAGATGTCAGTCATTTCTTTGCTTTGCCTCCCATGCTAATGCTCTTGTCTGACTGGTTATAATACAGATATCAGTCATTTCTTTGCTTCGCCTCCCATGCTAATGCTCTTTTCTGAATGGTTATAATACAGATGTCAGTCATTTCTTTGTTCCGCCTCCCATGCTAATACTCTTCTCTGAATGGTTATAATACAGATGTCAGTCATTTCTTTGCTCCGCCTACCATGTTAATACTTTTCTCTGATTGGTTAATCCAGGTATCAGTCGATGTTGGCATAGTCACTCTCTGAATGGATCATGTTTTCATTTGTTACCAATGTATATTTAAACTAGACCCTTCGGGGCTTTCGTGTTATAAGTTTGGTTGCTTCAAGGAAGTTCATACTAGTGTATCGGAATGACATTATATTTTACACTGTAAGTTGGAATATTTTTCTATTCGCTCTTAAAGTATATTAAGGCTTATCGATAAAAGGTTATTCAATTTTATTAATGTGTTTAAAGTAGGTATGATAAGTATTGTTGAGATCGAAGTTTAACTAGGTATGTTAAATATGGTTGACGAAAGGGTTATTGGATTTTCTCCAGATGGTTTCTCATAATGAGGTTTCTTCTAGTGAACATCCGTGTCCATTGTGTTCAAAGAAGTTTAAATGACACGGCGGTTTGTTGGAGCACACTCGACAATTACATACAACCATCATGGCACACTAGACAATCTACATACACTCATCACGACACACTAGACACAACCTGCATTCAGCCATCCCGACACACCAGACAATCTACATACAGTCACCATGACACACTAGACAACATACATATAACCATCATGCGACACTAGACAACCTACATACAAGCGTCATGACACAGTCGACAACCTACATACAAGCATCATGACACAGTCGACAAACTACATTCATCCATCTCGACACAGTCGACAACCTACATTCATCCATCCCGATACACTAGACAACCTTCATACAGCCATCCCGACACACTAGACAATCTACATTCATCCATCTCGACACAGTCGACAACATGCGTGTCTGATATATAACGATATGACATACATGTCTGATGCAACGACATGGCAGAGAGAGAGAGAGAGAGAGAGATAACGAGCAAGAGCGAAAGAGACAGCGATGGAGAGGGAGAGAGAGAGAGAAAGAGAGAGAGAGAAACATGCAGCCAATAAAAAGAGAGTTCAGTGGTTGAGTATAGAATCGACTCTGAGCAATCGGCGCAAAATATAGTCAGTAGCCAAACATTGAATATAAATTCGAAGGCTTCGAGATGCAGATGTGTAGAAGAATAGGAAGTATTGGTTGGAAAGAATATGCCCTTTTGCCCTTCCGTGTCTAACTATTTTGACTTTGGACCTAGATTTTTAATGTTTTGAGTTCAACTTTTTAGTTATGAGACGAAATTTTGGGGTTTGGAACTAAGTTTTCTTATCTGTAAGGTTCACCATTACTGTTGTCTGTCATTCGTTGAAGTGCTAAAGCTATAGAACTCCAAAGTCTAAGCTTTCGTGGGTTTGGGAGTAACGTTTTGGTCTTTGCTTGTTGAGTCAGTCGAATAAAAGTCGTCGTCTGTTAATTTGAACGTCGTCGCCTGCTCTACTACAACTTTCACTACTACAACTTCTACACCAACTACGTCTACAACTACAACGTCCACAACCAACTACCTCTACAACTACAACTTCCACATCCAACTACCTCTACAACTACAACTTCCACAACCAACTACCTCTACAACTACAACGTCCACAACCAACTACCTCTACAACTACAACTTCCATAACCAACGACCTCTACAACTACAACTTCTAACCTACTACTTCTAATACACACCAACTTCTAACCTACTACTACTCCAACTTCTAACCTACTACTTCTAATACACGCCAACTTCTAACCTACTACTACTACTACAACTTCCAACTTACTACCTCACCCAATCAAGCGACAGGTCCATTCTGACAACGTGACCACCTCCCCTTTATCCATTTAACACTATCATGTATAACACTTGTAAATAAACTACTTTGTTTCTTTTGTATTATACTTGTCTATGATGTACAATAGTTAAAGAATACATTATTGTCTACCCCTGTGTTATCTATTGTGAGATATATACGAATAAAACAATAAATAAATAAACTTGTCACTGTTAATTTCACCAAGCGTCTCACATTAAAACATCGGTATCGTAAAATTCCCCTGTTAAATGACACTCCAGCCGCTCAGATGTTAAAAAGTAATTAACGTACCCCTGGCCAGTCTCGCACTCAAACATTCAATCGAAGCTTTTCACCGCGAAACAGGGTCTTTGAACACGAAACAGCACAAACATATTAATTACCCCCAAGCGTCTCACATTAAAACATCGGTATCGTAAAATTCCCCTGTTAAATGACACTCCTGATGAACACTTACCGGCTACGGCGATTTCCATGCGGGAGGCGGACTCTTTGATCTCGCGGACCGTCCAACCGGAAGTAAGTACTCACCGGGCTCTTTGATCTCGCGGCCCGTCTAACGGGAACCGGGCTCTTTGATCTCGCGGCCCGTCTAACGGGAACCGGTCTCTTTGATCTCGCTTAACGTTATTAACGCGGTGTTTCGCGTTTGGCGTGTAGTTACTAAGTTCATTAACGGAGCTTCGTGTAGCATGTGTAACGGCCTAAGCTGTTACCTTTAATTCTAAAGGAAGTTTTTAAAACTTAAATAAAACTGTTTTGAAAGTCACTGTTTTTTATTGCCTGAGAGTATAATGTACAAAGTTACGGCACCATTGAAAGTACAAAGAAAGAATGTGAAAGTTATGATACCACCACCGCCCACCCCTTCACAACACCACCCCTTCACAACACCACCGCCGCCCCCACCACGAGAGGTCACCCGAGAGGTCACCACGACCGGAACAAAAATGGGCGGGTAGACTCTCATATAAGGAAAGAAGTGTAGACTCTCATATAAGGAAAAACGGCACCAAAAAATGTGCCTCGATGCGCGTGTAGACTATTAATATAAGGAATATGGTGTCTTTAAAGGCACTTTTACGCATCGTTTCACTGGATATACACTACTGACATGGTACATTATGATGATGAATACACGACATTAACAATTGTAATGTACACCACAGTCAATATGCCTTTTTAATGTAAAAATGTACTAGTGCAGCGGCCTATATTAACAATAGTAGCTACAATGGAGGCGATGGTAGTGACCAAGGAATTTAAATGGTTAGAGTCACAAGACTACACCCACGCATGTATACTAAGTGATTTGATGAGCATGATAAAAAAAAGTGGAGGCGGGCTCTGTGCGCATGCAATGGGTAGAGTCGTTGCAGAAATCCAAAATACGTAAGGTCACCTTTGTCTTTGTCCCTGGACATGCGGGAGTACGGGGAAATGAAAGAGCGGACAGGTTGGCTAGCTGCGCTGTCGTTGAGGACGGGCAAACAATGTATCGAGCGGACATCATCAATGCCCTCCGAGATGTGGGAAGAGCACATGACTTCGACAAACACAAATCCACGTCACTTCTTCGGATGATGGAAATGGGAGTTAAGATGGGCACAGCCAGAAATGAGAAACTTAGTGGCCGTGTAAGAAGACTTATCAACCAACATAGAACTGGAGTCATCAGTCGCTTGACACTGAGGGAATTGCTGAGGAGGGAATCTGAGCACCTATGGACGTGTTTGGTGTGCAATGATGATGACGCAAATAACTCAATAACTCAATGGTAACTGCTCTCCGATTTGGTGGTCATATCATGGATATATCAATATTTAATTATTCTGAATAGATCTGACTGTTTTCCATGCAATGACACCAAGCTATCTAGTATTTTCTCTCTTTGTCGTGCACGATCTCTCTTTCCTTGTATTTAGCCAGTTGTAACTAAGTATTCAAACTGTCCTCTTCTCATGATGTGCCTGCCCGAAAAATGTTGATTGTTTCTTGCTGATGTATTTAGTAATTCCCTTTTTGTGTTGGCCTCTTTGAGAACTTCCTCATTGGTCTTTTTAACTGTCCAGGGAACATTCAACATTCCTCTGAAAAATCCCAAATATTGTGTTAGTGACCATAAATTTTACTGACCTTCAGCACATGATTTTTGGGGTAATGTGGTCGGTATTACGCCCGTGCCGCTTTAATTTCCCAGAAAAATTCGGTTACCCATTTAAGGCTGGGTGAATTCGGAAGCCGTCACTTGGAAGCGGACCCTACCTCTTGTCCTTAAATATCTTAACATTCTGTTGTCAAAGGAGATTAGCTTAAAACTATCGCAAAGTTCAGAGTACATGGATTGACGTGATCACCGACTCAGCGTGATTAACACTTTCAGTACGGAAGCTTTTTATCGACGCAACGGAAGAGATTTCAGAGACGAAATTGTTCATGGCTTTAAGAATCAATAGACATATTTATATTTATCTAACATATTATATATGAATTAGATAATTGAACAAGGTATTAGATTTCACCAATATCAAGATGATACAAGACATGTAAAATGAATATGGTTTGATGACGTTCACACTAATCAAATTGAGAGTGACGCACTCTGCTGCAAAACGTACGGAAAGAGTTAAAGCAGTCCCTGATGATGGTTTTAAAAACGTGAACTAATGGCCAGATCGTGGCATATGATCTAAACCACTCTTCTAAATCAGTGCAACGAAAACAATATGTTCATTTAATTAAGAGCATACACGAAAACATCACGTGATTGCTGTGAATAATGTTTATTTTAGGAAAACTTAGATAATTAACTATTGTATAATCAACGAGTTGGTCAGTGAATTAAAATTTATAATCAACACTGTGACTAAAGGTAGTGATGGGGGCACTTTAATATTTTTTTTACTGTGACTAAAACACAAACAACACCATGTGTTTTAATAATGTCATATTCAATGGTACGATCAGGAAATTAATTGTTAAATATGTTGTATATGTTTGATTTAAATATCATTTCCATCATCATCATGTGCCATACCGGTTGGCGCAAACGATCATGTCCTTCCATAATCTTCTTTCTACTGTGCATCGTATCAGTTCTGTTGTTGACTGTTTGCCATGCCATGGCATCAAAAGATCATGATCAAGTTATCCAGTATTTTCTCTCTTTTTCGTCCGCGATCTCTTTTTCCTTTATTTTGCCATTTGTAACCAAGTATTCCAACTTTTCTCTCTCATAATGTGCCCGAAAAATGTGATTGTTTCTTTCTGATGTCTTTTAGGAGTTCCCTTTTCGTGTTGGTCTCTTTGAGAATTTCCTCATTCGTCTTTTAGCTGTTAGGGAACTTTCAACATTCTTTTGAGAAATCCCATCTCTTTGGCCTCTAATCGTCTTTTCATCTGTTTGTTTACAGTCCATGATTCGCTTCCATAGGTCAAGATTGCCATCAAATTTGCATTTGTACATAATTTTACTCGGCAGTATAAGAAGGTAGTCTGCCATCATGTCTAACACTTTTTTATTGAAACATTAACATCACAAGGTGTTTTCTTTATTGCTATCTTCGCTGTGTTCAGTTCTGTCTACTTCGTTATACCAAGTTTGGTTCGTGATAATGGAAGACAGACAGTCTTAGTGTGCTTCTCTTGTGGGAATTATTGCAACCACACAGGCAAATGAGATGACTAGAAATCAACACTGCTATCAGTGATGCCGCTCTTTTAAGCTAGTTTGGAACACGTGATTGATCAAGCTGGTCCGACTCTTTATATTTGTACACACCACCCAGCCAGCCACTCGAGCTGTAACTATGAACAAACTGATAAATGCAAGTGAGAAACAATGGGTTTCCACATAGTTCTGGGATGTCAATATTGAGGGGGTGGGGTAGGGGTATGTGGGGGGGGGGGGAGAACACATTTTCCGTTATACGCGATTTTGTTGCATTCTATATTAAAATATTATTTGCCATTTTCCCAACTAACACACTCTAATTTAATCATTATATGGGATATTATGTAGTCATAGTCAGTTATGGTTACTTTTTGTCGTAATTTCCTAAGTGATTTAACTATCGTTATTTTATGAAAGCGTTATGGATGAGAGGATGATGCAGTAAGGTGTGCAATGCCTTGGTTTACTTACTGCCTGTTCCAGGTTCAAATCTCAAATGTGACGAAATTTTTTTTTAGACCGACACGACTTTCGAGGCACGTCATTTAATAAAATGAGCATCATCAATTGTTTTACTGGGAAAGTATACTAGAACTAGTGTGATACTGCATTATTTATAAATATGGAAATTATAAATCAAGGCCTAATGCCAAAATCATGGTTTAGGAAAAAGATATGACAGAGAAGAGAGATTAATACACTTTTGTGAAGAAAACAGGCTGATAATATGCAACACCTACTTTGAGCAAGAGATAAGATAATTATACACATAGAAAAGCCATAGATATAAGAATAGGAATCAAATAGATTGCATAATGATTAAAGAGAGATTCCGGAACAGCGTCAAAAAGCCAAAACCTAGCCAGGAGCAAACATTAATTCAGATCACAATCCTATAATGATTTCAATTAAAATCAAATTAAAAAGAAACAAACAAAAGACTAATTCAGCAATACCACTAGATATAACAGATTTTAATCAGAACGATGTTAAAGAAACTTATAGTGTACAAGTAAAGAATACAAATCAGAAGCTGCTAAAAGAAAGATTTGAGCAGTACAGAAGAGAAAATCCTGAAGAAAAAAATTACAATCAGATAGCAATGCATAAAAAAACAGCATACAAGAATCTTGTAACACCTTACCCAAAAAGTAAAATAACAAAAAATCTAAAATGGATAACTATCAACATCTTACGAAAATGGAAGAAAGAAGGCATGTGAAGAAAACTGCCCGATACAAGGAAATTGATAATGAAATATGCAAAATGTGCAAAAAGGCAAAAGAAGACTGACTCAACTAAAGATGTCTAGAAGTCTAAACTATGGAAAGTAAACAGAATTTAAAAGGTATGCACATAGAAATAAAGAGAATGACTAATAAAGACAAAAAAGCTGCAGGAAACGGTTGTATTGCAAACAAAGAGGGAAGAATCCTAACAGACAACAAAGATATAATCGATAGATGGCAGGAATATATAACAGAATTATTTCATGACGAAAGGGACAACAAATGTACGTCCAGCTATAAAATCCTAAAATCTGAAGAACAAAAAGCTATACAAACAAAAAAGGGAAAAGCAGCAGGACCTGACAATATACATATAGAGATATTACAGGCACTAGACTATTTTGCATTGGAGTAAGAACAGTCATATGCAATGACATATACCATACAGGATATATACCAAATCAACTAAATGCATCAACATTCATTGCAGCTAAAAAGCTAAAATCTTAGGATTTTTCAACACCTACATTTGTTGTAATCAAATCACCAATTAAAAAGGCAAATTTCACGTGCACACCGCACAATCCTAGCACAATTTTGCACTCTTAACTTGTAAGACGGGCGCCACTCCGAGTAATATCCGGTTTCGTGTTTTTTTGGTCCAGAGACGTATTTTGACAAAATATTTACTCTTAATGAATATTCCTGTATGTGTGATAATTTGTAAGCTGTTGTGAAGTGAATACTTGATTTTTAAAACCATGAAGAGTTTAAAGTGTAAATTCATCATTATGCAAAAGGTAACTGTGTTATTGTACATGCAATTTTGCAAGGAATCTAAAAGAGGTCGGTTATATTAATATTCAATGTAATGCAGATTAACCTCAGACGGAAGATGTACAAAAGAGGTGAGATACAAAATGACTCAGGCAAAAGCAGCTTTCCGGAAAATGAGGAAGATACTATGCAATACATTTTTGACAACAGAAACAAGATAAAGAGTTCTGTTCTTATATGTTATGTAAAGCCAGTCTTAACATATCGAAGTGAATCATGGGCAATAGGACAACAGACAAGAAAATCACTGGAGTCTGTAGAAATGTAGTTTTACAGAAGAATGTTGACAATACCATGGACAGCTGAGAAGAGTAATGAACATTTTCGGAAAGAGGTCAAAGCAAAAAGAGAGCTAATTTTCAATATTAGGAAGAAACAATCATCATTTTTTGGCCATGTAATGAGAAGAGAACAATTGGAATATATTGTTAAAACTTGTAAAATTAGGGGACGAAGATATAGAGTGAAGCAAAGAGAGAAAAAACCAGACAGCTTAAGAGAATGGCTTGGCAGAAGGTCAACAACAGAAATTATAAAGAACTGTCGAGATCGAAAGATGTGGAGAGACATGATCACCTACGCCAGTAGGCCCGGTACTTGATGATGATGATGATGTAATACGAATACGCCTTTGGTTTGCTTAGTTTGAAAATTAACATAATTTACAGTAAAGTCTAATGTTTAGAGCACGCGGTTTGATATTTTCCTAAAATTTTATAACAAAAAACGATTTGTGCAAAAATCAGACTACCTTTGTACTTAAATGTTGTAAAATCTGAAGGTCGGTGAAAAAATAATATTTCAAGGAAAAGAATTACATAACTTCATCGAACAGTTTCCGAAATAATTGATCAACTCTGTGGGCACGAATATGTGAACGAACTATAGGTACTGGTGCCAATTGTATGACTTTTATCTCTTCACTCCGCATGTCTCTGTTGTCAAACGTAACAGCAAGAGCAGGTACGTTTATCATTTCTTCATTGTATTAACACTGTTTACTTTGTTTTAGTAACTTTCATCAATTATTATAAAGCAGTTTAATTAGGGACAGCTGTGGGGAGACCGGGGATGCATTTGTGAACTACGTCATTGTTTTACACTTCAAGATTTGCCTGGGACGGGGATAAAGGAGATCTAAGCGTTTATGGACAGTTGTTCGATGTTCAATGAGGATAATCCGACGATTAGCTCCAACACTAACACATTAAATTCTATAGTTTCACAATGTGTTTAAAAGCGGGGATACATATGGCGGTACCCGAAGTTGCCTAATAATATATTTTGCTTTGTTTTGCATTTTAGATGGTGATTCTGATTCTACTTCTACTTTTCCCTTTTCACTGATACCTAAAAGATGTCGTGGTTTATATCATTTGCCGTTCTTGAGCTGCTCGAATTGTCTGAATTAGTGATTTTCCTTTGTTGTAACATGTATCTGTCACTGCATCTGTCCATCTTCTTCTGGGTCTTCCTCTTGGTCTTTTTCAATGCATTCTCGAGAAGAACGCCCTTGATGGTGGTTGGTGAGGATTCATTCTGGCCAGGTGGCCAAACCATTTAAGTTGTTGTTCTATATATTCTTTGCAGGGTTTTGTTCCTACAATTATTCTTATGGTTTCATTTAGTATTCTCTCTTCTTGTGTTGTTTGTTACTTCTCTTAAGCATCGCATCTCACATGTATTTATCTTTCTTAATTGTGATTTAGAAAGGGTCCATGTTTGACTTTCATAGTACAAATTTGGTATGAAAATGCTATTTATCATTTGTTGTTTAGCTGGCATAGAAATGTTTGGATGTCTTAGCAATGGTGAAAGCTAGTATGTGACAGCATTTGCCTTTTGTATTCTCATGTCAATTTCTCTGTCTAGTTTTCCATCTTCTGTGAACATTCAATGTGTTCAATAATTGGTTTAAGTAAAAATGTGACTAGAACGATTTAACACACCGTTAATTAATGCAGATTGTTTTCTTATCTCTCCAGTTCCTGCAACACGATATTATTTTGAATCAAGTCATGTGACACTATAGAGTGTTCTTAATTTCACAGCACATCACACACTTCTCCAGACGAAATATTGGTAAGTTATTGATGATTTCAACTGAATATCTTCTCTGTATAGCAGCATTTCGTTTTTGATAAAACTGTTGAGTCGTTAATAAAAACAAGAACTGACTTTTCTTATTTTAATGTTGTCTTTTTAAGGCGGTTACTTTAAACATTCGTTTATATGGTAGGGAACGAGCCGATATTAACAATCCGTTTTCCAATCTCACATTTCTTTCAAACTTGTACCATGTTTAACTAATGTTTCATTGGTAGTTACACTTTTTTTTTACTTCGTAATAGGGGACTGACTGGTCTCAAGACAAGACGCCGGTCTAGAAACAGAGAGTTTGTAAGTTCAAATCCCGGCTACAGCAGTTGAGACTTTTATTTGTGAAGTCTCAGCAGTGAAACTCAGCTTGAATCATCATGTACTCATCTTCTTCTACCTTTAAGCTCCCAGTGGAGCATAGGTCTTCAATAAACACTTTCCAAGTCGTTCTGTTTTTTGCCATTCTTTTAAGATCATTCCATGTCTTCCCCATCATCTTCATCTCTGCTTCGATCTGTCTTCTCCAAGAATTCCTTGGTCTTCCTCTTTGTCTTTTCCCCTGGGGATTCCAAAAAAGGGCCTGTTGTGTAATACTCTCAGTTGGCTTCCGTAGTGTGTGTCATATCCATTGCCATCGTCTTCGCTGTATCTCTTTATGCACTGGTATTTGACCGGTACATTTCCATAATTCCACGTTAGTGACTTTGTCCTGCCATTTCCATCCCTCTATTCTGCTCAAGCTTCCATTAATGAAAGTCTGTACCTTCGTGATTGTCAATTTTATTATTCTCCATTTTTCACAGCCATATAATAGGACCGACTTAACATTTGAGTTAAACATTTTTATTTTTGTATTTAGCCTAATTTCTTTGGATTTCCATATGTTTCCCAGTGTAATGAAAACTCCTCTTGATTTTGATATCCTTATTTTGGTAGCATTTTCTGTTCCTCCCTCTTTATCTATATTACTGCCCAGATATATGTAAGATTGCACGTCTAGTAGAGGTATTTCTCCTAGTTTTATT
Source organism: Megaustenia siamemsis (assembly GCA_032433765.1). Taxonomy (NCBI): domain Eukaryota; kingdom Metazoa; phylum Mollusca; class Gastropoda; order Stylommatophora; family Ariophantidae; genus Megaustenia; species Megaustenia siamemsis. Next base: position 51,608,904 of record JAVIAB010000108.1, read on the forward strand.
TGGTTATTGACAACTGCATTAATTCTTTTAATGTTCGTCTTATCTCTATTAATCTTTAGTCCTAGCTGTTGTGATCTCTCATCTAATATACTCATTTTATCCTGCATCTGTTGATGGCTGTGTGATAGGAGAGCTATGTCATCAGCAAAGTCTAAATCATCAAGTTGTTTGGTCAGTGACCACTGGATCCCATTTCTGTTGTTTTGAGTTATTTTCATAACCCAATCTATGGCCAGTAGAAAGAGAAATTGAGACAGAAGGCATCCTTGCCTTACTCCTGTTCTTATTTCAAATGCTTCTATAAGCTGTCCTTCATGCACCACACTACATTTTGTCCCATCATACATTGTATTTATCAGGTTAATAAATTTTATTGGGATTCCGTAATGACTCAGCAACTTCCAAAGCATTCTTCTGTCTAAACTATCAAATGCCTTTTCGTAATCTATGAATCCAATATGTACTCATCGACTGAACAAATATGATTATGTGGGAAGTGGGATTTATCAACGACAAGGAATCTCTGTACACACGGCTGCCAAGCAACAACAAACAAGTTAACATGCACAATTCAATTCCTATGCTCTAGGGACTTCGCCGTAGGTTAAAGCTGGCGAAAGCAAATAAAAGAAACAACATAATAAATCAAGTCATTTTGTAGCACACAATTCTAGTGTTCGTTCAAGCCACATTCGATATCTGTCTGCACTCTATAGTTTCATTCTAACATCACTCAAGTACTGAAAATATTTTTTTTTAAATCCACGTTACATCATTTATAAAAGAGTAATATACCACCTTATTATATCTCTGTATAAATTATGTTATTATCCTATATATATAAAACAGTCATTTACCATATCTGCACGATTCCAGTACCTTATGTTTCTATTTTATTATGCCATCATTACTTGCACAATTTCACAATGGGCAGTAACCATGTCTTCAACAGCAGTGTGCATAAAATAGTTTGAATGAAAAAAAAAAAAATAAAAATATTTATGTAACAATCTACAATTTAAATGACATTGTAGAACATTGATGAGGAATCTTACGTTTTTTAAAATAATATTTATCGAATAGCTTGTATATTCAATATACGTGTGTAAACAACTATATAAGACGCTTGATAATGTACTTTCCGTTTTCGTTGTCTATACATTTATACTGGACAAAGCCATCAACTTAAGGTTTCATTGTAGAGCATTCACTGGAATAGATCTCATCGTTATATATAAACTTTTGTAGAGTTTGAGAAGACACTTAATTCACCTTCCATAGCGTTGGAAAATCGTATATGCATAGGGCTTCCCTTTCCGAATAAAATCATCAATAACCTAAAGAACATGTACGACGGCAACCATTGCTGTGAAAGTCTTGAAGGACAGTAGACAGACTGGTTCAGTCATAACGGGAGTTAGACATGGATTTATTTTGTGACCACTCATTTTCCTTGTGGTTATGTACCGGATCATTCGAATGGTTGTTAGAGATAGAACAAGAGAAACTACAAGGGGTCTCAGGGTTCGTCTTAAAGATACTGACTCTGTCGAAGACCTTAGAGACTAGGAACTGAATTGTGCGTGTTATTCAATTTTTCCCTGGCAGGATTGTGCACAGGGGTCACTCGCCGCACAGGCAGATAGCTTTGTCTTCGGATGTGCTAATGTTTATTTCGTCGATGAGTAATTGACGTTTCAAGCTGTGCCTCACTGCTGAGATCAGGGATGGTTGAAAATAAAATCACATTTGGTGCAGTCTGGATTTGAACTCACAATCTCTTTGTCTCGAGACGGACGTCTTGCCTTGAGACCAACTAATCCCTGACTTTGCAGATGATTTTGGACTGCGTTTCTATTATCACCAGGACATAAAAGAGAAAACAGAGTAGTTCAGTTTTCTAACACAGTAATCGAATCAACATATATCTGTTCACCAATAATTTCGTTATGCCGTCTGACATTGGTTTTATATTATATCTTCTTCTCTACGAGCTTCTGTGTGAAAAGATTGCATCTGTGCAGTTTCTTTTTTTTCTAATTGTCAATTGTTCTTCCGTTGACTGGGGTTGTACAATGTGTCTTAATCTTGGTTCTATAATCCTGACATACATTTTGCCTACGTGGCTCAGCAGTATTATGCCACGGTGTTGTTAACATTCTCTTTTGTATCCGTTAGTCTTCCAAATGGGAATTATTGTAGTCAGTCAATGGGTGATTGGTGTTGCTTTCTATTTATTGATCGGTAATAATTTCAATACAAAAAACCTACCGCCATTCGGCTTTTACTGGCGTTCACTCTGACATTACTTGATGGAAGTTCTTACAAACTCTGTTTACAATTTGTTGAATAGTTTCCCTTTACTATATTCTCTAAAGATGGCAGTTAAATGAAAACAGGACGAAATATGTTGTATATGTGTGTCTTTCTGCACCGTAATTTGTTATAATTCGATCATCGTCTTGAGTCTTGTCCAAATTCATAGTCTATACTTGAGCAAATCATTTCGCCTACTATCAATGATATTGGATATTGTGAGATTGTCAACAATTCTACTCTCTGAGACTTTAAGTCTTAAAGCATCAAAAATGTTGGGCATTTTTGAACAACTATATTTTCCCGACAAGATTATCTAACTAACCCAGTTCTTGAAGTATATTTGCACTCTTCGACGTTGGCTATCCCACCATTAGTTCGTTAGTTTGTTTGGCTTAACCGACATATTTATTAATTAAAAACATATTTTGAACAATCTTAGAGTCACAAACAAATCATATTACATCATTTCTACACCAATTATTTCCAGAAATTTCTTCGACGACAAGTGCGACTCACTCCTTTGTTACTCGTTAGTCACGTGTCATTTGACCAAGAATTATTGTGCATACACTCACGCACCTGGAACCGTCATATTTATTCAGGTTACTAGATTGCCAGCCCTGCTGTCATTCCTCCTGTGTCTATAAATCCGTATGGTTGCTGATTCAATTATTCTGGTTTCTAGATGGACTAGCCCTACGACCATTCCTCCTGTGTCTATTGATAACGTATGGTTGCTGAGTCAATTATTCTGGTTACTAGATTGAATAGCCTTACGATCATTCATCCTGTGTCTATTAATAACATATTGTTGCTGAGTCAATTATTCAGTTTACTAGATTGACTAGCCCTACGATCATTCCTCATGTGTCTACTAGTAACGTATTGATGCTGGCTCAGTTATTCTGGTTACTAGATTGACTAGCCATACGATCATTCCTCCTGATTCTATTAATAACGTATTGTTGCTGGCTCAGTTATTATGGTTACTAGATTGACTAGCCCTACGATCATTCCTCCTGTGTCTATTAATAACGTATTGTTGATGTGTCAAGTATTCTTGTTACTAGATGGACTAGCCCTACGATCATTCATCCTGTGTCTATTAATGACGTATTGTTGCCGAGTCAATTATTCTGGTTACTAGATTGACTAGCCCTACGATCATTCCTCCTGTGTCTATTAATAACGTATTGTTGCTGGGTCAATTATTCAGGTTAAAAATTTTAATTTCTTGATGGTTTTAATGACGTCCATCCGCCTGTGGCTATTATAACTGAAACTAATGTTATATTTTTTTGTTGATTTTGTAATAACTTTCATCTTTTGAATAGGATTCTACTTCCTCTTTCTTCTTTTCACTTTCTCACTGATACCGAAAACGTGTCGCGGTTATGTCATTTATCGTTCTTGAGCTGCTCAAACTGTCTGAATTAGTGATTTTCCATTGTTGCTACATGTCTCTATCACTGCATCTATCCATCTTCTTCTGCGTCTTCCTCTTGTTCTTTTCCCATGCATTCTCAAGAAGAACGCCCTTGATGGTGATTGGTCAGGATTCATTCTGTCCAGTTGGCCCAACCATTTAAGTTGTTGTTGTTCTATATATTATTGGCAGGGTTTTGTTCCTATCATTTTTCTTATGGTTTCATTTGGTATTCTATCTCTTCGAGTGTTGTTTGTTACTTTTCTCCAGTATCGCATCTCACATGTATTGATCTTTCTTAAATGTGATTTAGAAAGGGTCCATGTTTGACTTTCATAGCACAAAGTTGGTATGAAAATGCTATTTATCATTTGTTGTTTAGCTGGCATAAAAATGTTTGGATGTCTTAAAAATGGTGAAAGCTGGTATGTGACAGCATTTGCTTTTTTGTATTCTCATGCTAATTTCTTTGTCTAGTTTTCCATCTTCTATAAACATTGTGCCCGAATACTTGAATTCCTCTACTTGTTTTATTTCTTTATCTTTGATCTTAATGTTTAATTGGTGTCTTAATTTGCTTATTCTCATATTATTTTCGCTGTGTTAATTTTCATACTGTAGTTTGTACAACTTTAACTATAGATGTTGTATGCTGCTGTTGTAGCAGGTTTTCATCCTCATATATTAGGCATTGGTCATGTGATAAGTGTAGCTCGTTGACGTTGGAATTTTCTACCTCTATGTTTTTACTTGGTTTCTCCATATTTTTGGTTGTTTCCAGATTTTTTTTCTCCATATATATATATATATATATATATATATATATATATATATATATATATATATATATATATATATAATGAAGAGGAGTGGTGTGAGGACACACCCTTGTCTTACACCTATTGGAAAACATTCTGACAAACCCTCCGATATTCTAACGGCACTTTGACTAGGATTAGGATTAATGACGTTCTATCTACCTCTTCTGTTACCTTTCTGAATTGTGCTAGCTCGCTCTATTTTTCCACTTATCTCTACAATACAAGACTACAGACGTTCATTTCTCCTTCCTTTATACCATCTAACAAACCTGAAAATCTGTAATCATTATTTTCATTTCTTTATCTCAGACATGTTGTATCCACATATGTGCCAGAGATTATTGATTCTTACCCCAGTCTTGCGTTGTCTTGGACTATTCTAGCCACTATTTATATACTGAATTAGTCTTTCTGTAATCCATCAAAGGTATTTCCCAATATTCCATGGAAATGTCCTAGCCACCTCACTTCACCCTTCTACAGAAACAACCTCACTTTCGACAACCACAAACTAAATACTGCACTAATAAGCTTACGCTCTGCTCATTCTTCCACTGCTTTGACCCAGTTAATCGCTTTCATTTCTCTTATCTACATGGACTACGCTGAAGCTGACCGTAAACGTTTACCTGTTGAGAGTCGCCACACAGGTACTGCTATCACCAAATTTTTGTTGTTGTACTAGCCTGCCAATTTTAAAGGACAATTTGTTAGAGAATTTCAATTCGCAAATCTATGTCTGTTTATTTTTCTGCATTTTGACTAACTAGAAACTGTTATTATTCAATATCTTATTCAGTGACAGGAACATGTGTATGTAAATAACAATTTGAAAGTCAAGGCTGTTTGCAACATTTATGCAAACAGGTACACAATAATACGCTGTGGCATATATCATGTGGTTCTTGAGGTCATTACGATGTTCCCATCTCTAGACCACAACATTAGGAAGTGAGGGGAGCAGTTGTAATCATTACATCCCTTTCACTATCTCAGCGAGTCAAACACTTATTCCTTTTCTTCCGCCGGGCCAGCTGGAAAGAGTCAGTTCTGTTTGAGCGAAATGGTCAAACTACCATTAAGTTACCGATGCTCTAGCAACATCTGGTGTGTTACAGTTGGTATTCTCTAAATATATGTAACTCTCTTGGAATATTAGATATGTTTTAGTAATCTCTCTCTCTCTCTCTCTCTCTCTCTCTCTCGAACAGGTTGAATGAGGCATTGATTAGCTTATGTTTCCTTTACCCGAATAAACCAAGCAAAGTTTGCTAGCTGGTGTTAAATTACGCTAGAAAAATGAATATTACATATTTTAGACATGTTAGTGACCTTATTACCATAGTCCAAAAACATATATGAGTATGTATGAGCACATACCATATAGAGTAGAATGGATAGAAAGCGAACATGGTCAAATGAGAAAAAAGTGCGTTGATCAAGTGAAGGTAACAACCAGGGTTGAGAAACCTTCGGAAACAATAAGGTGACTACAAGATGACAACAAAACGGCAGAACTGGAAACAAAAAAAAACAGACACACGATTATGTAAATCGTAATTTACCCCCTACATGACAGCATAGAATGCGATACAATCCTCTACAATGCGAATTTAACACATTTTCAACATTTTATGACATGTCTATACGTTTATATATGTGTATATATAATGGGACTTTCTCTGTGGCACGATTGATTTGAGGTCTATTTTCCGTCTTATCGATTTTTTCCTATTTCGTCTGGTTATCTCGTTGTTGGTGTTTCCCCTCTTGGCCTCTGTTATAAACTGTCTCATCATCCATATGTTCATCACTGTCTCTACAGGTCCTCCTTCTCTCTGGACATTTTCAGCATGACTCTTTATGTCTATCTCCGCCTGAAGGTTGTTTATTCTTCGTTACTGTCCGCTCGACGTAGTTGTTCCTATACGAGGGTGATTGAATTTTTCCTCATGACAAGCTCTCTCCTTGTTTCTCTTGCGTACTTCTTGTGATGCGGGTGTACCTATGTTTCCTAGTCGTGTGTTCAAGATGTCAGTTCGTGCGAAGTACTTTCACAATTTCTCATTTATTTACACTATTTAGAAGGTTATAAGGTCACCTTTGTCTTCGTCTGTGTACATGCGGCAGTACGGGTAAATGAAAGATCTGACAGGTTGGCTAGCTGTGCTTTTGTTGAGGACGGTCAACCAATTAATCAGGCGGACATCATAAATGTCCTTCGAGAAGTGTGAAGGACACAGGTATTCGACAACAATGAGTTCATGTCACTCCATCGGATGAAAGACATGGGAGTTATATTGGGCACAGCCAGAAACGAGAATCTTAGTGGGCGTGTAATAAGACTAATTAACCAACACAGAACTGGAGTCGTCAGTCGCTGGACACTGCGGGACTTGCTGAGGGAGGATCTGAGCACATGGACATGGTTGGAGTGAAATGATGCTGGCCCGCTAATAACTCTCTCTCTTTCTCTCTCTCTCTCTCTCTCTCTCTCTCTGTGATCAAGACTCCATCAGAGTAGGAATCCAGTCTCTCTCATGAAGTCAGTAGTATGTTTAAGCGATTCGATTGCCCCATATAGTTTCTCTTGCAGGTAGATGGGTGTGGACCACATTGCTCTTCTCAGGTCTATGTACTGGGAGCTATCCTGCAAAACATGTTTTGTAGTCATATTGTCCATTGTACAGTGGCATAGGCTGGTTTAACCTATTTTGAATTTGGTGAACATGTGATTCCTCATTCTATTGTGGCCAGTGCGTTGGCGAAGTATGATGACTTGATCTCTCCTTGGTAGTTGATGGTATCCGTCCCTCTCGTTATGATGATTCAACGTCAGGAACATACCACCCCTTCCATTTCTGGTGGCAGAGCCATCTGTGTATACGTGGGATCAAGAGTCATGTAGGTAGGTATCGTGTATTTGTTTTTCTGCTACGTGATTTCTTTATGTGTCTAATTGGGTGCTTTTTTCATGATTCCTGTTATATTTTCCTTAAGTTGTGGTACTTTATGTTTCCCACGAGGAAACATATCAGATGGGCCCAAGGGTTTCGATATTGTTTGGGAAAGCACTGGGTTTCCAGTAGTTAGTTCATTGGCGATTGCAGCGAAGTTGCTCCTCGTTAGTCGTACAATTCCGAAACCAGTTATTCTTCTTTGGTGCATGGGGTGGCTAAGGAGCCTTCTATTTTCCTCCGCTTGTTGCAATACTTTAGTGACCCGTCTGTCATCTAAGGGTTGTAAACCTGTTACTGTTTCTAGAGTCTTGATAAGTGTAGATTTCATAGCACCAGTGATGATACGAGCAGGTTGATTCTGTGTTCTGTTAATAACTCAATAACTCAACAACTTATACAATCTCTCATGTAGACGTGTTTTATTTCTTGAGATTCTCTTGCAATCCGCTGTTCCATTCCGACACTTATTTGAGTGCATTATTTTGTCATACTTCCCTTGCGTTATAAATAAAACGGAAAGCGCCTAAAAAATATTGTCACAGCAGGACCGTTCAGGTACATTGACGGTTCTGAATCACGGACACGCAGCGATTGGGATTTTGTGCCATACCATCAGAACCGAGAAGATTCTAACGAATCTAACAATCGCAACATTACGGTGTCCGTCATGGGAATGGAGATAGAAGCAACAACAGCGGCTATACAAAGTGTTGTTTACACAGAACGCGAATCACGCAGTCTTGGTAACGGACTCACAATGTATTGTACGGAAGATTGACAGGTCGTCGCTGCGATATGCTGGTGTGCGCGGCAATGATATTAGCTGATATGCTGGTTGGCAGCACTTTAGGGTGGCCTGACCTTGACAAAGTGGAAATTGCCAATTTTGTTCTTCATTCGTTAAGAGAAAATGAACAGTATGGGTGAGGCAGTGATGGGAATACTGAGAGACGGGTGGGTCTAACGGTGGAATAGGAGCTGTGTCGATCCGTAGTGTTTAGCAGGTCAAACAGATGTATCCACAATCAACACCTTGCAGGACATTAAGTCTGTCTACTCTTTGATAGATGTTGGGAGGGTCGGTGGAACAGACATGGGGATGTCCAGACCGCTATTACACAGATTCTATCATTACTATTTCTTACTAGCAGTGCTTTTCATGATAGCAGTGTCTGATTGATAGTAGTATTGCGAGATTGTGAAAATTGAGAAGTGTGTCATACCTCTTAATTTTATATTTAATAATGTGTGCAATTGGTATAATAATGAATGGGATGTAATATTTGTTGAATGTGGTAATTGTATCGTATGAATCTTTGGTATATGACCCTTTTCGTCTTGTCAGACGGTCAAGAGGAGGCTATTGTGTATTTTTTTGAGATTTTGTTTTTGTCGAACAGCTTCGCTCGTGGCAAATTATGTAAATGTTTGACATACACACACGACCACAAAATGAACAAGTCAGGCCCACTGATCCGCAGGGTTTTCCTTCCTTTATCATGAGTCATTTCTCTTATACATTTTGCCTTAGCACAGTCGCTAGTGTTGTTACACCATTCCTTATACATGCTCTCCATGATGTGCGATCACTTGCCAGATGTTCCCAGTCATTTTCACTGATAGATAAGTCATTCAAAGATGATATACAGATATCACGATATCGTAGTTTAGGGTTGCCGATTTGTCTTTTTTTCCGTGCATTAGTTCGCCATATAGTTTTTGCCTCGGGATGCGCTTTTCTTCCATTCGCTGGACGTGCCCTAACCATCATATATCTTCGACATTTGAGCAGTGACATGATTGTTTGGGGCTTAGCACGTTGCATGACAGTTAAATTGGTTATTTTGTCCTGCCATTTGATGTGCATCATTATGCGGGGACATCGCATGTGGATGACATTTAGGCTTTTTTCGTGATTTGAGTATGTTATCCAGGCTACAGATCAATATAATAGTGTATTAAGCACACAGGTTTGATATATTAAGAGTTTGGCCTTCAGTGTTAGTTTCGTGTTGTTCCAGGTCCTTTCTGTTAGTTTACCGAAAATCGTAGCTGACTCACAAATTCAGGTGTTTATTTCATCATCAAGAGCAGTGGTTTGTGTAATTGTGAATCCAAGATACGTGAATTTCTGAACCGATTCTAGTGGACAATCTGTGTGATCTGAGTAATTAATAGAAGAATATGTCCTTGAGTAAAGGTGAGGACAACATTGAGTGATTGTCTTAGTAGCGGTGCAGGAATAAATAAAAACAAAGTTAAATTTTATGAATTTACATATTTTACCATTTTCGTTGTCAGAAGTGTGTTTATCTGAAAACAAAGTAACAGTCCTAATAGAACGAAACAACCTCAATATAATTAATAATTCTATTATTAAAATAATAATAAATATAATAATATACAATGCCACAGATAATAAGAAAACAGATTAAAAATTTAATCCTATTTAATTCTTTTTTTCGGAAAACATGACATTTCCATCAACACCTGTTTTTTTTCCATGATGGTATTTCACTGTGATTAATACGGTGTTTCAATGAGAACTGCGCTGAAGTACAAATACTGCAACTTGGGATGTCCCAAGAGAAACGATTCACCGTTATCCTTTACCACAAGCTTATCTCCAACTGCAAGGTCCAAGGAAAATGTTCTTTCTAAAATGAAAGAAAAAATAAAAGGCATTTATTGTGTGATTATTCTCCATGTCCTACGTTCTTAATTTAAACCGTCATACATTTTTGTTTAAATTGTTGTTGCAACTACGCTATTTGATCTGAAAAATAAGGATATTTTTTTAGACGGTGGATTTGTAAGACTCGAACTGTTGTATACTTTACAGTTTAATATATTTCCTTGACTCTAAAATATTATTTTCAGTCTTCTTCTTCCTCATTTTTAGCTCCCATTGGATCATAGGTCTTCAACAAACACTTTCCATGTCGTTCTGTTTTTTGCCATTCTTTTAAGATCATTCCATGTCTTCCGCATCATCTTCATCTCTGCTTCTATCTGTTTTCTCCAAGAATTCCTTGGTCTTCCTCTTTTTTTCTTTTCCCCTGATTCCAGAAAAGAGGCCTGTTGTTTAATACTCTAAGTTGGCTTTCGTAGTGTGTGTCCTATCCAGCGCCATCGTCTTCGCTGTATCTCTTTACCCACTGGTGTTCGACTGGTACATTTCCATAATTCTATGTTAGCGATTTTGTCCAGCCATTTCCATCCACTTTTTTCTGCGTAAGCATTCATTAATGAGAGTCTGTATCTTCGTGATTGTCAATTTTGTTATTCTCCATGTTTCACAGCCATATAATAGGACCGCCTTAACATTTGAGTTGAAAATTTGTATTTGTGTATTTAACCTAATTTCTTTGGATTTCCATATGTTTCCCAGTGCAATGAAAGCTCCTCTTGCTTTTGATATCCTTATTTTGGTATCATTATCTGTTCCTCCCTCTATATATATATATATATATATATATATATATATATATATATATATATATATATATATTACTGCCCAGATACATGTAAGATTGTACATCTAATAGAGGTATTTCTCAAGTTGTATTTGGTTATTTCCAACTGTATTAATTCTGATCTATCATCAAGTATGCTAATTTTATCCTGCATCTGTTGATGGCTGTGTGATAGTAGAGCTATGTCATCAGCAAAGTCTAAATCATCAAGTTGTTTGGTCAGTGACCACTGGATTCCATTTCTGTTGTTTTTAGTTATTTTCATAATCCAATCTATGCCCAGTAGAGCGAGAAATGGAGATAGAAGGCATCCCTGCCTTACTCCTGTTCCTAATTCAAATGCTTCTGTAAGCTGTCTTTCATTCACCACACTACATTTCGTTCCTTCATACATTGTTTTTATCAGGTTAATATACTTTATGGGAATTCCGTAATGACTCAGCAACTTCCAAAGCATTCTTCTGTGGAAACTATCATATGCCTTTTCGTAATCTATGAATCCAATATAAAGTGGGTATTTTATTTCTAAACTTCATTCAACTATTATACGTAGATTAGTTATTTGATCAGCAAATGATCTGTTCTTCATAAAACCTGCTTGTTCATCTCTCAAATGTTTCTCTATGGCCTCTTTTAGTCTCTCCAGAATGATTCTGCTCAATATTTTTCCTGGCACTGATAGTAGCATAATTCCCCTATAATTTGTGCACTACTGTAAACTTCCTTTCTTTGGTAGTTTGATCATATAACCTTCTTTCCAGTCTTTAGGTATTTCTTCCCACTCCCAAATTGTATCTAATAGATTATGTAGCATCTTGGTAAAGGTGTTAATATCTTCTTTGATGGCTTCCGAATGAATTTCCTCTGGTCCTGTGGTTTTACCATCTTTTAATAGTTTGATGGCTTTCATTATTTCTTCTTTGCTTGGTTTTCCACAGTTAACGTGTAACTCTTCTTCTGCTGGTAGTATATCTGGAGGATTATTTGAGCCGGGTCTATTCAAAAGCTCTTCAAAGTATCTTTCCGTCTCTCCATTTGTTCCCTTATATTACTAAGCAGATTTCCATTCTTATCTTTAATAAAGACATATGTTTGTATGTTCCACTTAATTTCTTTGTGCTGTTGTACAGTTCTTTCATATTCCCTTTATTTGCTGCTTCTTCTGCCACTTTAGTTAGTTCATCTATATATTTACTCTTATCCATTTTAATGCATCTTCTCACTTCTTTGTTCACCTCTGTGAAAACTTCCTGTGTCTTGGCTTTATTACTTCTCTTTTTGCTTTTATTTATGTCTGCTTTCTTGTTCTTTCTTTCTTTATTTTGGTCCAGGGTCTCTGCTGTCGTCCATGCCTTATTCTGGCGTTATCTTTTCCCTACTGTTTCTTCGCATGTCTATTTCCATATATATTTTACCTGTTTCCAATGATCTTCTATATTTATTGTATTTTCTAGTTGTTGGAGGACTTGGTATTTGTTTGCTATTGTGACTGCGAATTTATCTTTAATTCCTTGTTCTTTAAGAAACCCTACATTGAAATACTTTCTACACTTATTCGTTGTAGTATACCTTTTTAGTTAAATTTTAAGTTTGGCTATCAGAAGATGATGGTCAGAAGCTACATCTCCCCCTCTATATACTTTTACATCCTGTAAGGATGACTTAAACTTATTATTAATACATATGTGATCAATTTTATTTTCCCTTTTATGATCTGGTGACACCCATGTAGCTTTATGTATTCTTTTATGTTGGAATATTGTTCTCCTAGTCTCACTTGATTAAGGGCGCAGAAATTCACAAATATCTCTCCATTCTCGTTTATATCTCCAAGTCCATGTTTTCCCATAATCTCTTCGTAGCCTCATTTGTCGGATCCTACTTTAGCATTTAGGTCTCCCATCAAGATTATAATATCCTTGGCTCGTCTTGCATCCATCTGACATTGTAGCTGTTTATAGAAATCATCTTTAACTAAATCATCTTTAACGTTGGTTGGTGCATAGCATTGGATAATGTGTAATTTTATTTTGTTTCCGGTTGTTTTAAATGTTGCTCTCATTAGTCACGGTCCTACTGCTTCTAATTCTATTAGTGTCTTCTATGCATTCCTTGATAGCATTATAGCTACCCCTTCACTGTGTTGTGCTCTAGGTTCCTAGTGTCATGATGATAAACTCATCTCTCCAGTATTTAGTTTTATGTTACCCGTTCCTAGCCATCTTGTTTCACACATTCCCAGAATATATATCTTGTAGTTTGACATTTCTGCTGCTACCTGTTCAGCTTTTCCTTGTTCGTTTAGATTACGAACATTCCAGGTGCCAGTTCTGGAGGATTTCCTGGTAGACAAAGGGTGAGTCGGCAACTCGGACTCCTTACGGCTTTCTCCTGCTTGCGTCATATGTCTCTTAGACAGAGAGCCCTCCCCTTTCCCTTTCGGGCCTCGGTATCGCACTCTAAAATCTTAATTTCTGCGTGTGTTTCCAATTAGTTATATTCACGCAAACATACACACATGTTATAGCCCATTCATTCGCCTGAGAGAGAGATAGACAGATACAGAGACAGTTAATTAGACAGACAGACAGACGGACAGACAGACAGCCACATAGTTAGATAGATAGATACAAGATTTCATTGTCAGAAGTGTGTTTATCTGAAATCAAATTAACAGTCCTCATAGAACGAAAGAACCTCACTGTCATTAATAATTCTTAAAATAATAATAAATATAGTATTATAAAATGACACAGATAACAAGAAAAAAGATTCAATAAATAGTATTTTTTAATTCCTATTAGGAAAATAAGAAACAATATCCACCAACAACTGTTTTTTTACCATGATATTGTTTCACTGGGATTAGTTCGGTGTTTCCATGAGAACTGCGCTGAAGTACACATACAGCAACTTGGGATGTCCCAAAAGAAACGATTCACCGTTACTCTTTACCAAAAGCTTATCTCCAGCTGCAAGGTCCAAAGGAAATGTTCTTTCTAAAATGAAAGAAAAAATAAAAGGCATGTATTGTGAGATGATTCTCCATGTCCATCGTTCTTAGGTTAAACTTTCATACATGTTTGTTTAAATTGTTGTTGCAGCTCCTCTATTTGATCTAAAAAAAAATGATATTTTATACGGTGGAGTTGTAGTAAGATTCGAACTGTTGTATACTTTAACGTTTAAGAGACCAGAGTCTAAAATATTTCTTTGACCTTAAAATCATATTCTCTGGATGTGTTTCCAATTAGTTACACTCACGTAAACATGCACACATGTTATAACCCATTTATTCACCTGAGAGGTAGATAGACAGACAGACAGATACACAGACAGATAGATAGATAGATAGATAGATAGATAGATAGATAGATAGATAGATAGATAGATAGATAGATAGATAGATAGATAGATAGATAGATAGATAGATAGATAGATAGATAGATAGATATATAGATAGATAGACAGACAGACAGACATACTGACAGACATATAGACAGACAGATATATAAATAGATATATAGATAGATATATAGATAGATAGATAGATAGATAGATAGATAGATAGATAGATAGATAGATAGATAGATAGATAGATAGATAGATAGATAGATAGATAGATAGATAGATAGATAGATAGATAGATATATAGATAGATAGATAGATAGATAGATAGATAGATAGATAGATAGATAGATAGATAAATAGATAGATAGATAGATAGATAGATAGATAGATAGATAGATAGATAGATAGATAGATAGATAGATAGATAGATAGATATAGATAGATAGATAGATAGATAGATAGATAGATAGATAGATAGATAGATAGATAGATAGATAGATAGATAGATAGATAGATAGATAGATAGATAGATAGATAGATAGATAGATAGATAGATAGATAGATAGATAGATAGATAGATAGATAGATAGATAGATAGATAGATAGATAGATAGATAGATATATTGATAGATTGATAGATTGATAGATAGATAGATAGATTGATAGATAGATAGATAGATTGATAGATAGATTGATAGATAAATAGATATCATTTTTTACTAATTGACTAAAACTAGTATTTACAAAACCGATTGGATTTGGAGTCTCACTGTCAGTCTGTGTATTCGATTATTGATTAATTTATACAATAAAAAAAAAATGAAATGTTATAATTCTCTCTATATTACGTTATTTCATGTAATAATGAGCTAGCCTCTAGATTCTTTTTAGATTCTCTAGATTTCAAATATGCGCCCTCATCAATAATTTAATAAATGGTCGTTCAAAGGTCACAGCGAGAACTTTTAAGATGGAGTATTTTATTTTATGTCATCCAGAACTGTCCGGAACGCGTTCTGGCTAACATTTATAGACTGACGGTCACTGAACTTCTGAACACCACTAACATATGTTTTCTTTTTCCATTTGATATCGTAATATAAATAAACTAGTAAAATATCATTTAATTGCATGTAAAACCCATCAAAGAAAATTTACTATACCGAAGCTACAGAATCTGATAGTTTCTAGTCATCATCATCATCATCATCGTGTGCCCTCTCCGCAACGAAGGTTGGCTACCATGGATCGCCATTCTACTCTGTTTCTTGCTTTGATGGTGCAGGCTGACATAGATTGACTTGTCCATCCTTTGATGTTACTCGTCCATGTTAGTCTTGGTTTGCCTCTGCCTCTTTTGCCTTGTATTTTTCCTTCCAATATTACTTTTAGTAGTCTGTAGTGTCTTTTAACATGCCCCATAAATGTAATTTGTATTGTCTTAATTGTGTTCAGCAGTTCTATTTTTATTTTCAGTTGTTTTAAAACTTCATCGTTTGTTATCTTTTGTTTCCATCCAATTCTACCTATTCTTCTATAAATCCACATTTCAAAGGCTTCAATTTTCTGTTCTGTTTTCTTGTCTAATGTCCATGTATCTGCACCATAATGGAATATTGAGAAGATGTAACATTTTGCCATTCTTAGTTTCAGCCCTGCTGATATTTATTTTGTTGTTAGTATATTTTTCATGGCATTAACATTACTTTTTGCCATACCTATTCTTTTGTTTATTTCAGTTTTGCATTTTCCATCATTGGTTATAGTATGTCCTAGGTAGTTGTAACTCTGGACTGTCTCCAGATGTGTTCCCTCAACTGTGATATTTAATTGTAGGTCTTGAGAATTTTCATTGTTTATGATCATAGATTTAGTCTTTGTTATATTCATTTCTAGTCCATATTTTTTGCTTCTTGTGTTTATCACATAAAGCAATTGGTGTAGGTCTTTAGGATTTTCTGCTAGTAGAACAGTATCATCAGCATATCTCAGGTTATTGATTTTTTTCCATTAATGTTTAGACCTGGCATCTCTGAGATGTTTTTAAAGATTTGCTTAGTGTATAGATTGATATAGTGTATAGTTTCTAGTAGAATATATATTCTCATTTCGTGGGTTGACATAATAAAGTTCAGGAAAACGGTCTGATTTTTAAAAAAAATCATGAGAACTCTCAATGTTTATCGAAGCAATCGTGACTAATCTTATAAGACCATAGTAACCATAGCCAAAAATGAGTATTCTTTGTGACACACAATAACTATACTCTGCTGAAGGAAGGTTGGTGCTCTTGCAAACCATCCCCTTAATATGGGTTATGTGTGTTCTTGTCGACCCCTTCCCTATTGTGCTCAGTTGAATGATCCCTTGGATGTGAACATAGTTCAGAAGTCCTTGCACCTACCTGTGAACTAGGTGTATGAACCTCGGCGGAGGGGAAGGCTGGCTGTGCCACCATTTGTGATAGGTCGGTATTTGTGTCATGCGACTGATAACAGACCTCACAAGGATGGGAATGCCGATCTTGAATTGTGTATACATGTGACTGTGGGGATGGGACTTAACAGTCACTAGGGACTGAAAACCAAGACTGACCAGGCCTTCCTACAACCGAGCAAGACTACACTCTGCTCTAGCAAGTATAAGTGATTAATACAGAAGTCTATAACTAATGGGTATAAAGTCAAGTTATATAAACAAACACTTAATGAAATATCTACAAGTTAACATACATTAATGTAGGTCATCTCACCATCATTGCCAAAAAAGTCTAGTTGAATGGCATGTAGGGTGGCTATGTTTTCACCGTTTTTGTACAAGGTCAACCACGCTTTCTTTGATTTCTGAGACTCCACTGAGATGGAGACGAGGTAAATACCAGCCTGTATAAATATACATATAAAGTAAATACAGTATATCTACTATTTTATTGACTGAATAATAATTGTTTGGAGTAGAACTAGATCCACAGAAGCGACAACACAGCAAATGGATAACAATCATTGTGTCAAGAGAAATAAGGAGAGTATTTATTTAGTGTAAAACAAAATGCAAAATAGAACAGTTCGACTAACGCAGAAAATTTATGTTCAATATGGCATTACATAAATCAATGTCATGCAGCAAAATATAATAACGACGATGAGGCAAAAAATGAATTCTTCCAACAATTGGAAAATATTGAATTCATACATAGAATGAAATAAAAGCAAGTGGCTCAAAGATACGATCTACCCATAGTAAAGAAGAACCTCATTCAAAAATTAATATCAAATAATGCAACAAAGAAAACGTAAAGGCGGAATGCTTAACGGACAGATCAAAATTCAGAGAAAGTGCCGTATATCTGATATGAAGAACATTGTTATCGAAAGTAAACTCTTTCAACAAAAAGGTTGGGAGAGTCATTGAGAGGGCAGAACATATGTCATGATGATATTTGTAACGCCATTGTCATTGAGAGGGCAGAACATATGTCATGCTGATATTTGTAACGCCATTGTCATTGAGAGGGCAGAACATATGTCATGATGATATTTGTAACGCCATTGTCATTGAGAGGGCAGAACATATGTCTTGATGATATTTGTAACGCCATTGTCATTGAGAGGGCAGAACATATGTCATGCTGATATTTGTAACGCCATTGTCATTGAGAGGGCAGAACATATGTCATGCTGATATTTGTAACGCCATTGTCATTGAGAGGGCAGAACATATGTCATGCTGATATTTGTAACGCCATTGTCATTGAGAGGGCAGAACAAATGTCTTGATGATATTTGTAACGCCATTGTCATTGAGAGGGCAGAACACATGTCATGATGATATTTGTAACGCCATTGTCATTGCGAGGGCAGAACATATGTCCTGATGATATTTGTAACGCCATTGTCATTGAGAGGGCAGAACATATGTCATGCTGATATTTGTAACGCCATTGTCATTGAGAGGGCAGAACATATGTCATGCTGATATTTGTAACGCCATTGTCATTGAGAGGGCAGAACATATGTATGCTGATATTTGTAACGTCATTGTCATTGAGAGGGCAGAACATATGTCATGCTGATATTTGTAACGCCATTGTCATTGAGAGGGCAGAACATATGTCTTGATGATATTTGTAACGCCATTGTCATTGAGAGGGCAGAACATATGTCATGCTGATATTTGTAACGCCATTGTCATTGAGAGGGCAGAACATATATCATGATGATATTTGTAACGCCATTGTTGTGTCTTTTGAAACAATCACACTTGAAACATGTGTTGTAAAAATAAAAGAAGAAAAACAGTGGTATAACAGCTTTACGTGGTAATTATAAAAACAAAAGTTGCCGTTCCAGCCAGGTAGACCTTCAGCTTAGATCAATAAACTATAAGACAAAATGATATATAAGGATATATACACTATTCTAACTACATGGCGATATTATGTTAGATTGTGTCTATTGTTAAGTTTTGTTTTGCAAAGAAAGGTTCACTGATATTTCTTTCTGTATGGTGATCTTTCTACATTTTGCGTTTATTGTTCTTTGGAAGATCTCAAAATTCATGGACATCATTTTCACCTAGGACACAAGACACGATAAAAAGATGTAACAGAATTCCTTAACACCAATACAAGCTCGCACCAATTGTTGCCAACGTTTTTCATAATAATCTTCATACTTCTCTTCCCTCTAGGTAATTCTTTATGTTCTGTGTTCTTTATACGTGATTATTTTTAGTAAAATAAAATTAGGTCACATTATAAAGTAAACACATTCTAACTCCAAAAACATTAACACTAAACATAATTTCATCCTATCTCTTATTCAGCGATATATAATCAGCCTAGGCTCACAATAAAGATTTGCTTCTTTGGTTGTCCACAAACAGGAACCTTAAATATCCCAAAGTAATTTTAAAGAAAATGACTTCTAAGGGTTAAAAGTAAAGCCGAAAATCAAAACTTTAGATACATAATAATATATGTTGCCACTCCTCTGTTACCACTGTAAAATAGGGATCTTTTCTAAGACAGAGTAAAAAAATAGAGCAAACTATGGTTAAAGTTACTAGAGAAGAGCCAATAATGTCACTCGTCATGAAGGTCCATGATCATCGACGAAGGTAACCATGTCTCTTCACAACTTGTAACTCTGTAGTTGTTTATTTACTCTAATGGTGAGTTCCAAAGAAAACTTTCTCTTAAACAGTCTGTTATATATTCTATCTGTTTTGTCTATTTCATCTTCTCTCAAATTTTCCAGTTGCCATAAAACAATTCACGGAGCCGCAATAGCTCAGTGGTTAGTGAGCTGGTCTACAAAGGACAAGGGGTAGGGTTCGATCCCAAACGCCTTCCGGGTTCACCCAGCCTTAAATGGGTACCATATTTTTTCTGGGAAAGTAAAGCGGCGCGGGCGTAATACCGACCACATTACCCCAAAAGTCATGTGCTAAAGGTCTGTAAAATGTATGGTCACTAACACCACATTGCCTTTACGCCACTTGTCGTAACGGGGCTCTTTAATATTGCTTTTTTTTTAATATAAAAATTAATCTTTTCGCCATCTCATTACATGACCAATACAATAACAATTTGATTCCTATTGAAGAATGATGATTGATTTCCACAGATAAATGAAGATTTATTTCTTCTTATGGTTGAAGATTGATTTCTCCGACTGAACGAAGATTCTTTTCCATAGATGAATGTAGATTGATGTCACTGATGAATGAAGATTGATTTTAACTGATGAATGAAGATTAATTCCCACTGATGAAAGAATATTTATTTCAACTGATGAATGAAGATTGTTTTCTACTGATGAAGGTAGATTTATTTCCACTAATGAATGAATATGTACTTCTTCTGATGGATGTATAAATATTTCTACTGATAAATGATGATTGATTGATAATGATCTTGATAAATTTGTTTTGATCTCTTTAAGAGCGTTGTCTTCATTCTTATTAACTGTCTACGATATTCTATGCTTTTTTTCACTAAAATGGCATTTCTATGGCCACTCTCGATGTTCATGTTTGCTGTTCGAATGTCCAAAATCGTTGCATATTGTCATTTATTCGTTAGAACCAATATTTCATTGAGAAAAATGTACTTCCCCTCTCACTCACATCTAACATCCGAAGTTA
This sequence comes from Megaustenia siamemsis, assembly GCA_032433765.1. Taxonomy (NCBI): domain Eukaryota; kingdom Metazoa; phylum Mollusca; class Gastropoda; order Stylommatophora; family Ariophantidae; genus Megaustenia; species Megaustenia siamemsis. The sequence continues at coordinate 51,629,404 of JAVIAB010000108.1, forward strand.
ACAACGTTTTCAGATATTAAATTAATTAACCTATTTGAAAACTTTTTTTCATTTACATAACCGAACAATTTTACTTGGAAAGAAGGAAGGAAAAATGAATACACGATTAATAAAACAAATAGAACCTCGCCTTTAATTACATTCATTTTAGAAATAAATAGAAAATTAATGTAAAAAAACGCTGGATAAACCTAAAGAGAAGATCCCATTTTATGATGCACAGAGAACTGAAAGTTGAACAAACGTATATTGGTAAGAAAACTTCTATTTACTTTAAAGCATCATGGCAAATGACAATAACATAATATATCATTACATCATATAACATCATATAGCGCTACTATAGAAAATAGTGTTAGTAAACGTTTACCCTGGGAGCCGTGAAGACGCCAGTGGCCTTGTCGTAAACATTTCCCTGATTGAGAGAAATCCGGTCATACACACCCACGGCTCCATCAGGTATAGTCCGAAATTCAGTAATGTCAGCCCTGAATACTAGATTTGAAAAAGATAGAAATAGTAAGAAACGTCTTTCAGCACTTCATGTAGTTACTAATAGAGATATCAAAGGGATAAAAAAAAAATGTTTTTTTTCTTAAATGCAATATACAATTTTTAAAAATACAGAAAAATGCATGAGATCTATCATGTCTCAAATGTCACTTATTGCGAAAACATTGTTAGTATCCATAGTCATAGCTGTCGAAATATTTCTTGAGTAATGTGGTCAGCACAACTCCAGCCCTCCCCCTCTCACAGACACAATCTCCGATATGCACTTACGACAGGGTGAATATAGAAGCCTGAGGTAAACAAAAGTGGGCGGTGCTAGCGAGCTGAAGTAGGGGAATATCGTTTTCTTTCGTCCTTCTGTTCCTTTCATACAATCACGCCGGTTGCACCACAATTATTGCAGGACGTGACGACCACAAGAACACCTTATACACTGAACTATTTTCGTTTGTGAATGACAAGAAAAACATCAAAACAACTCACCGCCCCTTAAACAACCCACTCCCTCTATATTTATAACCTACTACGCTACGAACACAGCACCTCCCAACCAAACCTACCATTGACAATACATTTGTGGACCCACACTACAGTTAAAATAGACACGCTACTTTCGGCGACAATCAACACGTATGTTAAGAACAACTAGCTCACAACTAAGGAGAATTAAGTCAAGTTCGTTTCATATTCCTTGTTTATGTTTCTACCATCAAATCCTGCATCATCGACGTAGAAAAACACGTTAAAATGTAAAGAACGTGACATTGGAAAATGGGTGGTTATAAATTAACTGCGGTTTTATGCAAAGTTATTGTTATCTTGAATCTTTAGGATATTGTTTTTATGTCAGCGCTTATTGTGGTAACAAATGCAGTGATCATTTTATTAGCTTGCGTCTGTCCTCTTATATTTTTGTGTTTGAACTACAATCTTTTCCTTATTTTTCAGTCTTAAAATAGGGGAAATGGGGTGGGGGGAGGATGTATTATTTTACAAAACTTCTGGATTTTTCCTCACACTTTTTAGTTGCTTTTTATATTTTACGGTTCGTAAATCATCCAGAAAACTAATGCAGCATCACCAATAGATATAACAGCGTTAAACCAGAAAGATGTACAAGAAACTTATACTGTACAAGTAAAGAACACATATCAGGAACTACTAGAAGAGGGGATTGAGCAATATAGAAGAGAAAATCCTGAGGAAAAGGTCACAACAAAATGGCAATGCATAAAAAACAGCATGCAAGAATCCTGCAACACCTTGCCCAGAAAAGAAAGTAACAAAAATCAAAAATTGATAACAGACAAAATATTAGAAAAAATGGAAGAATGAAGACAAGCGAAAAACACTGCCAGATACAAGGATATAGACAATGAAATACGGAGAATGTGCAAAAAGGCAAAAGAAGACTGGCTCAACCAAAGATGTCTAGAAATCGAAACTATGGAAAGTAAACAAAACTTAAAAGAGATGCATACAGAAATAAAGAGAATGACGAATAAAGACAAAAAAGCTGCAGGAATCGGATGTATAGCAAACAAAGAGGGAAGAATGCTATCAGACAACAAAGATATAATGGATAGATGGCAAGGATATATAACAGAATTATTTAATGACGAAAGGGACAAAAAGCCAGACATAAAATGTACATACAACTATAAAATCCTGAAATCCGAAGTAGAAAAAGCCATAAAAACAATGAAAAAGGGAAAAGCAGCAGGGCCTGACAATATACAGATAGAGATGATACAGACTCTAGAAGAGTTTGGCGTCTAAGTGATCACAGACATATGCAACGACATAAACCATACAGGATTCATACCAAACGACCTAAAAACATCAACTTTCATTGCATTGCCTATAAAGAATGGTGTAGTTGAATGCAGTGACTTCAGAACAATAAGCCTAATGAGCCAGGTAACAAAAATTTTACTAAAAAATATACAGGGAAGGATTCAAAATAAAATCAATACTGAATTAGAGGAGCAACAATTTGGATTCAAGAAAAACAGTGGGACAAAAGAAGCCATATTCAGCATAAGACCATTGATTGAAAAGTACACAGAAGTAAACAAACTAATATATGCCTGCTTTATAGACTACACCAAAGCTTTCGATAGAATACACCATAACCAACTTATAAACTGCCTAAAGGATATAAATCTAGACGACGCAGACATACGACTAATATGTAATTTGTACTGGGAGCAAACAGCAATAATAAGATATAACAAAGAGAACTCTACACCCATGGACATAAAAAGAGGAGTAAGACAAGGATGCATCCTATCACCAAGCTTGTTCAATCTATACACTGAGCAAATCTTTAAAAACATCTCAGAGATACCAGGCCTAAATATTAATGGAAAGATAATCAATAACCTAAGATATGCTGATGATACTGTTCTACTAGCAGAAAATCCTAAAGACCTACAACACTTACTTAATGTGATAAACACAAGCAAAAAATATGGACTAGAAATGAATATCAAAAGACTAAAACTATGATCATAAACAAAGAAAATTCTCAAGACCTACAATTAAATATCACAGTTGAGGGAACACATCTGGAGACAGTCCAGAGTTACAACTACCTAGGACATACTATAACCAATGATGGAAAATGCAAAACTGAAATAAACAAAAGAATAGGTATGGCAAAAAGTAATTTTAATGCCATGAAAAATATACTAACAACAAAACAAATATCAGCAGGGCTGAAACTAAGAATGGCAAAATGTTACATCTTCTCAATATTCCTGTATGGTGCAGAAACATGGACATTAGACAAGAAAACAGAACAGAAAATTGAAGCCTTTGAAATGTGGATTTATAGAAGAATAGATTGAATTGGATGGAAACAAAAGATAACAAACGATGAAGTTTTAAAACAACTGAAAATAAAAAGAGAACTGCTGAACACAATAAAGACAAGACAAATTAAATTTTTGGGGCACGTTAAAAGACACAACAGACTACTAAAAGTAATATTGGAAAGAAAAATACAAGGTAAAAGAGGCAGAGGCAGACCAAGACTAACATGGAAGAGTAACATCAAAAGATGGACAAGTCAATCTATGACAGCCTGCACCATCAAAGCGAGAAACAGAGTAGAATGGCGATCCATGGCAGCCAACCTTCGTTGCGGAGAAGGCACACGATGACGATGACGAAATCATCCGGATACATTCATTATATTGTTATTTTTCTTTTCTTTATTCTACATTTAACTTGGGTTTGTTTTACTTTAATGTAAAATGTTTGTGTCTTCGTTCTTATTTATTTTAATAGTGTTCCTCAATTTAAAGATAATCGATTTTCATTTTAAAACTATTGTTTTCACCTCATCCTTCTTTCGTTTAGCTTTTCGTAAATCACCTCGTTTAGTTTTCTTGATGGTCTTGCGTTTTTAGAATTTAGTGTTAAGCTTCAGTTCGTGTGTGCTCAGTCCAACTTGAATTGCTGTATTTCTTAGGTCTGTTTATTTCCACTATAATAATTTATTAGAATGAGTGTAGCAGACGAGGGATGAAATTTGCAAGCTAATGAGGAATTGAAAATAAGGAATCAAGGGACATCACAAGAGAATTAATAGTAGAGTAAGATATATAAGATGAGTAGTCTCCGTTGATTGAGAACGAGAGATCAGAATATTGGAGCTATTGGAAAAAAGAATGGAAAGCAATTGATGAAAGCCCACGGGAAAATCATGTCTGAGAATTAACTTCAAAATAAAGAAAAGGCAACAAAGATACATGAGTTAGCTTTACTGGAAGGCAACTGAGAGAAACAGACAAAATAGACAGGTGAAATGCACATCTGCTTTGAAGGTGTGTGCATTACAATAGTTGTGAATTGAGAATATTTTCTTTCCTCATTCCTTTGATGGTTTAGATGATTTCTTCTTTCTGTTGAAAGTTTGTAACAGTGTCGAGATCAAATGAACAATTATCGATATCACGCTCTATTACATTTAAACATTTAGCATTCTCTATCAGTGTCAAATATATTCAATTTTATATCATTCAATCTGCACACTTTCAAGCCGGTTATGTTTGTTATGTATTTCATTACACATTTTCTGATATAAATGTGATCTTAGTATAATAGTTACCAATTAGACTGCAGGACACCACAGACACAAGAGTTAAAGCAACAATTATTGCGAGATAGATTGCGACGATTTGCTGTGATAGAAAATAAACATAATTCAGTATTTAACACAGACTCAGCCTCTATAATATTTATTTGTATAAATTTTACTAGATTTTATAGTTCCACTGCACTCAACAGGTCAAAAACATACAAAGGTAGCTGGGATGAAAATGGTCACAGCCGACTGTTTGCAAACGGAGTAATGAATCACAAGTGGTAGAAGAACTGAACTGGGCTTTCGTAGAAGTATTAACGTGACGAGAGCTTTCTCTGAGATCTATGGTGAATGAATGTTCAAATATTTACCTGATTCACCAATGAAGGTCTCACGGCAACGTATGCAGATGGTAACGCACTTGGGGAAACAGGTGAAGCCATCCTTGACGTTAAAATTGCTGATTTGGAAAGGTAACCTGGTTGGCCTTAAGCACATTCAGAAATATTTCACAACCTGGCTGCTGTAAGAAGCAACTCATGGAGGGAGATGTGCTTGTGGCGGGTTTTGAGAACAGGCGAACATTTGTGGTCAGCTTGAACACAACCAAAGTAGATCGAAAAATGAAGTCAATTAGTTGGGCCACAACAGTGGAGGAATGATCATCACTTTAAGCTTATTAATTCAACAACATTAGGTCGCTGGTGGGTAACAGTGAGGTTTTTTTCTGTAGAAGGGTGGGTCAAAGGAGTAGTGTATCTTTACACAAAATTGAGAGGTCACTTTGGATGGACGATATAAAGACTAGCTCGGAGTATAAATAGTGGCTAGAATAATCTAACATGAGATCAGACTGGCGGGAAAATCCAAGGCAGAAATTGAATATGGATAAGGAATAACATCTCGCCAGATTTTGAAAATGTTATGTTTTTGTAACAGATGGTAGCAATGGACATCGATAGGCTTGTAGATGATGGTCGTGTGGCAGACTAAAGGATATCTACATTTAGAAAGGTAACGGGGAAGATATAGATAACGCAATGTAACCTTAACAAACGACACAAACTGTTAATAAAGACCAAGAAACGTGTTTTCATCAATCAGGTACAAGGATCCATATCGATGAGAGATTTGGTGGTGATGGATGGGGTGCTGATAAAATGTAAGGAAATGAACTTGCAGGGTACCCACAAAGAGACGAGCAGAGCTAGAACAATTATTAGTATCTCAGATAAAGTATCGATAATAGGATAAGAAAACTACCATCGATTAAACGAGTGACATAAGTGGAACAGTTTGGTGTCATGGCATGGAAAACAGTCAACAACAGAACTGATACGATGTGCGGTACATAGAAGATTGTAGAAGGACATGATCGCCTACGCCAACCGGTAATGCATTAAATATGATGTTGATGATGATGATAAGGATGATGATGATGACGATAAGTGGAACAACTATGCTGGACGATGAGGAACGGATGAAGAGGCAGATTGATCAGGTCTCTTGTGGTGAAAAATGATGTAGATGGAAAAAAGGATACCTTCAATCTTGGGGAATCGATGTGTAGATGGAAAGAGAGAGAGAGAGAGAGAGAGAGAGAGAGAGAGAGAGAGAGTATTTTCGTTAAAGATAAGGTTAGGGAACTCAGGTTTCTGGATCTTTAGTTGCGTGTAAGAGAAAGGCTCTCTTAAACAAGCATCAGGAATGATGAAATTTAACAATTTGGAAGGAAGTTCGCTGTCGCTGATATCATTGACATCAGGGATGTTAAGACTCAGAGCTTTGGGAAGATATCGATCGTTGCTGATGTCAATGACAGTATATCGAATAGTTTTTTGCATACTGTGATATTTTAAACGTAAGACCTGTAATATGTGAAATTAGAATTTTAAAAATGTTTAATGAGAGATTTCAAATGTGAAATGTATGATGATCAAAAAGTAAAGCTGACTTTTCCACAGAAAATGTGGATGGACAGAAATACTGCTGCTAACAATGAAGACAGATTGTCGAGTGGAATAGAGAAATATCTTATTTTACTGAAACGTACAAAGAAAGTCTCCATCTCGTAAATCTGTGAACCTGAATTATGAAAGAGTGTCACAGTCAACATTGACAGACTTCAGATACGGAAACAGATAAATTACAGATAATAAAATACGGAAATTGATAAATTGACAGACTAATTGACGCTAATGTAGACACCACATTACATCTTCTCAATATTCTTGTAAGGTGCAGAAACTAGGACAATAGAAAAGCAAACAGAAGAGAAAATTGATGCCTTTGAACTGTGGATTTATAGATAAATAATTAGAATTGGATGGAAAGAAAAGAAAACAATGAAGTTTTAAAACAACTAAACATGAAAAGAGAACTAGTAAACACAATTAGAATAAGACAAATGAAATTTTTGGGGCATGTTAAAAGACACAGAAGCCTAATAAAATTAATATTGGACGGAAAATACAAGGTAAAAAAACGCAGAGGCAGACCAAGACTAACATGGACGAGTTCTATCACAAGATGGACAAGTCAACCTATGACAATCTGCACCATCAAAGCAAGAGACAAATTGGAATGGCGCTCCATGGTAGCCAAGACGGAGATGGCACTCAATGATGATGATGAGACATCACAGCAAATTACTTACCGATGCTTCGTGATGAAGTGCTCTATTGCAGTTTTCAGAACAATTTATACAGGGGTTTTAATTGTGATGCAACCTTTTATGTCTAACCTAATGTTGAGCATAGGGGTAATATATCAGTTAATCTTGACATTGATGTTGCAAGCTTTATCCTTTTATGGCAATTTAATTGCGATATCAGCTCAAATTATCAATTTATTCAAAATTACCTTCATACATCAAATCAGAAATAGTTATTTTTTTAAAGAATGTTGCACAGTCATCTGTTTTCATTATGCAACGTTATACAATTGTGGAAGATATCTCTTAATATAATTCTAACTTTTTCACAGCACTGTATGCTTGCTTGCTTGCGTTCGCCCGATGACTAAAGTGTTCTAGAGTATTCGTAGACTGTGGAGTTCCTCTTCGTCATCCGTCCTTAAAAGGACGTTAAGTGGAGGTGTCTGCGCTGTGTTGTGGTTTGCAGTATAACTGTTATATTTGCGCCTTTCGGCCCAACACATTCGACTTCAGTGCGGCTTTTTTGAGTACTGGGTTGTTTGCCCTCTTCGATCCCTGCTCGCTTGGCCAGACTAGACAAGTTAGTCTGTTATGGAGGCACCGTGGAGAGGTGGAGCAGAGTCTGGATGGTTGTGGTTGACCAATCCTGGCGCAAGCTATCAGATGTGGGTCGCTGACAACTTCCAGCTCTGGTGCTGGGAGGCGCGCCTTCGCCTCCACAGCACTGTATTAGTTATTACTATTGTTTAAAATTTACCCATTATTTTGTAATCATATTTATCTCCTAAACTATTTATTAATTTCATGTTTCTTTGACTTTCTCTAATAATTAAACTACACGTTCTGGATTATTCCAGTAATGATTAGAATTAGTTTCCACACTATGTCCTAATCAGAGAACCAGTACCATATGTAAGGTTACTTCAGCTGATGTTTGTTTGTTTTGATATTTCATTGAATAATTAATGAATGGGTGACAATCATCATCGTCAAGTACCGTGCCTGCTATCGTAGGTGATCATTTCTGTCCACAACTTTTGATTTCGACAATTATTTATCATTTCTGTTGTTGACCTTCTGCCAATAAATTATCTTATGATGTCTGGTATCGTTTCTCTTTGCTCCCCCCCCCCCCATCTGTTCATCACTAAATTTTCGCAGTTGTTGCAATGTATTCCAGTTGCTCCATTCAAATTACATAGTCAAAAATGATGATTGTTTCTTCCTAATATTGGATATTAGCTTTCTTTTTGCTTCGGCCTCTTTCAGAACGTTTTCTTTTTTCTTATACCTGTCCATGGTATTCTCACAATTATTATGTAAGCCACATTTCTGCAGCTTCCAGTGTTTTTCTTGGCGTCTGTCCTATTGTAATTGATCCAAATCCAAATGACATGATTGGCTCTACCTAACATTTAAGAACTTGTTTTCTTATTTCTATTGTTGAATATGGATTCCACAGTAGCGTCCTCATTTTTTTAGAAACCTGCTTTTGCCTGAGCTATTCTGCATCTCACCGTTGTTGTACACCTACCATCTGAGGTTAAAAATGTTCACATATATTTAAAAGCATTTACCTGTTTTGATATTGTTCCACTTGGCTTTATTGTCCTTAGTGGTGACGTCTTTTTCTTTGTTGTTATCGTTACTTCTGTCTCTTTACTATTAAGGGTGAGTCCTCTGTTTCTGCTTTCATTCACTATAATGTATAACATTTCTTGTAATTCGTTTTCGTTCTTAGCAATTAAGACTGCATCATCAGCATGAATGTAAATGCATGTGCATTTACAGCACGCTCGGTAGACAGAACAGTCAAAGTAGACAGTGGTGCACACGTCATGACCACGAGTAGCATGGCATTGGAGGTGATGGCAGTGGCTAGGGCATTCAGATAGTTGTCACTATGGGAGTCACAAGACTAAACCCACGCATGTATACAGAGTGATTAGATGAGCATGATAAAAAAAGTGGAGGCAGGCTCTGTACGCATGCAATGGGTAGGTCATTGCAGAAGTCCAAAATACGTAAGGTCAACTTTCTCTATGCCTCTGGACATGCGGGAATACGGGGAAATGAAAGAGCGGACAGGTTGGCTAGCTGCGCTGTCGTTGAGGACGGGCAACCAATGGATCGGGCGGACATCATCAATGCCCTCCGAAATGTGTGAAGAGCACAGAACTTCGACAAACACAGATCCACGTCACTTCTTCTGATGATGGAAATGGGAGTTAAGATGGGCACAACCAGAACTGAGAAACTTAGTGGTCCTATTATATGGCTGTAAAACATGGAGAACAACAAAACTGGCAATCATGAAGATACCGACTTTGATTAATGGATGCTTACGCAGAATAAAAGGAACTAAATGGCAGGACAAAATCACTATCATGGATAGGAGACACTGTGGAAGCCAACTGAGAGTATTACACAACAGGGAATCAAAGAAGGAAGAGATATGTATTATTGTGGCAAGCCGCAGTGCCATGGAGTACGGGTTCGATCCTGCTTCGGACCATTTATTGTTCTTTGTTTTTTTACTGTTGTTTATTTATAATTGTTTTCTGTGTACTGTAATACATACCTATTCCTTCTATGATTCCCTGTTGCGCAATACTCTCAGTTGGCTTCTTTGTATGTCTATATCCACTGGTATTTGCCTAGTACATTTCAATAATTCTATGTTAGTGATTTTGTCCTGCCATTTTCTTCCTTTTATTCTGCGTAAGCATCCGTTAATGAAAGTATGTATCTTCATGATTGTCAGTTTTGTTGTTCTCCATGTTTCCAAGCCATATAATATGGCCGACAAACATTTGAGTTGAACATTTTAATTGTTGTATTTAACCTAATTTCTTTGGATTTCCATATGTTTCACAGTGCAACGGAAGCTCCTCTTGCTTTTGATATCCTTATTTTGGTATAATTTTAAATTCCTCTTTCTTTATCTATGTTACTGCCCAGATATATGTAAGATTGTGTAGAGGTATTTCTCCTAATTTTTTAAAAATTATTGCCAGCTGCATTAATTCTCATAAATTATGTCTTATCTATATTAATCGCTAGTCCCAGCTGTTGTGATATCGCATCAAGTATGCTCATTTTATCATGCATCTTTTGATGGCTGTGTGATAGGAGAGCTATGTCATCAGCAAAGTCTAAATCATCCAGTTGCTTGGTCAGTGACCACTGGATTCCATTTCTGTTGTTTTGATTTATTTTCATAAACCAATCTATGGCCAGTAGAAAGAGAAATGGAGACAGAAGGCATCCCTGCCTTACTCCTGTTCTTATTTCTAATGCTCCTGTAAGCTGTCCTTCATGCACCACACTACATTTCGTTCCTTCATACATTGTTTTTTTTTATCAGGTTAATCAACTTTATGGGGATTTCGTAATGACTCGGCAACTTCCAAAGCATTCCTCTGTCTAAACTATCAAATGCCTTTTCATAATATATGAATCCAATATAAGTAGATAGTAGCCACTGATAGTAGCATAATTCTCATATAGTTTGTGGACCCCTGTAAACTTCCTTTCTTTGGTAGTTTGATCATATAACCTTCTTTCCAGTCGTTATGTATTTCTTCCCTCTCACAAATTTTATCCAATAGATCATGTAACATCTTGGTAGAGGTGTTAATATCTGCTTTGATAGCTTCCGAAGGAATTTCACCTGGTCCTGTGGCTTTACCATTTTTTAATAGCTTGAAGGCTTTCATTATTTCTTCTTTGCTTTGTTTTCCACAGTTAGCGTATAACTTCTTCTGCTGGTAGTATATCTGGAGGATTATTTGAGCCGGGTCTGTCCAAAAGTTCTTCAAAGTGCTCCTTCAATCTCTCCGTTTCTTCCCTTATATTACTAAGCAGATTTCCTTTCTAATCTTTAATAAAAGCATTGAACTGTTTGAATTTTACACTTAATTTCTTTGTGCTGTTGTACAGTTCTTTCATATTCCCCTTATTTGCTGTTTCCTCTGCCTCTTTAGCTAGTTCATCTATATATTTCCTCTGATTCCTTTTCACGCAACTTCTCACTTCTTTGTTCACCTCTGTGTAAGCTTTTTGTGTCTTGGCTTTATTACTTCTCGTTTGATTTTATTTATGTCTGTTTTTTTTGTTCTTTCTTTCTTTAATTTTATCCAGGGTCTCTGCTGTCGTCCATGCCATATTCTGGCGTTCTCTTTTCCCCAGTGTTTGTTCGCATGTCTCTTTCCATGTATCTTTTACCTGTTTCAAATGATCTTCTAAATGTATTGTATTTTCTAGTTGTTGGAGGACTTGGTATTTGTTTGATATTGTGACTGAAAATTTATCTGTAATTCCTTGTTCTTTAAGAAATCCTACATTGAAATACTTTCTAATCTTATTCGTTGTAGTATATCTTTTTAGTTTAATATTAGGTTTGGCTATCAGAAGATGATGATCTGAAGCTACATATGCCCCTCTATATACTTTTACATCCTGCAAGGATGACTTAAACTTATTATTAACACTTATGTGATCAGGGGGCCTCGGTAGCCTAGTTGGGAAAACCACCCGACTAGATTACCGACGTTCGGACAACCCGTGTTCAATTCCCGCTGGGAGCAGTGTGAATTGTACTCGTGGTTGGAAAAAAAAAATACCCCCACGGTCGACCCAGCCGTTGGCAGAAATGGGTACCAGGGTATATTATCCTGGGAAGGTGAGGAATGTCGCTTCGCATCTGAGTTTCGATGATTGAGGCTACACTATACAGAAATATCCGAACATTTCTGGATAGGCGGCCGAGCACATGTGGGTATATACTCGCGTGCTAAGACGCCGTTCAAGTCTCGTACTTTACCTTTACCTTTACTTATGTGATCAATTTGATTTTTTGTTCTATGATCTGGTGACACCCATATAGCTTTATGTATTCTTTTATGTTGGAATACTGTTCTTCCCAGGCTCACTTGATTAAGTGTGCAGAAATTAACAAATATCTCTCCATTCTCGTTTATATCTCCACGTCCATGTTTTCCCATAGTCTCTTCGATGCCTCTGTTGTCTAATCCTACATATTATAATCTTGATGGTCTCCCATCAAGATTATAATATCCTTGATTCGTCTTGCATCCATCTGACATTGTAACTGTTTATAGAATTCGTCTTTAAGAAAATCATCCTTATCGTTGGTTGGTGCGTAACATTGGATAATGTGTAATTTTTTTTTTTTTTGGGGGGGTTTTAAATGTTGCTCTTGTTAGTCGTGGCCCTACTGCTTCCCATTCTATTATTTTATTAATAATAATTTATTATTTAATATTATTTTTTTACAGCATGGGATAGCCAGTCCCATGCACAACCCTCCTTTCTCGCCTATTACGAAGGTGCCTGGTAGGGTGCAGCGCCGCTATTCTTTACTCCCATTTGAGGGCCCCGGAAGCGAACGGGACAACAACTGGAAGAGATATATTTGAAGCAGTGATGAACAGTTGGGAATTCTAAAAGAATCAATGCAACAAACATCGAAAGAGTTCATTCAACCAGTGAGGAAATATTCAAGGAAGAAAAGATTAACAGATGATATTTTACAGCTAATGGACACATGAAGATGAAAAAAAGGATAACAAAGATGAGTATAAGAGATTAAATAATTACATTATAATAAAATGCAAATGTAGTAAAAGAGGGATGGCTGAAACAGCGGTGTCTAAGAGATTGAAACGTAACGGAAAGGAGATGCCAAAGCAATATACACATACATTGAAGAATTAATAGGTAGAAATATGCAATAAAAACTGGATGTTTAAGATCAAAAGAAGTAGAACTCCTGATTGAACAAGAAAGCACAAGGCAACAATAGACAGGATACATTAAAGATATTTACGATGATGAACGAACAGAAGTAAATATTAAGGATAATGAGGAAAAACCAGAAATGCTTAAAGAAGAAGTGGGATACGCCTTGCGCAATATGAAAGCAGGAAAAGCTCCTGGACCAGATAATCTAACTAAAGAAGAGATTGAAGCCAAGGGTGACTTTGGAATACAATTAATAACAAAAATATTGAATGATATCTACAAAAAATAATATACACCAGATGACCTGCTAAAATCAATATTCATAGGCGTACCATAAAATCTACAAGAGGTCGGGTTCGATCGACAGCTTTCGGGTTCACCCAACCTTGAATGGGTACCTGATTTTTTTTGAGAAAGTAAAGCTGCACGGGCGTAATACCGACCACATTATCCCTAAAAAAATGCGCCGAAGGTCTGTAAAAGTACGTGACTCTTTACATTTTACCAAAGTAATCGGGTGCGATGTATTTGAATGTGATGATCATCGCACAATAAGCCTTATGAATCACATGACTAAGATATTACTAAGAATCATCATGCGAAGAGTGCGAAACAAAATCAGTCCTGAAATTAGTGATGAGCAGTGTGGTTTTTTTTTGGAAGTAAGGGAAAGAACAATGCCATCTGCATCAAAAGATCTTTAGCAGAAAGAGACATAGAGGTGAAAACAGATTTATACCTATGTTTCATAGATTATACCAAGCATTTGACAAAGCTAAGCACCTACCAAACAATAACAATTTTAGAAGGCATAAACGCAGACAAAAGTGATCTAAGAATAATTTAAAAAAAACATGTATTGGCAATAAACAGCGGTTATTAGAATTTGAAATCAATTGGGAATGTTTCAACAAATATAATAGGAGGTTTGACAATGATTGTAAGCTTCCACCAGGTACTTGATGATGATGATTGTCAGCAATTCATTAATTATTCAATAAAATATCAAAACACGCAAACATCAGCTGAAGTAACCTTACATATGGTACTGGTTCTCTGTTTAGGACATAGTGTGGAAACTAATTATAATCATTACTGGAACAATCCAGAATGTGGAGTTCAATTTTTAGAGAAAGCCAAAGAAAAATGAAATTAATAAATAGTTTAGAAGATAAATATGATTACAAAATCATGGGTAAATTTAACAGAATAGTAATACCTATTACAGTGCTGTGAAAAGTTGGAATTATATTAAAAGATATATTCCCTAATTTGTATAACGTTACATAATGAAAACAGATGACTGTGCAACATTCTTTACAAAAATAACTATTTCTAATTTGATGTATGAAGGTAATTTTGAATAAATTGATAATTTGAGCTGATATAGCAATTAAATTGCCATAAAAGGATAAAGCTCGGAACATACATGTCAAGATTGACTGATTTATTACCCCTATGCTCACCATTAGGTTAGACATCAAAGGTTGCATCTCAATTAAAACCCCTGTATAAATTGTTCTGAAAACTGCAATAGAGCACTTCAACACGAAGCATCGGTAAGTAATTTACTGTGATGTCTCATCATCATCATTGAGTGCCGTCTCCATATTGGCTACTATGGAGCGCCATTCCACTTTGTCTCTTGCTTTCATGGTGCAGATTGTCATAGGTTGACTTGTCCATCTTTTGATGTTACTCCTCCATATTACTCTTGGTCTGCCTCTGCCTCTTTTATCTTGTATTTTCCCGTCCAATATCACTTTTGTTAGGCTTTTGTGTCTTTTAACATGCCCCAACAATTTCATTTGTCTTATTCTAATTGTGTTTAATAGTTTTATTTTCATTTTAGTTGTTTTAAAACTTCATCGTTTGTTTCATTTCCTTCCATCCAATTCTACCCATTCTTCTATAAATCCACAGTTCAAAGGTTTCAATTTTCTGTTCTGTTTTATTGTCTAATGTTCATGTTTCTGCACTAAACAAGAATATTGAGAAGGTGTAATGTGATGTATACATCAGCGTCAATTAGTAATAATGCAATTTATCTTTATTCGTATCAGAAGTCTGTCAATGTTGACTTGTGACACTCTTTAATAATTCAGGTTCACATATTTATTTACTTCTGATTCTCTGAATGCACGAGATGAAGACTTTCTTTGAACGTTTCAGTAAAATAAGATATTTCTCTATTCCACTCGACAGTCTGTCTTCATTGTTAGCAGCAGTATTTCTGTCCATCCACATTTTCTGTGAAAAAGTCAGCCTTACTTGTTGATCATCATACATTTCGTTTTGAAATCTTTCATTAACCATTTTTAAAATTCTAATTTCACATATTACAGGTTTTACGTTTAAAACATCACAGTGTGCAAAAAACTATTCGATGTACTGTCATTGATATCAGCAACGATCTATATTTTCCGAAAACTTTGAGTCTTAACATCAAATCGTTGTACGGTCATTGACATCAGCAACGATCGATATCTACCCAAAGCTTTGAGTCTTAACATCCCTGATGTCAATGATATCAGCGACAGCGAACTTCTTCCCAAAGTGTTAAATCATATCATCCATGATGCTTGTTTAAGAGAGTCTTTCTCTTACACGCTACATAAGACCCACAAACCTGACTTCCCTAACCTTATCTTTGACGAAAATATCTCTTTCTCTCTCTTTCTCTCTCTTTTCCATCTACACATCGATACCACCAAGAATGAAGGTATCCTTTTTCCATCTACATCATTTTTCACCACAAGAGACCTGATCAATCTGCCGCTTCCTTCGTTCTTCATCGTTCAGCATAGTAGTTTCACTTATCATCATCATCATCATCATCATCATCATTGGACTCCGAACATGTCCTTAGGTGCTCAGATTCCCTCCTCAGCAATTCCCGCAGTGGCCAGCGACTGACGACTCCAGTTCTATGTTGGTTGATAAGTCTTCTTACACGGCCACTAAGTTTCTCATTTCTGGCTGTGTCCAGCGACTGACGACTCCAGTTCTATGTTGGTTGATAAGTCTTCTTACACGGCCACTAAGTTTCTCATTTCTGGCTGTGTCCAGCGACTGACGACTCCAGTTCTATGTTGGTTGATAAGTCTTCTTACACGGCCACTAAGTTTCTCATTTCTGGCTGTGTCCAGCGACTGACGACTCCAGTTCTATGTTGGTTGATAAGTCTTCTTACACGGCCACTAAGTTTCTCATTTCTGGCTGTGTCCAGCGACTGACGACCCCAGTTCTGTGATGGTTGATAAGTCTTCTTACACGGCCACTAAGTTTCTCATTTCTGGCTGTGCCCACCTTAACTCCCATTTCCATCATCCGTAGAAGTGACGTGGATCTGTGTTTGTCGAAGTCTTGTGCTGTTCCCACATCTCGGAGGGCATTGGTGATGTCGAACTGATCCATTAGTTGCCCGTCCTCAACGACAGCGCATCTAGCCAACCTATCCGCATTTCATTTCCCCGTACTCCCGCATGTCCAGGGACAAAGACAAAGGTGACCTTACGTATTTTGGATTTCTGCAACGACTCTACAAATTGTATGCGTACAGAGCCCGCTTCCACTTTTTTTATCATGCTCATCGAATCACTCAGTATATATGCGTGGGTGTAGTCTTGTGACTCTAACCATTTGATTGCCTTGGTCACTGCCATCACCTCCATTGTCATGCAACTCGTGGTCATGGCGTATGCACCACTGTCTTCCTTGGCTATTCTGCCTGCTGAGCGTGCTGTAAATGCCCATGCACTTCTTTCATGTCGTCTAACAGATCCGTCTGTATAGATGACTGCATCCGATGTTATCGCGGGTGAGACTGTTGACCTCAGCATTAACCACGACCGGGTTATGTTCCCTACTTTTCCTGTCGAGTGTGACAATACACGAGAAAGTTCCCTTGAAAGACGTAGGCACCGGTATCCACTCCTCACCAACGCTGATATTGGTAAGCCCACAGACCTGTTTGATGACATCTTCTGCTCGGCACACCCATGATTTGCCTCTTTTTGGCCTGGCACATTTCCCTGTGTTGAGCACGTGGTGCAATGGATGCTCTTTATCTGTACTAATCTTCAATTATGCTCGTGCTCTCCTAATCTTGATTCTTTCATCCATGGTTGGAAAGTCAAGAAGATACCTCATTGCTAAACAATGAGTGGCCCGTGTACATCCCAAGATAAAGCATAATTCTTCATTTTGTATTTTCTCCAGCCTATCAATTTGAGTCGTACTGACAGTAAGAATTGCCAGGGCATACTCGATTGGTGCTAGGACTAATCATGGAACAGAAGAGTAAGTAGTCTCTGCTCGTTGCTGGCAGCCGCCAATACCTTCAAGGCGGCTAATTCTTTGCGATATTTTGTTATCACATGGTCGATGTTGTCCTGAAAACACAGGCTGCGATCAAACTTAACTTTGAGGTATGTCATCACCGTGTCCCTGGTCACCGAATCAGCTCCTATTCGTTCTACCGGTGTTATCGTATTAAATCATCATGATAATTTTGTGTCATACCGGTTGGCGTAGGCGATCATGCCCTTCCACAATCTTCTATCTACCGTACATCGTATCAGTTCTATTGTTGACTGTTTTCCATGTCATAACACTAAATTGTTTCACTTATAGCACTTGTTTAATCGATGGTAGTTTTATTTTCCTATTGTCGATACTTTATTTGATATATTAATAAGTGTTCTAGCTCTGCTCGTCTCTTTGTGGGTTGCCTGCAAGTTCATATCCTTACATTTTATCAGTGCCCAATCCATCACCATCAAATCTCTCATCGATATGGATCCTACTTCCTGATTGATGAAAACACGTTTCTTGGTCTTTATTAACAGTTTGCCTCGTTTGTTAAGGTTACATTACGTTATCTATATCTTCCCCGTTACCTTTCTAAATGTAGATATCCTTTAGTCTGCCACACAGCCATCCTCTACAAGCCTATCGATGTCCACTGCTACCATCTGTTACAAAAATCTAACATTTTCAAAATCTGGCGAGATGCTATTCCTTTTCCTCAAAATGTCTGCCTTCGTTGTTCTTGTGGCTGTTATTATGAATTTTCCCGCCAGTCTGATCTCATGTTAGATTATTCTAGCCACTATTTATACTCTGAACTAGTCTATATATCGACCATCCAAAGTGACCTCTCAATTTTGTGTAAAGATACACTAGCACCTTCGCCCCACCCTACTACAGAGAGAACCTCACTGTTACCCACCAGCGACCTAATGTTGTTGAATTAATAAACTTAAAGTGATGATCATTCCTCCACTGTTGTGGCCCAACTAATTAACTTCATTGATCGATCTACTTTGGTTGCGTTCAAGCTGACCACAAATATTCGTCTGTTCTCATCAGTCTATGAGTTGCTTCTTACAGCAGCCAGGTTGTGAAATATTTCTGAATGTGCTTAAGGTCAACCAGGTTACCTTTCCAAATGGGCAATTTTAACGTCAAGGAGGGCCTCACATATTTCCTCAAGTGCGTTACCTTCTGCATACGCTGCCATGAGACCTTCATTGGTGAATCAGGTAAATATTTGAACATTCGTTCACCATAGATCTCCGAGAAAGCTCTCGTCACGTTAATACTTCTACGAAAGCCCTATTCAATTCTTCTACCACTTGTGATTCATTACTCCTATTGCAAACAGTCGGCTGTGACAATTTTCATCACAATTACCGTTGTGTGTTTTTGACCTGTTGAGTGCAGTGGAACTATAAAATCAAGTAAACTTTAAAAAATAAAAATATCAGATCCTGAGTCTGTGTTAAATACTGAATTATATTGTTTATTCTCTATCACAGGAAATCGTCGCAATGTATCTCGCAATAGTTGTTGCTTTAACTCTTCTGTCTGTGGTGTCCTGCAGCCTAATTGGTAACTATTATACTAAGAACACATTTATATCAGAAAATGTTTAATGAAATACATAACAAACAGAACCGGCTTGAAAGTGTGCAGATTGAATGATATAAAATTGAATATATTTGACACTGCTAGAGAATGCTAAATGTTTAAATGTAATAGAACATGATATCGATAATTGTTCATTTGATCTCGACACTGTTACAAACTTTCAACAGAAAAAGGAAATCATCTAAACCACCAACGGATTGAGGAAAGAAAAAAATCATCAATTCACAACTATTAGAATGCACACATCTTCAAATCAGAAGTACATCTCAACAGTTTATTTAGTCTGTTTGTCTCAGTTGCCTTCCAGTAATGCTCGCTCATATATCTCTGTTACATTTTCGTTATTTTTATGTTATTTCTCAGACTTGATTTTTCCGTGGACTTTCATCAGTTGCTTCCCATAGTCCCTATATTCTGATCTCTCGTTCTCAACGAACGAAGACTACTCGTATCATATATCTTACTCTACTATTCATTTTCTTATGTCCCTTGACTCCTTATTTTCAATACCTCATTAGTTTGCAAATTCCATCCCTCTTCTGTTACACTCATTCTAATCCATTATTATAGTATTATTATAGTCTATACTATAGTATAGAATTATGAAATAAACAGCTCTAAGAAATACAGCAAACAAGTTGGACTGAACATAAATAACACACACACTGAAAGCTTAACCCTAAATTTTAAAAACGCAAGACCATCAAGAAAACTAAACGAGGTGCTTTACGATAAACCAAACGAAAGAAGAATGAGGAGAAAACAATAGTTTTAAAATGATAATAGATTTTCTATAAATTTCAGAACAATATTAAAATAAATAAGAACGAAGGCACAAATACATTAAAGTAAAATAAAAGTAAAATTATTATAAAATGTATCAAGATAAAAAATCATGATTGAAAAAAGAAGTGACACATTTAGAAATGCTAAAAAAAGCATTAAGAGATATCCAAGGTTGAATGTAGTTAAAAGTGTAGTAAAATAATACATCCCCACCCCCTACCCCAATTTCAAGACTGAAAAAATAAGAGGAAAAGGTTGTATTTCAGACACAAAAATATAAGAGGAAAGACGCAAGCCAATAAAATGATCACTGCATTTGCTACCACAATAAGTGCTAACATAAAAACAATATCCTAAAGATTTAAACTAACATTTAACATTTTTAACAATTTACATTGTATAAAACCGCAGTTAATTTATAACTACCCACTTCCAATGGCACCTTCTTCTTTACTTTTTCACGTGTTTTTTTTTTGTCGAAGCTTTGATGGTAGAAACATAAACAAGGAATATGAAACGAACTTGACTTAATTCTCCTTAGTTGTGAGCTAGTTGTTCTTAACATACGTGTTGCTTGTCGCCGAAAGTAGCGTGTCTATTTTAACTGTTCTGTGGGTCCACAAATGTATTGTCAATGGTAGGTTTGGTTGGGAGGTGCTGTCTTTGTAGCGTAGTAGGTTATAAATATAGAGGGAGTGGGTGTTTAAGGGGATGTTTGGATGTTTTTCTTGTCATTCACAAACGAAAATAGCTCAGTGTGTAAGGTGTTCTTGTGGTCGTCACGCCCTGCAATAATTGTGGTGCAACCGGCGTGATCGTTAGAAACGAACAGAAGGACGAAACAAAACGATATTCCCCTACTTCAGCTCGCTAGCCGAGCCCACTTTTTTTTACCTTAGGCTTCCATATTCACCCTGCCGTAAGTGCATAATAGAAATAATAGAAGCAGGAGATTAAGAAATGCAATGGCTGCACAGAATATTTAATGCAGCATAGCACCATCAACAAGCCACAGAAGACTGGCAACAGGCAATCATCATACCAATATGGAAAAAGAAAGGTAGCAAAAGAGACTGCAATCAATATAGAGGCATATCTCTTCTCAGCTATGTAGGAAAGCAATACGCCAAAATCTTGCAAAAAAAGGCTGAGACCAATAATAGAACTACAGAGCGATTCTCAAATGGGGTTCCGAAAAAACAGAGGATGTACCGACGCACTTTTCACACTAAAACATCTTGCAGAAAAACGACAGAACACAATCAAAACCTATACATAGCCTTCATTGACTAGGAAAAAGCATTCGACAGAGTAAACATAGAACAACTGTGGGAGACACTAACAACATACGGAGTAAGCCAACATCTAACCAACATTATTAAAAGCCTCTACGTCAACAGCAGCTACAGGGTCAGAACAGCAGCAGGCTACACAGACCACTAAGAAGTTAGATCAGGCGTAAGACAGCGGTGCGTACTATCCCCCCTACTGTTTAAATACATAAAAAAAAAAAGTAAAGTACCCCCCGTCACGCCGAGTGGCGTATAGGGAAATATGGTGTTAGTGACCCTATATTTTACAGACCTTCAGCACATGATTTTTGGGGTAATGTGGTCGGTATTACGCCCGTGCTGCTTTTACTTTCCCAGAAAAAATCTGGTACCCATTTAAGGCTGGGTGAACCCGGAGCCGTCGGTTGGGATCGAACCCTACCCCTTGTCTGTAGTAGTCCAGTTCACTAACCACTGAGCTATCGCGGCTCCTACTAATTTTTAGGGAATTAGTAAAACCCAGGTGTCCTCGCCAGGGTACGAAACCCGGCTGTTGCCGTGGTAAGCCAACCGGTTTAAATACATACATGGGCCATATATGCAAGCTAGCCAACCCCTCAGAGACAGAGGAGATCAATGAGCTTCAATTTGCAGACGATAGGGCACTATAATACATAATATAATATATATATATATACATATATATATTATTATAATACATGAAACAATACAAGAACACTTAAACTAATTCAACATCTCAGGCAAAAAATATAACATGAAAATCAACATCAACAAAACAGAAGTTATGAACGTCGCCAAAAATAAACAGAACATCAACATAACTATAGGAGGCAGACACCCAAAACAAGTAGAGGAATTCAAATACCTAGGAAGTCTAATGACAAACGATAATTCTCAAACGGCAGAAATAGAATCAAGATGCAACAAAGCTTGTCAAATCATCGGACAGTTATCACCACTATTGTCCAACAAGGAAATAACTCTGGAGGCAAAACGAGCACTGTACAATACAATCTTCATCCCAACGTTGTGCTACCAATGCCAGACCTGGACCCTAGATGCAAGAACAATAAGAAAAAATAACCTCTACAGAGATGAAAAGTGTTAGACGAATGACATGAAACAGTCTGAGAGATAAGATCAGAAATGAAGAACTGAGAAAAAAGCTAGGAATAACCCCCGCCATATACTATATAAGGAAATAACAGATACAATGGTTTGGCCACGTGACAAGGCAGAAAGAACAAAACACAACACAACGAGCTTTGAACAAACGTTGTGAGAACAACAGACCCAAGGGTCGACCACGAAAAAGATGGATCGATGGAATATTAGAAACACTAGGAAACATAACAGCAGCAGAGGCGAACAGAAGAGCAAAAGACCGCAAATTATATCTCCCCTCGACGCTGAAAGGCAAATGTGGATGGAAAGTAGAAGAAGAAGTAAGTGCATATTGGAGATTCTGTCTGTGAGAGGGGGAGGCTGGAGTTGTGATGACCACATTACTCAAGAAATATATAGACATATATAAATATGGATACTATCAATGTTTTCATCAATAAGTGACATTTGAGACGTGATAGATTTCTTGCATTCTTTCTTTCTTTTTTTTTAAAAATTGTATATTGTTAAGTACCACAAATAACCAGAAATGCCTTTTTAACCCCTTTTGATATCTCTGTTAGAAACTACATGAAGTGCTGAAAGACGTTTCTTACTATTTCTATCTTTTTCAAATCTAGTATTCAGGGCTGACATTACTGAATTTCGGACTATCCCTGATGGAGGCGTGGTTGTGTATGACCGGATTTCTCTCAATCAGGGAAATGGTTACGACAAGGCCACTGGCGTCTTCACGGCTCCCAGGGTAAACTTTGAGTAACACTATTTTTCTATAGTAGCACTATATGGTGTTATATGATGTTATGATATATTCTGTTATTGTCATTTTCTTATCAATATACGTTTGTTCAACTCTCAGTTCACTGTGCATCACAAAATGGGATCTTCTCTTTAGCCTTATCCAGCCTTTTTTTTACATTTATTTTCTATTAATTTCTAAAATGAATTTAATTAAAGCCGAGATACTATTTGTTTTATTAATCTGGCATTAATTTTTCTTCCTTCTTTCCCATTAACATTATTCCGTTATGTAAATGAAAAAAGTTTTCAAACAGGTTCATGGATTTAATATCTGAAAACGATGTACATTTTGGATGTTAGATGCGATTTAGACATTTTTCTCGATGAAAGATTCGTTTTAAAGAATAAATGACAATATGCAACGATTTTTGACATTCGGACAACAGACCAAAGCATCGAGGATGGCCATAGGCATGCCATTTTAGTGAAGAAAGCATAGAATATCGTAGACAGTTAATAAGAATGAAGAAAACGCTCTTAAAGAGGTCAAAGCGAATTTACCAAGATCATTATCAATCAATCATCATCTATGATTATAAATATTTATACATCCATCAGAAGAAATACATCCTCATTCGTCAGTGGAAATCAATCTTCATTCATCCGTTGAAAAAAATCTTCATTTATAAGTAGACATAAATCTTCATTCATCAGTGGGAATAAATCTTCATTCATCATTAGAAAACAATCTTCGTTCACCATAGAAATAAATCTTCATTCTTCCATAGAAAAAAATTGTCCATTTATCAGTAGAAAAAATTATCCATTTATCGGTGGAAATCAATCTTCATTCATCAGTGGAAATCAATCTTCATTCGTCAGTGGAAATCAATCTTCATTCAACAATGGAAATCAATCATCATTTCATCATCATCATTGAGTGCCGTCTCCGCAACGAAGGTTGGCTACCATGGAGCGCCATTTTGCTCTATCTCTTGCTTTGATGGTGCAGGTTGTCATCGGTTGATTTGTCCATCTTTTGATGTTACTCGTCCATGTTAATCTTGGTCTGCCTCTGCCTCTTTTACCTTGTATTTTCCCCTCCAGGATCACTTTCAGTAGGCTGTTGTGTCTTTTAACATGACCTAAGAATCGCATTTGTCTTGTTCTAATTGTGTTCAGAAGTTCTCTTTTCATTTTTAGTTGTTTTAAGACTTTGTCATTTGTTTTCTTTTCCTTCCATCCAATTCTACCTATTCTTCTATATATCCACATTTCAAAGGCTTCAATTCTCTGTTCTGTTTTCTTGTCTAATGTCCATGTTTCAGCACCATATAGGAATATTGAGAAGATGTAACATTTTGCTATTCTTAGTTTTAGCTCTGGTGTTATTTGTTTTGATATTAGTATGTCCTTCATGACATTAAAATTACTTTTTGCCATTCCTATTCTTTTGTTTATTTCAGTTGTACATTTTCCATCACTGGTTATAGTATGGCCAAGGTAGTTATAGTTCTGAACTGTCTCAAGGTCTATTCCTTCAATTTTGATATCCACTTGTGGGTTTTGAGTATTTTCTTTGTTTATGATCATAGTTTTAGTCTTTTTGATATTCATATCTAGTCCATATTTTTTGCTTGTCGTGTTTATTTCATTAAGTAATTGTTGTAGGTCTTTAGGATTTTCTGCTAGTAGTCATCATTTATCAATAGGAATCAAATTGTTATTGTATTGGACATGTAATGAGATGGTAGAAAGATGAATGGTTTTATATATTTAAAAAAAAAAAAATCCCCGTCACGCCAAGTGCCGTATAGGCTATATGATGTTAGTGATCATACATTTTGAAAACCTTCAGAACATGATTTTTGTGTTAATGTGATCGGTATTACGCCCGCGCCGCTTTACGTTTCCCAGAAAATAATCAAGTACCCTTTTAAGGCTGGGTGAATCCGGCAGCCGTCGTTTAGAATCGAACCCTACCCCTTGTTCTTTGTAGACCAATTCACTAACCACTGGGCTATTGCGGCTTCCTGAATTGTTTTATGGCAACTGGAACATTTGAGAGAAGATGAAATAGACAAAAGCAGATAAAAATAAATACCTGACTGTTTAAGAGAGAGTTTTGTTTGGAACTCACCAATAGAGTAAATAAACAACTACAGAGTTACAAGTTGAGAAGAGACATGCTTACCTTCGTTGCTGGTCATGGATCTTCATGACGAGTGACATTATTGGCTCTTCTCGAGTAACTGAAACCATATGTTGCTCTATTCTTTTACCCTGTCTTAGAAAGATCCATGTTTTACAGTGTTAACAGAGGAGTGACAACATATATTATTATGTATCTATAGTTTTGATTTTTGACTTTACTTTTAACCCTTATAAGCTGTTGGTCTTTAAAATTACTTTGGGATATTTCAGATTCCTGTTTGTGGACAACCACAGAAGTAAATCATTGGTGTGAGCCTAGGCTGATTATATATCGCTGAATTAGAGATTGGATGAGATTGTGTTTAGTGTTAATGTTTTTGGAGTTAGAATGTGTTTACTTTATAATGTGACCTAATTTTATTTTAGTAAAAAAAATATCTGATAGAACACAAAACATAAATAATTACCAAGAGGGAATAAAAAGTATGAAAATTATTATGAAAATCTTTGGCAACGATTAGTGCGAACATGTATTGGTGTTAAGGAATACGGAATTCTGTTACAAGATTTTATCGTGTCTTTTGACCTAGGTGAAAATGCTGTCCATGAATGTTTAGATCTTCCAAAGAACAATAAACAGAAAAATGTAGAGAGATCAACATACAAAAAAAAAATATCAGTGAACCTTTCTTTTCAAAACAAAACTTAACAAAAGAAACAATCTAACATAATATCACCATGTAGTTAGATTTGTATATATGTCTTTATATGTATGTCTTGTAGTTTGTTGATCTAAGCTGAAGGTCTACCTGGCCGTAGCGGCGACTTTTGTTTTGATTATTACCACGTAAATCTGTTATACCACTTGTTTCTTCTTTTTTTATTTCTAGATTGTCACAAAAGACACAAGAATGGCGTTGATAATATCAGCATAACATATGTTCTGCCCTCTCTACGACTCTCCCAATCTTTTTGTTGAAAGAGTCTACTTTCAAAGACCATGCTCTTCATATCAGAGATAAGGCAATTTGCCTCTGTCCGTTCAGCATTCCGCCTTTACGTTTTCTTTGTTGCATGATTTGATCTTAATTTATGAATGAAGTCCCTCTTTACTATGGGTGGATCGTATCTTTGAGCAACTTGCTTTTATTTAATTTTATTTAGGAATTCAATATTTTACAATTGTTGGAAGAACTCATATTTTTGACTCATCGCCGTTATCATATTTTGCTGCATGTCATTGAATTATTGCGATGTTGAACATTTGCTTTCTGTCTTACTCGAACTGTTATATTTTGTATTTTGTTTTCCACTCAATGAATATTCTCCTATTTTCTCTTGACACAGTGATTGTTACCCATTCGCTGTGTTGTCGCTTTTGTGGATCTAGTTCTACTCCAAACAATTTATTTCAGTCAATAAAATAGTAACCGGTTACTGATTGTTTATACAGGCTGGTATTTACCTCGTCTCCATCTCCGTAGAATCTCAGAAATCAAAGAAAGCGTGGTTGACCTTGTACAAAAACGGTGAAGAGGTGGCCACCCTACATGCCATTCAACTAGACTTTTTTGGCAACGATGGTGAGATGACCTACATTAATGTATGTTAACTTGTAGATATTTCATTAAGTGTTTGTTTATATAACTTGACTTTATCCCCGTTAGTTATAGACATACTTCCCATTGGCGTGAGTGCGTAGCATACTGATTGCTGTAGTGCGCCTTTTGCCTGGTTGTCTCTGTATTCATCACTTATACTAGCTAGAGCAGACTGTGGTCTTGCTCGTTTGTAGGAAGGTCTTGCCAGTCTTGGTCTTCAGTCCCTGGTGACTGTTAAGCCCCATCCCCACAGTCACATGTGTACAAAATTCACGATCGGCAACTCAACTACAAGTACATGTAGGTAAGATCCCTAGACTGCTGAACACATACTTCAAGACTGCACTGAATATAGTAGACAGGAAAATCCATTGGCCCATATATACTACACTACAGACAAAACTAGATGGGCCACTGCAAGAGTTACAAAAGACTGTAACATTTACACAGGAAACGACATTGCAGATATTGGCAATACTTCAGGCGAACGGATGATAGATGGATCCCCTTTAGTTGTGAGCATTTTGCTCTTTACATCGTGTTGCTTTTCACAGAAAGTATTTTGTACGCTTCTGTGGAACGAGTCAAATGATGGGTGATTGAGGATATTTTTCTCTTCATCCCCAAATGAAAATAATTCAGTGTGTGGTGTCACTACCTGTCTTATATTTTGAGTGTCGAGGTCTGTTATCAGTCGCATGTCACAAATACCGATCTATCACTAATGGTAGCACAGCCAGTTTTCCCCTTCTTGTAAGGTCTGTTATCAGTCATGTGAAACAAATACCGACCTATCACTAATGATAGCACAGCCAGCCTTCCCCTCCACCGAGGTTCATACACCCAGGTCACAGGTGTAATGACCGCACAACTATGATCACATCCAAGGGAATCATTCAACTGAGCACAATAGGGAAGAGGTCGACAAGAACATACATAACCATTTTATGGAGATAGTTTGCAAGATCACCAACCCGTTCCTTAGGCGGAATAAATTTATTGTGTGTCACAAAGAATACTCATTTTTGGCTATGGTTACTATGGTCTTATAATATTAGTCATGTCTGCTTCGATAAACATTGATAGTTCTCATGTTTTTCTTTTAAATCAGAAAGTTTTCCTGAACTTTATTATGTCAACCCACGAAATGAGAATATCTACCAGAAACTACAAGATTATGAAGCTCCGGTATAGTAAATTTTCTTTGATGTGTTCCGCAGGCAATTAAATTATATTGTTCTAGTTTATTTATATTTAACGATATCAAATGGAAAAAGAAAAAAAAATATGTAAGTGGTGCTCAGAAGTTCAGTGACCGTCAGTCTATAAAGGTTAGCCAGAACGCGTTCCGGACAGTTCTGGCAGACATAAAAAATACTTCATCTTAAAAGTTCTCGCTGTGGCCTTTTAAAGACCAATTTTTAAATTATTGATGAGGGCGCATATCTGAAATCTATAGAATTTAATAAGAATCTAGAAGCTGGCTCAATATTACATGAAATAACTTAATATAGAGAGAATTATAACATTTAATTTGTTTTTTTAAAAATTATATACATTAATCAATAATCGTACACATAGACTGACAGTGAGACTCCAAATTCAAAAGCTTTTGTAAATACTACTTTTAGTGAATTAGTAAATAATTTTATCTATCTATCTATCTATCTATCTATCTATCTATCTATCTATCTATCTATCTATCTATCTATCTATCTATCTATCTATCTATCTATCTATCTATCTATCTATCTATCTATCTATCTATCTATCTATCTATCTATCTATCTATCTATCTATCTATCTATCTATCTATCTATCTATCTATCTATCTATCTATCTATCTATCTATCTATCTATCTATCTATCTATCTATCTATCTATCTATCTATCTATCTATCTATCTATCTATCTATCTATCTATCTATCTATCTATCTATCTATCTATCTATCTATCTATCTATCTATCTATCTATCTATCTATCTATCTATCTATCTATCTATCTATCTATCTATCTATCTATCTATCTATCTATCTATCTATCTATCTATCTATCTATCTATCTATCTATCTATCTATCTATCTATCTATCTATCTATCTATCTATCTATCTATCTATCTATCTATCTATCTATCTATCTATCTATCTATCTATATATCTATCTATCTATCTATCTATCTATCTATCTATCTATCTATCTATCTATCTATCTATCTATCTATCTATCTATCTATCTATCTATCTATCTATCTATCTATCTATCTATCTATCTATCTATCTATCTATCTATCTATCTATCTATCTATCTATCTATCTATCTATCTATTTATATATCTATCTATCTATCTCTCTGTCTGTCTGTCTGTTTGTCTGTCTGTGTGTCTGTCTGTCCGTCCGTCTGTCCGTCCGTCCTTCCCTCCGTCTATCTGTCTGTCTGTCTGTCTATGTATCTATATATATGTGTATATGTCTGTCTATCTATCTCTCAGATGAATGAATGGGTTATATCATGTGTGTATGTTTACGCGAGTGTAACTATTTGGAAACACGCCCCGAAAATAAGATTTTTGAGTCATGGAAATATATTAGACTCAGGTCTCTTAAACATTAAAGTATACAACAGTTCGAATCTTACTCCAACTCCTCCGTATAAAATATCCTTTTTCAGATCAAATAGAGGAGCTGCAACAACAATTTAAACAAACATGTATGAAGGTTTAACCTAAGAACGATGGACATGGAGAATAATCACACAATACATGCCTTTTATTTTTTCTTTCATTTTAGAAAGATCATTTCCTTTGGACCTTGCAGCTGGAGATAAGCTTTTGGTAAAGAGTAACGGTGAATCGTTTCTTTTGGGACATCCCAAGTTGCTGTATGTGTACTTCAGCGCAGTTCTCTTGGAAACACCGAACTAATCCCAGTGAAACAATATCATTGGAAAAAAAATAGGTGTTGATGAAAATTCTGTCTTATTTTCCTAATAGGAATTAAAAAAGACTATTTATTGAATCTTTTTTCTTGTTATCTGCGTAATTTTATAATATTATATTCATTATTATTTTAAGAATTATTAATGACAGTGAGGTTGTTTCGTTCTATGAGGACTGTTACTTTGCTTCCAGATAAACACATTTCTGACAACGAAATCGTGTAAAATATGTAAATTCATAAACTTTAACTTTGTTTTTATTTATTCCTGCACCGCTACTATGACAATCACTAAGTGTTGTTCTCACATTTACTCAAGGACATATTCTTCTATTAATCACTCTAAAAGTTTGTCCACTAAAATCAGTTCATAAATTCACGTACCTTGAATCCACAATTACGCAAACCACTGCTCTTGATGATGAAATAAACAACTGATCTTGTGAGTCAGCTACGAAGTTCGGCAAACTCACAGAAAAAACCTGGAACAACACGAAACTAACACTGAAGACCAAACTCTTAATTTATCAAACCTGTGTGCTTAGCACACTATTATATGAATCTGAAACTTGACCAACATAGTCAAATCACGAAAAAATACTAAATGTCTTCCACATGCGATGTCTCCGCATAATGATGCACATCAAAGGGCAGCACAAAATAACCAATTTAACTGTTCTGCAACGAGCTAAACCCCAAACAATCATGTCACTGCTCAAATGTCGAAGATATATGATGGCTAGGGCACGTCCAGGGAGTGGAAGAAAAACGCATGCCCAGGCAAATACTACATGGCGAACCAACACACGGAAAAAGACAAATCGGCAGACCTAAACTACGATATCGAGATATCTGAAAATCATCTCTGAATGACTTCTCAATCAGTTAAAATGACTGGGAACATCTGGCAAGTGATGGCACATCATGGAGAGCATGTATAATGAATGGTATAACATCATTTGGGACTGTGCTAAGGCAAAACTTAGACGAGAAATGACTCATGATAAAGGAAGGAAAACCCTGTGGATCAGTGAGCCTGACTTGTTCATTCAGTGATCGTGTGTGTTTGTAAAAAAAAATGGTAGAATTAGCCACGAGAGAAGCTGTTCGACAAAAACAAAACCTAAAAAAAAATACACAATAGCCTCCACTAGACCGTCTGACAAGACGAAAATACAATTACCACAGTCATCAATTATTACATCTCATACACTATTATGCCAATTATGACATTGTACACACATTATTACATATTCAATTAAGAGGTATCACCACTTCTCAATTTTCACAATCACGCATTACTACTATCAATCAGACACTGCTATCATGAAAAGCACTGTTAGTAAGAAATATTATTGATAGAATCTGTGTTTTAGCGGTCTGGACATCCCAGGTATCTGTTCCACCGACATTCCCAACATTATCAAAGAGTAGACAGACTCAATGTTCTGCAATGTGTTGATTGTGGATTCATCTGTTTTACCTGATAAACACTCCTGATCGACAAAGCTGCTATTTCACCGTTAGACCCACAAGTCTCTCAGTATCTACATCACTGTTTTACAAATACTGTTCATTTTCTCTTATCATGCCTCACTAAGCGAAAGTGCTGCCAAACAGCTTACCAGCTAACATCATTGCCGCGCACACCAGCATGTCGCAGCGACGACCTGTCACTGAATGTTGCTATTGCTAGATTCTGTAGAAACTTCTCGGTTCGGATGGTATGCCACAAAACCCCAATCGCTGCGTGTGCGTGATCCAGAACATTCAATGTACCTGAAAGGCCCTGATGTGACAACATGTTATTATAACGCAAGAGAAATAGGACAAGGTAGTGCACTCAAATGGGAGCCGCGATAGCTCAGTGGTTAGTGAACTGGACTACAAAGGACAAGGTGTAGGGTACGATCCCAACCGACGGCTTCCGAGTCACCCAGCCTTTACTGGGTACCGGATTTTTTCTGGGAAAGTGAAGCGGTACGGGCGTAATACCGATCACATTACCCCATACATCTTGTGCCGAAGGTCTGTAAAATGTATGGTCACTAACAACATATTCCCTATACGCCACTTGTCGTGACGGGGGCACTTTAATTTTTTTTTTTTTTTTTATAGTGTACTCAAATAAGTGTCGCAATGGAACAGCGGAATGCTAGAGAATCGCAACAAATAAAATACGTCTACTAGAGAGATTGTAAAAGTTGTTGAGTTATTGAGTTATTAGCAGGTCAGCATCATTGCACTCCAAACATGTCAATGAGCTCAGATCCCCCCCCCCCCACCCCTCTCAGAAAGTTCCGCAGTGTCCAGCGACTGATGACTCCAGTTCTGTGAAGGCTAATTAGTCTTCTTACATGCTCACTAAGTTTCTCATTTCTGGCTGTGCCCACCTCAACTCCTATGTCTTTCATCCGAAGGAGTGGCGTGGACTCATGGTTGTCAACTTCCTATGTCCTTCCCACTTCCCAGAGGGCATTGATGATGTCCGCCCGATCAATTGTTTGACCGTCCTCAACAAAAGCGCAACTAGTCAACCTGTCCGCTCTTTCATTTACCCGTACTCCAGTATGTACTGGGAAGTAGACAAAGGTGAATTTAGAACCTTCTAAATTCTGTTGTTTTTTCAGGTTCAGGCAAAAGCAGTTTTCCAAAAAATTAGGAAGTTACTATGCAATCCATTTTTGGCAATAGAAACAAGAAAAATAGTTCCGAAATGTTATGTAGAGCCTGTCTTAACATATGGATGTGAATCATGGACAATAGGACAACACACACAAAAATCACTAGAGTCTTTAAAAATGTGGATTTACAGAGTAATGTTTAGAATACCAAGGACAGCTAAGAAGAGTAATGGAAATGTTCTGAAAGAGGTCAAAACAAAAAAGGGAGCTAATTTCCAATATTAGGAAGAAACAACCATCAATTTTTGGGCATATAATGAGAAGAGAACAGCTGTAATATATTGTAATATATTGTAACAACTGGAAAAATTGAGGGAGGAAGAGATAGAAGAAAACAAAGAGAAAAAATACCAGACAGCTTAACAGAATGTCTTGGCAGAAGTCAACAACAGAAATGATAAATAGCTGCCGAGATCAAAAGTTGTGGAGAGGCATGATCACCTACGCCAGCAGGCCCGGCACTTAATGACGATGACGACAGTTCTTAAAATGAGTGCTGTCTAAAATATGGTTTTGATTCACGCCTACTAAGAACTATGTTCATAACCTGGACGAGCCTTTTTATTTCTATTTCTTTCCTTAATTAATTGAACACGTGTTTTTTTTTCTTTATTACTTGTTTCTTTATTTTTCCTTTCCTCTTCACTAGTAACCTTGATAACTTAAATGAAACAATATTAAGAAAGGTTAAGAATGAAAATTAAATAAAAAGGAAAAGTGGTATGGTAAACAGCTTTATGTATGTGAGAAACAAAACAAAATTAGAACGACGTTTCGGCAAAGTAGGCCTTTAAAAAAAAAGTAAAGTACCCCCGTCACGCCAAGTGGCGTATAGGGAAATATGGTGTTAGTGACCCTATATTTTACAGACCTTCAGCACATGATTTAATGGGTAATGTGGTCGGTATTACGCCCGTGCTGCTTTACTTTCCCAGAAAAAAATCAGGTACCCATTTAACGCTGGGTGAACCCGGAAGCCGTCGGTTGGGATCGAACCCTACCCCTTGTCCTTTGAAGTCCAGTTCACTAACCACTGAGCTATCGCGGTTCCCTATAAGTTGGTCTTTAGCTGAAGTTTAAACTGATGTTATGTTCCCTTGTGTTTCTAATATTCCATCAATTCATCTTTTATGTAATCGGTCATTTAGTTTATTGTGTTGTTAATTATATTATTTTCATTGTTTCTGTCTCATCACTCCTCAAAACCATTGTATAATAATTATTATTTAATTATTATTGAATAATTATTCCTAGCACTATCTCAATTATTTATTTCTGATCGTATATCTCTGCCTTTTTCCTGATTAGTCTAACAATTTTCATCTGGAGAGTGATTATTGCTCTTATTATTATCGAGTTCTGAGTTTCCAGTTCTGGCATTGCTATCTCAACGTTGGGATAAAGATCACTGTGCAATGCCCTTTTTACCTCTGTGTTATTTCCTTGTCGGACAATAGTTATGATAGTTGTCCAATGATTTGCCAAGATATATAAACTCTTGAGTCTATTCCTGCTGCTGATGAATTGTCATTTCTTACTAGGCTTACTAAATATAATTCCACTACTTGTAATGGTCTGCTGTCTATCGTTATGTCGATGCTCTGTTTCATTTTAGAGATATTCATGACTTTTGTTTAATTAACATTGACTGTTATACTGTATGAGTACCTATACCGTAAGGTTTGATTAAGTGTTCTTGTTGTTCATCAATTTTTCCTTGTAGTAGTGCATGATTGTCAGAAAATAGAAGCTCGTTAATCTCCTCTGTCTCCGATGGGTTGGCTAACTTGCATATGTAGACTACTTAAGTAATACATATTAGGAAATATAGTACACGCCCCAGTCTCACTTTTTTTCCAAATTCGAATGGGTCTGTGTAACTAAGTGCTCTATTCATGTTGATGTATAGACGTTTGCGTAGTTTAGTTAGATGTTGGCTTACTATGTATATTGTTGGTATTTCCTATAGTTGGTCTCTGTTTACTCAGTCGAATTTTTTGTCTTGGGCAATGAAAGCTATGTACTAATTTTGATTGTGTTTTGTCGTCTTTTCTCCTAGTTGTTTTAGGGTGAATAGTGCATCAGTACGTCCTCTAATTCTTTATGAACCATATCAGCGAGTCATTGATCGGAAGCTTATATTTGGCCTGAGCCTTTTTTCATAATTTTTTTTAGTATAACGTGTTCACATGTCTGTGAAAAGTTCATATTTCTATATTGCTTGCATTTTATCTTGGTACCTTTTTTTCATATAGGTACGATGATTGCATGTTGCTTGTCTTCTGGAGCTTTCTTTTGGTGGCAGTCTGTATTTCATGTTTTGTGTAGCCATTTAACTGGCCGAAATACTCGTACAAAATCGATGTGCATCGCCATTCCAAAGAAAAGTAAATATGAATTCTGCGTTCCCACTGTATAATTATTGACCTAATAAGCCATGCCAGCAAAATAATCTTGCAAGTCAAATTGATTAGAATAGAAAGTAAGTTTGAACAAGAAATTCATATAGTTCGAGCAAGTTTCAGACAAAGTAGAGGCTTCCGAGGTCAACTCTTTAACATGATAAACATCGTTGAGAAGTGTAGGGAATACACCATAAAATTGCATACATGATTATTCATAGATTACAGCAAGAACTTTGACTGTATACACCATCGGAAACTGTACAATATGAAAGATATGGGATTTCCAACACCGATTACAACTTCTTTTAATTGTTTCATCACGGATATCAAACATAACAGAAGAGCGGGCAAAACATCAAATTGGTTTTTAAGTACAAAAAGGGTTCAGTCAAAGATGTATCCTCTCTTCATATATTCGTTCAACATTTTATAAGGAAAACATCATGAAACATGTTAGAAACGATGATTGATTTGTGAAGTTCGACCATTTCAAAACAAATGAGAACATCATTTCAGAACTCAGATCTGATGAAACAGCCCTCCTCTCAAATACTGCAAAAGGTTTACCACAGGTAATTTGAGTGTGTAAAAAAAAACACAGTGAAATGCTAAACCTCTATCCAAACACACATAAAACTAATATACTATCAATTGACAAAACAAAACGCTAACCAAAAATCATCATCAACATGTGAAGAACTTATAGTTGTAACACACTATGATTATTTTAGATATGTAGTAACTCTCCTCAATTAAAAAGCGAAATCTGAAGCACGGCTGATCAGCCACTGGGTGTAGCAAATCAAACAAAGTTGGTAACCCATACATCTCTAAATATGGAGATGCTTCCTAGTGCCCTCGGCTATATCTCTACAGTCAATTTTAATTCTCGTGCTATAGTTATGTACACCTGCACACACAAAAAATGTATAATGTTGTTATTCTTCGGATCATAACCAGTGCACACTGGGCGAATTCATTGGTTCTCCGATATTCCCCACGAGCATCTGGTGAAAATCCAAGAAGAAACTTGGCCCACGTTCACGAACTCCGTTGACCAGCCTGTCATCCACATTGTGGATAGGTTTTTGCTGACAATTATGCACGGGCATTGGCCAAGCATATGAGCTAAACTTTCGATTGTAACTGCCATGGGTTCTTTAACGTGCGCGAGTGCACACTAGAGCTTCAATTTACTGCAGTTATAGAGAAGGTTAGATATTGGGTCTCAATACACAAGAGTTCAGGAGCGTTTAACATGATAACGAAGCAAAAGATTATGTTTTTTTTCATATTTTTGGCAAATCACCACCACGTCAGTTGGACTTTGAGTCTGGGTCTTACTTATTCTAAGCCCAACGTTGTACCTCTAGATTACCTAGCCCGAAAACACACATACATACACATATGTTTACATACACACAAGTATATTACAATAGTATATACAGAAGAATGTTGAGAATACCATGGACAGCTAAGAAGAGTAATGAAGAGGTTCTGAGAGAGGTCAAAGGAAAAAGAGAGCTAATTTCCAATGTTAGGAAGAGACAATCATCATTTTTTGGCCATGTAATGAGAAGAGAACAACTTGAATATATTGTAACAACTGGAAAAATTGAGGGACGAAGAGATAGAGGGAAGCAAAGAGAAAAAAATAACAGACAGCTTAAGAAAATGGCTTGGCAGAAGGTCAACAACAGAAATGATAAATAGCTGCCGAGATCGAAAGTTGTGAGAGACATGATCACCTACGCCACTAGGCCCGGTACTTGATGATGATGATATATATTTATATAGATTTATATACATATGAATTTAGTAAGTTTATTATTTGTCTGTTATAATCATTACACTTCGAACATGTCCATAGGTGCTCAAATCTTTCCCTCAAGTGTCCAGTGACTAAAGACTCCAGCTCTGTGTTTGTTGATAACTTCTCTTCCACTCCCTCTAAGCCTTTTGATGTACCCATCTTTACTCCCATTCCCCACAACCGAAAGAGAGACGCAGACCCACGGTTGTCGAAGTCCTGTGCTCTACCCACATCTCGGTAGGGAGGGGAGGGGGGTGCATGAATGACGTCCACTTGATCCATTGGTAGACCTGTTTCAACGACGGCACAGCTAGCCAGCCTGTCCAATCTTTCATTTTCCAACATTCCCGTATGTCTAGGCACGTAGAAAACGGTGGCTGCCTATTGTTTACTTCTGTAATGAATAGACCGACTGACTCCTTACAGAGACCGCATCCACTTGTGTTATCACGCTCATCGAATCACTCCTGATAGGGTGTAATCGTTAGAATTTAATCATATAAATGCCCTGGTCACTGCATTCATCTTCATTGCCATACTACTAGTAGTCGAAACGTAGGCACCGCAGTCTTTTTCACGTTTGTCCACACAGAAAATGTCGTTAATACCTACGCGGTCCTTTGGTGTAGCACTATGTATCCGTCTGTATGGATGACTGCAACTTCCTCATCGGTTTTGTTCAAGATGAGGAAAATACAAATATAAACACTTATATACAGTTACATATACAAACACACACACACACACACACACACACACACACACATATACATATATATATATATATATATATATATATATATATATATATATATATATATATATATATATAAATATATATATACCATGGGGAGCCATTCAGCTCTGTCCCCTGCTTTGATTGTGCAGGTTGTCATAAGCTGTCTTGTCCATCATTTGATACTACTCGTCCATGTTAGTCTTGGTCTGTCTCTGCCTCTCTTACCTTGTATTTTCCCTGACAAGATTACTGTTAGAGGGTTGCTGTGTATTCTAACATGCCCCAAAATCGTATTTGTCTTGTTTGAATTGTGTTTAGTTGTTCTATTTTCATTTTTGGTTGTTTTAAGACTTCATCAATTGTTTTAATTTATTTCCATCCAATTCTGCCTATTTTGTTATAATCCATATTTCAAAAGCTTTAATTTTCTGTTCTGTTTTCTTGTCTAATTTCCATGTTTCTGCACCATACAGGAATGTTGAGAATATATAACTTTTTGCGATTCTTAGTTTTAGCCCTGGTGTTATTTGTTTTGATGTTAGTATATTTTAATGGTATTAAAATTACTTTTTTGTCTTTCCTATTTTTTTTTTCATTTCAGTTTTACATTTTCTCTCACTAACTATACTATACATACTATAGTATGTCCAAGATAGTTGTAGCTCTGACATGTCTACAAGTCTATTCCTTCAACTTTGATATCCACTTGTAGGTTTTGGATATTATCTTTGTTTATTATCATAGTTTTAGTATTTTTGAAAGTCATATCTAATCTATATATTTCGCTTGCCATGTATATATATATATATATATATATATATATATATATATATGTGTGTGTGTATGTACGTATGCATATATATATATCAATACATGCACACATATATACATATATATATATATTAATACATGCACACATACATATATTATATATTATGTAACATGACTTAGTAGGTCAAGATTTAGAGGGTCCCGAATGGCCATCCGTCCTATGGGCTTTACTAGATCAAGCTGTGGGTCAGTTAGAGGCCAGTTGGAAATGAGCTGGCAGTCAAACATTGGTCAGTTGGGAGGCGCGATACATCAGTGGTTAGTTAACTGGACTACAAAGGACAAGAGTTAGGGTTCGATTCCAACCGTCGGCTTCCGGGTTCACCCAGCCTTAAATGGGTATTGGATTTTTTCTGGGAAAGTAAAGCGGCACGGGCGTAATACCGACCACAGTACCCAAAAAATCATGTGCTGAAGGTCTGTAAAATTTATGGTCACTAACACCATATTCCCTATACGCCTCTTGGCGGGATGAGGGCTCTTTCCTTTTTTTTTACTTTATTTGTCAGTTAGTGATCATCTTGTGGTGTGCCTCGCTCCAGATATCACTCAGGAATGTCAATTAAATAATTTAGTCTTTTAAGATACTCCATCATTTAGTGGCTAGGCATTTTTTCCAAGTTTAGCGATTTACATTTTTATATTTCTTTTCTTCCACGTTTGCCTTGTAGACTCAGATAGAGTATGTGGTCTTTCACACTCTGTTGGTTTCTTCTGATGTTTTGTTTCCTAGTGTTTCTAATATTTCATCAATCCACCTTTTTTGTTTTTTACCCTTGGGTCAGGCGTTTTATCAACGTTTATTGGAGGATCGTTTATTTGAGACAGATAGAAGCAGAGATGAAGATGATGGGGAAGACATGGAATGATCTTAAAAGAATGTCAAAAAACAGAACGATTTGGTATGTGTTTGTTGAAGACCTATGCTCCACTGAGAGCTAAAAAGGTAGAAGAAGAAGTTGATTGAGGTTCGTTGTGCCTGTTTCACTCTTGTGTTATTTCCTTGTTGTACAGTAGTGCTGACATTTGTTCAGTGATTTGACAAGTATTCATTTATCTTGAGTCTATTTCTTATACTTGTGAATTATCGTGTGTCACTAAACTTCCAAGGTACATCCGTTCCTCTCACTTATTGTAATAGTCTGCTGCTCTATATCGTTATGTTGATGTTCTGTTCATCTTTTACGACGCTTGCAACATCTGTCTTACTAGTGCTGGTTTTCATGTTATAATGCGAGCCCGTACTGTTAAGTCTATTTAAGTGCTCTTGTAGGTTTTCCATTTTCCCATGAATTAATGTCTGATTGTCAGTGAATAAAAGCTCGTTAATATCCCGTCTCAGAAGGGTTGTCTAACTTGCATATGTAGTCCATGTAGGTAATAAATGGCAAGGGAAATATAATCTACACCTGCCTTACTCCTGTTCTAACTTTGAAGTGTTCTGTATAGTCTGCTGTTGTTCTGACTGCAGCTTCCGTTGATGTAGAGACTTTTACATATGTTGGTTCTCTCAGTATGTTATTAGTATCTCAGATAATTGTTCATTCTTTATTCAAGCAAAAGTTTTTTTTTCTTCTTGGTCAATGAAAGCTGCGTAGAGATTTTGATTTGCGATTTGCATTAGTCTAACTAGCGAGCTTATTTAAATTCCGATAACCTATTTTCTAAAATAATATTCCCTATTTTTAAGCCGGATCTGATTGTAGATGCTACTTGTGATTTATATGTTAGCCTTTGAGTGTCTTCAATCTACACTTATAATCCTTGGTCCAACCTCTGTTTATTAGTTTTATGTTTTAGATCATTTCAGACACATTCGGGTGTCGAATAAAATACACAGTTCTGGTTTCCGCCTCTTTGGCGACTAAAAACATTACCAATTGATCTTATTGCACCTCTTCTATGATTTTTTTTTTCGTTCGCCAGCTTTTACCTCTGACGAAGTCCCTAGAGACTAGGGACTGCATTTTGCTTGTTAATCCTTTTTTTCCCTGGCACCGTGTGCATCGGGGCCATCGCCGCACAGGCAGATAACTCCGACTTCTGAGGTACGTATATTTTTTCCGTCGATATTTAATTGACGATTCAAGCCGGGCCTCGCTGCTGAGACCTGGGTGGTTGCCGAAGAGAGAAAAAAAAATCACAACTGGTGCAGCCTGGATTTGTACCCACAACCTCTCTGTCTCGAGACCGGCGTCTTGCCTCAAGACCAACCAGTCTTTGATATTATCTGTCCACCTTACACGGAATCTGCCGCTTGCTTCGCTTCCATCTCCTCGTTTAATGTAGACAGTGTCAGGTAAGGAGTCTGTAAGGCATTCTTTCTAGATGGGAAAAAACATTGTATTTGCTGTGTATGTATGTAGCATAGGATTGGTTTAATTCTTAATCTTTCAATTATACCGTAACTTTTAATTCTGTCTTTTCTGGCATCTCCAAGCGCTTTTCTCAGCCATCTATGAGGTGGCACAATTAGCATGTGCCATATCGATTAGTGTAGACGATCATTTCTTTCCACAACTTTCTATCCACAGTACATGGCATTAAAAATGTTGCTGACTGTTTTCCATGCTACGACCCCAAGCTGCTCTTCAGTATCTTCTCCCTTTTTCGTCCGCGATTTCTCCTTCCCTCTATTTTCCAGTTGTAACCATTTACCCCAACTATTTTCTTCTCTTGATACGCCTCCAAAAAATGATGATTCTTTCTTTCTGATGTTTCTTAGAACCTCCCTGTTTTTGTGTTTTTGACGCTTTGAAAATGTCCTCTGATCTTTTTGGTCAGAGGTGACAAGCTTTGTTTTGTTCTAATGATCTTCTTACGTGACCATACAAGAGTACGCATCTCAAAAGAACATACGCGAATATGACTGTGAATTCTTTAAAAATATAATGTCCTGGGACATATTCATTATCGTAAATGGAGTGTGATAAACCACACCGCGCGAGACCACTGCACTAGGAAGTGTAAGGCCAGTGTTCTACTATGCTGCTATTTGTTTTTCCCCCACTCATTTAGGTATATGACGACAAAGAAGAATAAATGCTCAATAATGAGGTATTAGAAGTAATCGTTGTTTTAATTGCCGGGCTAATTAAAGAGAGCAAGGCTGCGATCGAACCGGTTATTCATATACTTCAAACATGTGACCCATACATAGATCATATGACCCGGTTATGGACCCAAGATAAACACTTTGCAGACAAGCTATAGGATAAGCACTTAGCAGACAAGCTATAAGATAGACACATTTCAGACAAGCTAAAGGATAGACACTTTGCAGACGAGCTATAGGATAAACACTTTGCAGACAAGATATAGGGTAGACACTGCACATAAGCTATAGGATAGACACGCTGTAAGATAGATACTTTGCAGACAAGCTATAAGATAGACACATTGCAGATACGCTATAAGATATATACTTTGCAGACAAGCTATAAGATAGACACTTTACAGACAAGCTATAAGATAGATACTTTGCAGGCAAGCTATAAGATAGACACATTGCAGACACACTATAAGGTATATACTTTGCAGACAAGCTATAAAATAGATACTTTGCAGACAAGCAATAGGTTCGACACTTTACAGACAAGCTATAAGATAGACACTTTGCAGATACGCTTTAGGATAGACACTTTGCAGACAAGCTATTAGGTAGACACTTTTTAGACAAGCTATATGATAAACATTTTGCAGACAAGCTAAAGGATAGCCACTTTGCAGACGAGATATAGGACAAACACTTCGCAGACAAGCTATAAGATATACACTTTGCAGACAAGCTATAGGATATACACTTTGCAGACAAGCTATACGATATACACTTTGCAGACGAGCTATAGGATAAACACTTTGCATATACGCTGTAAGATAAACACTTTACAGACAAGCAATCAGATATACACTTTGCAGATAAGCTGTAAAATATACACTTTGCAGACAAGCTACAAGATATACACTTTGCAGACAAGCTATAAGATATACACTTTGCAGACACGCTATAGGATATACACTTTGCAGACAAGCTACAAGATATACACTTTGCAGACAAGCTATAAGATATACACTTTGCAGACACGCTATAGGATATACACTTTGCAGACAAGCTACAAGATATACACTTTGCAGACAAGCTATAAGATATACACTTTGCAGACAAGCTATAAGACATACACTTTGCAGATACGCTATAGGATATACACTTTGCAGACAAGCTATAGGACAGTCACTTTGCAGACAAGCTATATAATAGACAACTTGCAGAAAAAATACATTAGATTACTTATGATGACAATCTGCTACTACCAGGGAATATATTCATACAATCGACTCGTACATCCATACTGCATTTTGAGCATAGGAACTTAAAGCTGAAGATGATGAAGACCCTATTGTCACTCAATCTCAAGCAAACACGCTACCACCATGCTACTATAGTCCGTTCAGAATTCATAATCACACCTGAATTAGTTTTGCGTCATAACCGCTTGTTATTTTGGTTTCAAATTTGGCATCCAATCTTAGAATATTGATGAAGTTATAGAAATATTTTTTGCTCTGAGAAATTTGATCTAGTTTAAAAGTTTTCTTCTTTAGGCTATATTATATTCACCCTTTTCGAATTTGACACCATTTTAGGATATGTACATTAATTTGGTGCTGTCGTTCACGTAAAATAGTTTGGCTATTGCAGAAACACTACCTTCAGGAAAATCCCGTGCACGAAACTTAATTGTTATTGAACGACATGACACTCCACGCCCTTGGCATTAATTACCGAAGGGAAGGCGTATCTTTATTAATTTTGTGAAGACTCAGTAGGCAATTTGTTGACTTTAAATACCAACATTTATATCTAAATTACAATGAGTTTGAAATGCAAATTTATAACTATGCAAAAGGTTACTTTTTTACTTTATCAGCACTTCCTTAGGGAATCCAAGATGGGGCATTTATATTGTGATATTCATGACCCAGCGAGACGAACGCAACTCTCGCTTGGTCTTAATAAATCTTCATTTTCTCGTTGGATTACACAAGACTCAGAGTACACTCATGTCAATCAAGGAAGGAAAAGGAAAGTCGACAGCTTTGACATGGATGTCATAAAACGTGAGATATTGAAAATGTTTGCTAATAATGTACGTGTTACTCTCAGGAATTTGAAATTAAAATTGCATGCAGATTGCAATATTGACATTTCTAGAAGTACTATATGGAAGATTGTGCGAGGAGCC
This sequence comes from Megaustenia siamemsis, assembly GCA_032433765.1. Taxonomy (NCBI): domain Eukaryota; kingdom Metazoa; phylum Mollusca; class Gastropoda; order Stylommatophora; family Ariophantidae; genus Megaustenia; species Megaustenia siamemsis. The sequence continues at coordinate 51,672,716 of JAVIAB010000108.1, forward strand.
GGCTTCACTTCCAGAAAAACTGTTGGGGCGGGAATATTATTTGTGAAAAACCACACTTGGTCATTGCTCGAAGCAAATACCTGAGACAGATCCGTGAGCGGCGGAGTTAACGGTATGATATTGTATATTTGGACGAATCATGGGTCAACGCACACCACACCTATGCTAAAGAATGGCTGTCATTAAATGGCAAACTCAAAAGAACAATTCCGAGCAGCAAAACCCAGCGCATTATATTAACGCATGCTGGTAACACTGAAAACGGCCTTGTCAATGATGCAGGACGTTTTTTTCCAATCAAAAAGTACCGACGGTAGGGACTACCATACTGAAATGAATGGAAACATTTTCAGGCACTGGTTGTAGAACGATCTTTTACCAATCCTGGAGAGACCTCCATGCATAGTCATGGATAATGCATCATACCACAATGTCGTATCAGAGGAAGACAAAGCGCCTACTGCATCAAATACAAAAGAGCAAATTAGGACATGGCTTGCGAATGAAAATGTCAAATTTGACGACACATATTTAAAACCCGAATTGTTACAACTTGTGAAGAATACGAATAAGAAAAAGATGTACAATTTTGACAAAATCATTGAGAAATACGGCCACATCTCTCTTCGACTCCCTGCATATCATGTGCACCTTAATCCAATCGAACTTGTCTGGGCTCACGTCAAAGTACAAGTTGCAGAACAGAACAGGACGTTTAAAATGTGTGATGTTGAAGTTCTGACACGCGAGACTTTCTCAAAAATAGACATTCCGTTCTGGAAGAAGTGTGTTGAACATGTGCTGCGGGTGGAAGATGAGTACTGGAAAAGAGATGGATTACTATTTGTCCAGCCAGTAATGATTATCAATCTCTTGGAATTGTCAGATTCGGAATGATTAAAATTAAGATGAATTCAATTCCAGCTGCAGTTAAGACGTCCTGGGGTAAGATGGTGACCGAGGAACAAGACTAATTGTAACCAATTGAACTCATGTTTGCAAATACACATAACGAACAACACCCACAATTAAACACTATGTAGATACGCCTCTGACAAGAATTGCAGTAAACTGGGAAATTTAACACGATTACTGTAAACTCTAAAATTTGAATCAACTTGTGTGATATCGTCATAAAAGATCAAAGGAATTCGCTGATGTGCAAAATCTGTTGTGTTTGTGGAATAAAAAATACCAAACTCTTTGCGTCATCAATATTCTAAGATTGCATGCAAATTTTTAAACCAAAATAACAAGCAGTTATCACGCAAAACTAATGCAGGTGTGATTATGAATTTCTGAACGGACTATACCATGTTATACATAATAATAAAAACAGAACCCGAGTGGCGAGTATCATAACTGTAAATTCTCTTTACATTATATTGTTCAGTACTTATATACAATTTTATAATATGTACAATTAATTATTCAACGAAACAGTTTAAACAGCTAACGGCGCGCTGCTAAATAAACTTTTATACGCAAAGTTATAAAGTAAATATGTATAAAACAATTCGTCCTTAACTGAATACAGCTGTAAAGTAGAGCGTAATATATTAAACGTGTGTATAAACTAAAACATTTCAAGTTGGTTGAATATATAATTAATACTAATTTCAATAAATAATTTATTAAGTATACACATACATATGACTTAAAACTGACAATGTAACTGCAGTATAAAATATTACATTTTCACACAACAAATTGCTATTTATATAATAGTTCAGTTAAATATTGGTCCATTTTACTATGAGCAATTCTATCTCACTGAATTACAGTTTTACTATAGATTCACACTATGTTGAACTTTGTATACATCTTAGCTAGACTACTTATGATTCTTTTAATTCTTGTCAGGCAACACTGTTGTTTTATATCTCGTTGCCGAAGACAGAGTTGACGTTAGAACAGCTTCACCGATCAACATCTATGGGCGGCAAGATGAAGTTTATGCTACATTCTCCGGCTATATGATTTAATAGCAATTATCATGTACAATGTCATGTACAATACCATGTAAATAATGAGCTAATAAAACATACGTGTCTGTTAATGTTAAGTTTTATTCTCTTTAACTTTCATTTAGCGATCTATCTTTACTCAATGGCAAGGATCACAAACTAGACGAAGTAATTGGGGTCATCATTTTCCATGAAAGCAATGTTCTGTTAACTGTTGAGATCTATAAGAGATATAGTAAGTGATGTCCAGTGTCTATTGTCGTAGGACACGAAATATTACAATTAACCCCGATAGGCCACAAACAATTAGACATGATCTCTCTTCCCCGCTCCTCTTACATTCCGCCAGTCACGGAAGCAGGTGCCCATCATTTTCAGTTGATCAATTGTAGATCGTAAAGTTATGATCAAAGCCACTGTTACTTTATACCCAAGCTATCACTATGTTACTACCATGGTATTTAGACTGAATTTTCTGAAGCAATATGGTTTACCATCAAAAATCATAAATATTATCAAAGACATGTATGATTGATACACATGTGCAGTTCGAACAGAGGAAGGACTGAGCGAATGTTTCCCAATAGAAACTGGGGTTAAACAAGGATGTATTTTATCGCCCTTGTTATTTGGAATTGTTATGGACTTCATAATGAAGAAATGCTGCACTGGTAATAAATGCATCGAATGGATACAAGGAGACCATTTGGAGGACCTCGACTTTGCTGATGACATAGTTCTCATCAGCAGTCAGATAAAAACGATGCAGGAAAACACAAATGAACTATCATCAATAGCCAGTAAAATTGGGGATGAGATCAATCATGAAAAGACTAAAGTCATGAAAAGTTTAATTCCAACAAGTGACAAAATATACATGGAAAACAAACCAGTAGAAGAGATCGATCACTTTATCTATCTTGGAAGTCACATTGATCGAGAAGGGGATACGAGTAAAGAAATTAGAATCAGAATGGCTAAAGCAGCAATGTCTTTCAGAAGCCTTGAAAAGTTGTGGAAATCAAAACTCATCAGCACAAACACAAAACTTAGGCTATTCAAATCAAATGTACTATCAACCCTTATGTATGCGTGTGAAAGCTGGAAAACAACAAGAGATATAGAAACAAAGTTGAACGCATTCCAAAATAAATGTCTAAGGAAAATACTTGGTATAGCATGGACCGAATTCAAAACAAACGAGGAAATTAGAGAAATCGCCAATCAACCACTAATATCTTCAGTAATAAAGAAAAGACGATGGTCATACGTTGGACATGTGATGAGAAGAGATAATAACCGAATAGCAAAGCAAGCCCTCATATGGGAAACAACAGGTAAAAGAAAAGAGGAAGACCCAGGGAGACACTGAGAAGAACATTGATGAGAGAGGCAAGAGCAGCAGGAATCGGCTCCCTCAATGAGATAGAACTGCTTGCACAGAACAGAGAGAGATGGCGAGATTTGATAAAATATCTTTAAAAGAAAACTGCTAGAACAAAAAATGCATATAGGAGAAGGTGTATCTTGGTCTACGCCCTATGGGCCGGTTACGGCTCGAAAGGTCAATAGATAGATTTAGACTAATAAAAATACTAAAGAATAAAGTGATACAATAAAAAATAGAGGAATAAATAGAACAGATTGTCATCATTAAAAAGACTTAACTCAATCATTGCAATATGGATTGTAGTAAAAATAATGTTGTATATCAATTTAAATAGCAGTTATGACATTTACACAGCTGTAAATTATATATGGAAGGGTATTTTAACAACGGTCACAACAAGTAAGGTCCAGATTGTCAAGTCGCTGAGGTCTTCCAATAGTGTGTTACCATCCCTTTAGTGCCCAGTTGTCTGTCGTCTATGGATTTTCCCATGACCCAATTGATTGCAATTAAAAGTGGTGACATGACGCGTCCTACTTTGATCCTCCTCTACTAGGAATCAATCTTTGTTGCAACTTTATGTTCTCACACAGCAAATTGAATCTGAAGGTGTTTATAATTGAGTTATAGTACTATTAGCTGGTTGTCATCATTGTACTTAAAAAAATCCCATAACTCTTGAGATCACCCCCCTTCTCTGGAAGTCCCACAGAGTCCAGTGACCGACAACACCATTTCTGTGTTGGTTGATAATTCCTTTTATATGTCCAATATGTCACTTATTTCTGGCTGTGCCCATCTGAAGTCTTTCATTTCTGTCATCTGAGGGAGTGATGTGGAATCATGGTTGATGAAGTCGTGTGCCATTCCCACATCTCGGAGGGCATTGATAACCTCCGCCCGATCCATGGCCTCACCGTCTTCTTCGACAACACAGCAGAAATTCTAAACTCTCTGTGTCCGATTTCTTTGCTTTCTAACATCCGACCTTGCACAGGACCCGCATTTTATATCGCCACACGACCTTGTTCTGTGCGAGTTGTTCAATCTCGGCGAGGGAGCAGATTCCATCTGTTGTTTCCTCTCGACTCATTCTTCTTTTTATTGTTTCTCAAGGTCGGCCTCTTTTATCTTTTACCTGCTGGTTCCAATTTAAGAGTCTGCTTTGAGATTTTCTGGTCGCCACTTCTCATCACATGTCAACATATGACCACCTTCTTCTATTTATTATAGGTGATAATGTTGGATGTGTTGCCACTTTCCTTTTTTCAACAACACTGTTAATGTATTCTATAGTAAACGAATCATTTTCATTGCAATTTGTCATTTCAATTTAAGAGTCAAGATTTATGTTTAAATAACAGTGAGTGATTCATGATAGCGGCTATTAGGCCACCGATAAACTGTCCGTAGCAAGATGATGACAATTATAAACCCGTGTGCGAAGATATAAATTGCGTTACAAATGTTTAAGTGATATTCGATAAGTATAATATCTAGCAAAAGAAAATGTGAGCTATTATTGAGTTATTGAGTTATTTGCGGGTCATCATCATTGCACTCTGAACATGTCCATTGGTGCTCAGATCCCCTCCTCAGCACGTACCGCAGTGTCCAGCGACTGACGAAAAAACGTGACAACAGAAAATGTGAAGAAAAACAATGACTTGAGGATAAACTATTTAACAGCTTTACACCATATATTCTTTTAATCTAAATAGATCCACATCATCATGTCCCATACCGGTTGGCGTAGGTGACCATGTCCTTCCTAAAAAAATGTGAAATAAAAAACGTGACAAAAGAAATGTGAAGAAGAAACAATGATTTTAGGATAAAATATTTAACAGCTTTACACAATATATTCTTTTAATCTAAATAAATCCTCATAATCATGTCCCATACCGGTTGACGTAGGTGACCATGTACTTCCACAAGTTTCTATCCACAGTGCATCGTATCAATTCTGTTGTTGATTGTTTCACAAGCCCTGACTCGGAAGTTATGTAGTATCTTCTTTCTTTGTTTTCCGCGATCTCTATGTCCCTCTATTTTGCTTGTTGTAACCAAGAACTTTAACTTTTCTCTTCTAATAAAGCTAAAAAAATAATAATAGTATATTTGTAACTAAGAGTAATACTGTTTTATTAATGTGTTCTTGATGTCGATTCAACACATTTTTTTATGGAGCAGAAACAGAAATACTAAATAAAGTAATATTGGGATCCTGTTACGATACACAATAGAACCAGTGTCCGTTCGAGGATATTGTCGAAGTAAGACCGATGTGATTTGAGTTTGTCTCTTTTCTGGCCAGTATTTATGGTTTACCTCCAACTGAATCCATTTTTCGTCAGTTAGTTTTAGTTACGTGCAGCGAGGCTGTCTCATGTCATCTTCATAGAAGTTATAACATCGTAGGGAGCTTTATTTATTGTGTTTGCCAAAGGCTTTCTACTTGTATAGTATACTTGCCCTTCACTCGACACAGTTTACAGTGGTTAGTAAACTGGACTACAAAGGATGAGAGGTAGGGTTCGATCCCAACCGACGGCACCGGGTTCACCCAGCCTTTAATGGGTACCGGAAATTTTTCTGGGAAAGTAAAGCGGCACGGGCAAAATACCATCCACATTACCCCAAAAATCATGTGCTGAAGGTCTGTAAAATGTATCGTCACAAACACCATATTCCCTATACGCTACTTGGCGTGACGGGTGCTCTTTACTTACTTTAAATATATATATTTATATATATATATATATATATATATATATATATATATATAGGCATCACGAGCACTATACAATACAATCTTCTTCCCAACGCTGTGCTACCAATGCCAGACCTGGACCCTAGATACAAGAACAATAAGAAAAATAACCTCTACTGAGATAAAATGTGTTAGACGAATGACAGGAAACAGTTTGAGAGATACGATCAGAAATGAAGAACTGAAAAAAAAAAAAACTAGGGATAGCCCCCGCCACAGAATATATATGGAAACAACAGATAACATGGTTTGGCCACGTGACAACGTAGAAAGATCAAATACAACTCAATGAGCCTTCAGCAAACGTTATTAGAACACCAGACCCAAGGGTCGACCACGATAAATATGGATCGATGGAATGTTAGAAGCACTAGGAAACATAACAGCAGCAGAGGCGAACAGAAGAGCAAAAGACCGCAAATGATATCTCCCCACGACGCTGAAAGGCAGATGAGAAAGGAAACAATAAGAAGATGAAGGTATATATAAACATATATATATATATATATAATGTATATATATTATTCATCCAGAGCATGGTACACCGCTTTCCGGATGCCTGCAGAGACCTCGGTCTATCAATAAGTTTGCATAAAACTAATAAACTCGGTCATTACGTCGATGGAACACCTGCAATCTTTATTGTCAACGACAAACTCTATTACGTGCTGCAGCATAACTATTAGGGTACAGCATCAACGACAGACTATCTTTAGATACAGAAATTAACACCCTCATTAATAAAGCAAAAAAAAAAATGATAGATATAATTGTAAAAGAAAGCAGCAAGAAAGGTCGCAGTATGAAAAGTTAGAAAACAGAAGTAATGGCCATATCTAAGAAACAATCATCACCATCATGCAGCATAAAAATGAACAAAACAAATCTGAAACACATGCAACGTTTGAAATACTTGGGCACAGTGATAACATCAGATGGAAGATGCATCACAGAACTGAAAAGCAGAATAGATCAAGCCAAAGTAGCATTTCAGAAAAAGAAAAATATCGTATGCAACTATATATATCAATAGAAATGAGAAAGATAATTCATCTGTGTTATATAGAACCAATTCTGACCTATGGAACCGAATCATGGATTGCAGATAAACAAATGAAAAGACGATTAGATGCCACAGAGATGAAATTTCTCAAAAGAATGTTGAAAGTTCCCTGGACAGCTAAAAAGACCAATTAGGAAGTTCTCAAAGACGCCAACACAAAAAGGCAGCTCTTAAAAAAAAAATCAGAAAGAAGCAATAAACATTTTTCGGGCACATCGTGAGAAGAGGAAAGTTTGAATACTTGGTTACAACTGGCAAAATAAATAGAAAATGAGATCGCGGACGACAAAGAGAGAAAATAGTGGGTAGCTTGGTGTTATGGCATGGAAAACAGTCAACAACAGAACTGCTACGATGCACTGTAGATAGAAGATTGTGGAAGGACATGATCGCCAACGCCAACCGGTACATGTTGATTATGATGATTGATAAAGCTGCTAACACTTTCGCCTATCTTTCTAGACGTTTTTCACAAAACAGCAGACTGACAATTAAAACAAAGGCCGCAGTTTACAAGGCCTGCATCATTAGTATCTTCCTGTATGGCAGCAAATCTTGGACAACTATGCGAAGCAGAAGGCTAAATGCGTTCCATATGTGATGTCTGCACCGTATTCTTGGTATCACCTGGAAGGATAAAGAGACAAACTTGGAGGTCATGACTTTCATAGGCCTCCCAAACATCAACACACTGTTCAAACAACGTAGGTTACGCTGGCTTGGCCACGTACATTTTATGAAAAATGGCCGCATATAAAAAAAAAATATACTCTACGGACAACTAGCACATGGCAAAAGGACTAGTGGACGCCCAAAACTTCGATTTCTAGACATGTGTAAATGCGACATGAAGACTCTGAACATAAACTCTGTGGCATGGGAAACAACAACTGCAGACCGAAATCTGTGAAAACACACTCCAAAGATCTGACTCAAACATGAAGCAGACAGGTTCACAGAAAAAGTGAATACACGGCGAAAGAAAAGTAAAAATAGCATATCTAAGGGCGCTGAAACATTCATACTCAACTATGACTGACGGAGGCTACTATACATATGTATATATATATATATATATATATATATATATATATATATATATATATATATATATATATATATATATATACAATAATTATAAATATATATATATATATATATATATATATATATATATATATATATATATTACATATTGCTTGTTCTGTAGATGGATCTGTCTTTCCAGGATTGGCAAATTCATCGACGAGAGCAGATGTTCAGTAAAGCAACTCCCAGTGAGACACTATGCTTTACCGAACTACTGACTTATCATGATTGCTTGCCACCAACCGTCTGTAAGTCGCCAAAGCACACACACACATATATGTATATACGTTTACTGTTATACAATTGTTTGTTATTTATTGTACTTTTGTCAAGTCACCATAAATGTGCTATGTAACTAACTCCTCAATATTATTGTCTCAATATTCATTATTTAAGATCCGTAGACGTTCTTCCATGTTCATCCTATAACCTGGAGGTCATTGGAACACAACTGCCACTCACTCATCAACATTCTCCGTTGATCTCAATCTACATCACTCATTAGAACACAACTGCCACTCACTCATCAACATTCTCCGTTGATCTCAATCTACATCACTCATTAGAACACAACTGCCACTCACTCATCAACATTCTCCGTTGATCTCAATCTACATCACTCATTAGAACACAACTGCCACTCACTCATCAACATTCTCCGTTGATCTCAATCTACATCACTCATTAGAACACAACTGCCACTCACTCATCAACATTCTCCGTTGATCTCAATCTACATCACTCATTAGAACACAACTGCCACTCACTCATCAACATTCTCCGTTGATCTCAATCTACATCACTCATTAGAACACAACTGCCACTCACTCATCAACATTCTCCGTTGATCTCAATCTACATCACTCATTAGAACACAACTGCCACTCACTCATCAACATTCTCCGTTGATCTCGATCTACATCACTCATTAGAACACAACTGCCACTCACTCATCAACATTCTCCGTTGATCTCGATCTACATCACTCATTAGAACACAACTGCCACTCACTCATCAACATTCTCCGTTGATCTCGATCTACATCACTCATTAGAACACAACTGCCACTCACTCATCAACATTCTCCGTTGATCTCGATCTACATCACTCATTAACTGCCACTCACTCATCAACATTCTCCGTTGATCTCGATCTACATCACTCATTAGAACACAACTGCCACTCACTCATCAACATTCTCCGTTGATCTCAATCTACATCACTCATTAGAACACAACTGCCACTCACTCATCAACATTCTCCGTTGATCTCGATCTACATCACTCATTAGAACACAACTGCCACTCACTCATCACATTCTCCGTTGATCTCGATCTACATCACTCATTAGAACACAACTGCCACTCACTCATCAACATTCTCCGTTGATCTCGATCTACATCACTCATTAGAACACAACTGCCACTCACTCATCAACATTCTCCGTTGATCTCAATCTACATCACTCATTAGAACACAACTGCCACTCACTCAACATTCTCCGTTGATCTCAATCTACATCACTCATTAGAACACAACTGCCACTCACTCATCAACATTCTCCGTTGATCTCAATCTACATCACTCATTAGAACACACTGCCACTCACTCATCAACATTCTCCGTTGATCTCAATCTACATCACTCATTAGAACACAACTGCCACTCACTCATCAACATTCTCCGTTGATCTCGATCTACATCACTCATTAGAACTCTGAGAAATCGAGGTCTGTTCATTCTTTAAAGTTGTCTTTCCACTCATGTCTTAGCCCACCTTTCCTTTTTAAACAGTTTTTACACAATGGTCTTTGCTAAGCCAGATGTTGGTGATACACAGCCACACCATTTCATTATTACTTCTTTTACATTAGTCAAAAGTTCATCGTAAACTCGCGTTACACATGCTATCCTTTTCAAATTGGTAAACTTTGTAGCACAGACTTGCAAATAAAGAAATCTGTCTAATATAATGTCAACTGTTGTAATTATTTGAATTGTGAAACCATTTTACATGTATTTATGACTACAGCATGTAGATTCCGCTTGTGAGATGGCTATGGACGATTGGTATGCTCACCGTATACGTGATTCCATACTATTTATAAGCTTTACATAAGGCTAGACTTTTGATTTCTCTACCCACAGACCAGAGGGAGGGGCATTGAAACCACGATTAAACAACTGATTTTGATAGAAAAATTAAAACTGCCTCTTATAGGATTCGAACCCGGGACTTTCGTGACAAAATTTCGAAGTGTGAGAGGCTGGGCCTAAAGTATGTATTTTTTCGGCGTTACATATTGGAATTATGTATCTATAAATCAAAGACGTCCCATTCTTGATACGCTACTGTGCGGCGCCTATATAATGATTTTACAAGAAACACTTCTTGGTGATAGAACAGTTAATACCCCTGGATTTCATTGTTTCTACAATAGACGACACCTTGGATAGGCCATCCTTAGGCGAAACAACATGGTTGCAGCTGAGGTTGATGTGTCTGCGTGGGACAATGCAGAATTGTAGGCACATGCGGTTAGGCTGCAGACCTCACTTCATTTCGTGGTTGTAAATGTGTATGCCTGTAATGTGAAGGTGAAGACAACAATGGCCGAATCTCTTCGTATTCGAGAAAGAGAACATCATTTTCTGCGGAGACTTTAATGCTAGAGGAAACCAGTGTGGTAACGTCATAACCAACAAGCAGGGAGAAAACCTAGAGAATACACTGCTGTAGGGCAATTTAGTGAGCTTCAGTGATGGAAGGGCAACCAGAATGACCACTCGAAAAGAGGATTCTGATAGTATCATAGACCTAGCAATGGTATCTTCCGCCTTCGCACCGGTTTGCAGGTGGAGTATACTGTGATTCCACGAAAGTGATCACTATCATAGTGTCCTCCTTAGTGAGAAAGGCAGAAATAGAGGCCAGAAAAGCAAATTCCACATATTACGCTATGAGAACACAGACCAGGACGTAATTAGCAAAATCAGACATAGGAAACATGACGCCCCTCTCAGGAGGCAGGAGAGATGGACGCAGCCGCCCTGGTGGACCGTAGAAGTCGAGGAAGCATGGCGGAACAAGAGACGTGACAGAAAACTAGAACGAATGGTAAAACACAACTTGAGCCCTTGAAGCGTCTGAAAGAAGAGATCCACCCAAAAAATGACGCACTTTAAACTATGCACTAAGCAGGCTAAGGATGCCAAGTATGATGATTTCTATAAAAAAGTGTGCTCAGAAAAATCACTAGCCAAATTGTAACGCCTTCATCAGAGCACGAATGGCACACCACAATACAGAGGCATACCAGACTTTCAGAGCACAGGCCAGATATGGCACAACATTGATGAGAGCAAAGGTGAGACCCTGCTTGCCTGCTACATTGAGCAGAATAAGACAAGAAATAAGGCTGTAAGAATGAGGGTATGGGGATCTCTTTCATAATTGTGTGAGGATGTAGTGCTTGGAGAAGAATTCACAATTACAACCGAAATCATTCACACCAACTAAAAAGGTAACACAACACTGCTTCTGGTCCATATGGTGTTCAGTACTAAACATAGGCGATTTAGCTGATGACGACTTGCAAAAACTGGCCAAAGCGTTTAATGTCAGAATTCAGAGTGTCCAGATTAAAAAGGTGTGGCTACATAGCTACTTAGTACCGCTACCGAAGCCAAACAAGGACCATTCTCAAATCAGTGTCTACAGGATCATCACAATGCAGAACACAGCGGATAAGCTACTGGAGAAAATAGTTGCCCGTGTCCTCACCTGTCACCTTGAACAGAAACGCGCGTTCCCACCGACACTCGGAGGCTATAGATGCAACACTAGACATGGCTCAGTGCGGCAGTCTTCGCCTATGACGTCGTCGAAGACTTTCACAGACGAGTGGAGACTTGTGCTGCTGCTATAGATCTGGAGGATACATACAACAGAGTACCATTTGAAAACCTCATGCATATGCACTTCAAACTGGCGGTGCACTTCTTCCTCATTAGATGGATCGTTGCAGCACTGTTTCAGAGGAAGGTGATACTCAGATGTGGAAGTTGATCATCCGAGCCGTAATCCATTTGTCCATTGCTACCACAAGGCCACCAGTGTCACCAGTTCTATTTCACGTGTACACAATAACGATCACGGAACAGCAGCTGGATGGAAGGGGAAGAACTATGACTTTTGCTGATGATATTCTGGTATATTGACAGGGAAGAGACAGAAGTAAAATCGCCTCCACAATGCAAAACGAACTGAGAACTACGAATGGAAGCTCATGAGGTGACTAGGGACATGTTAATGACATACCTCGGAGTTAAGTTTGATCACAGCCTGTGTTGTCGGGACCACGTCGACCATGTGATAACAAAATCCCACAAAAGATTAGCCTGCTTGAAGGTCATGGCAGCTGCCAACATCGTGCAGAGGATACCTACCCTTCTCTTCCAGAGACTAGTCCTCGCACCAATCAAGTATACTCTGTATATTCTCACTGTCAGTAAGACGCAAATTGACAATCTGGAGAAAATATAGAATGAAGCCATGCGCATTATCCTGGGATGTACGAGGGACACTCCCTGTGTAGCAATGAGGTATATTCTTGAATTTCCAACCATGGATGGCAGGATCAAGATCTGGAGGGCACGAGCATACCCGAAGATCATTATCATCAAGTACGGGGCCTGCTGGCGTTGGTGATCATGTCTCTCCACAATTTTCGATCTCCACAGTTATTTATCATTTCTGGTGTTGATCTTCTGCCAAGCCATTCTCTTAAGCTGTCTGGTATTTTTTCTCTTTGCTTTTATCTATCTCTTCGTCCCTCAATTTCCCCAGTTGTTACAATACATTTCAGTTGTTCTCTTCTCATTACATGGCTAAAAAATGTCCTCCAGGATGTGGGTAGGATAGAGGGCTTTGACAACCATGAGGTCATGTCACTCTTTCGGATAAAGAAATGGGAGTTAAGATGGGGTTAGTCAGAAATGAGAAACGTATTGGGCGTATAAGAAGACTTATCACCCAACACAGAACTGGAGTCGTCAGTCGCTGAACATTGAGAGACTTGCTAAGGAGGGGATGATATGAGCACTTATGATCATGTTCGTAGTACAATGATGATGACCCGCAAATAAATCAATAACTCAATTCTTGATTGCTATTTTGGCTTGTGCATTTTACTTGACAATGTGTGTCCAGTTCAACCCTTAAATGTATTTTTATTGAACCGCAATTCACATTAAAATGTTTAGTGATAGCTACATTTTCTCTTGTAGTCTTTAATTTTTTAAACGAATACAAGGTCCTAATCTGACTATTTAAGATACCATAGGACAAACACAATATTTACAATGTATTACACATTTTTTTTTAGTTTGCGGTATTCAAAATCGTTTATATGTTTGTTATTAACTAGCAAAATGGAGTAAACAATAGAGCATTGACTAACTTTAAAACTTTATTACTCATTTTGCAAAACGTCCCTTGTCTTGATCAAAAGCCACGAACGCTGATAGAAGAAAAAATACTGTATCTTTCAATAAATAACTCAATGGTTTTTTTTTTTTTTGGTAAAAAATTGCCTTAAATTTTATTAACACTATATCATCATACAATTTAACACAAGAATAGATAGATCATTTTGGAAGGAAAGAGATCACACAAAATACGATTTTTGTAAACAAATTTACAAAACAACAAATATATGGGCCAGATTGCATTGCACATTTAGGAAGTGTCTTCATTATTGACACTCGATGTAATTACGGTAGATGACAACACTAAATGACATTTCTCTTTACCTATTTTTCTAACTTTATTTATCGTTCTCTATCAACTCGACCAATGCTCATTAGAAAGGTCAGCAGTTTCTGTCTGATATAAAAATAAATTAAGTAATGCTTTTAATTCTCAGAGCAGTGAAATGGGCCATGAAACATGTTGTAAGTGTGATGTTGTGAACAGTGGTTGAAATTTTAATTTTATTTTTAAAAATACATTTTTCAGAAAATTTGTGATTTGCGTATTGATTTTTTGTTTTACTTTAACTACGTAGGGAGGTCAAAAAGTAATGCACACCAATTTTTTTCTCGGCTAATAATAAAGATAGGAATATGAAATTTTGCAACACTTGGAATATGACATGTTACAATTATGTGTACCAAATTGCACAGCATTCTGATAAATATTACGCAATCTATGAACCGTTAAAATGGAGCTTGTCAACAATGTCCGTTACAAACAGCGAATTGTCATAGAATTTCTGGTTGCGGAAAAAGAAACTGTGGCAAACATTCATAAACGACTGTGTGCAGTGTACAAATGTTCTGCAGTCGATAGGAGCACAGTTAGCCGCTGGGTTCAGAGAATTAAAGCTGCTGAAAGTGTACGAGTGGAGCTGCATGATTTACCGCGTTCTGGACGTGTTGCCTCGGCTACCAGCACAGACATGTTAAACCGGGCTGATGCCATTATTCGTAAGGATAGGCGTATCACTAAGCTGCAATGCCAATTGCTGACATAGTGCAATTGGCATTGCAGCTTACAGTCAGCAAGGGAAGTGCAATCGCAATTTTTAAAACTCTCGGATATTCAAAGATTTGCGCTCGATGGGTTCCTCGGTGCCTAACAAATGATCACAGAGTTCAAAGGAAAACATTCTGTTCTGAATTGTTGGAGCGTTTCGGTGTTGAAGGAGAAATGTTTTTGTCAAAAATTGTTACCGGTGACGAAACGTGGGCACATTATTATGAGCCTGAAACAAAAATGCAGTCAATGGAATGGCATCATCCGCAGTCACCAAAAAGAAAAAAATTCAAAACATCTCCATCAGCCGGAAAGGTGATGATCACTGTTTTCTGGGACATTGATGGTGTGATTCTTGTTGATGTAATGACAAGAGGTGAGACAATCAACTCGACAGCTTACATCAATACACTAACAAAACTCAAAAATCGGTTCAAAAGAGTTCGGCCTAATAAGCCATCTGCAGATTTATTGCTTCAACATGACAATGCACGCCCTCACACAAGTCTGGTAACACGGGAAGCAATCAACAAATTTGGTTGGACTGTACTGCCCCATCCTCATTACAGCCCTGATCTGGCTCCCTCAGATTTCCATCTGTTTGGACCACTCAAAAAATTCCTCCGTGGGACACACTTTGACAATGATGAGGATGTGATCCGTGCAGTTAAAAAATGGCTACGCGAGCAGGACAAAACTTGGTACAAACGAGGCATTCATGACCTAGTTTCGCGTTGGCGTAAGGCAATACGCTTGGACGGAGATTATGTTGAAAAATAGGTAGTGTAAAGGGGATGTTCAGCTACAATCTGTGAAAATTTCACACATTTTGCCCAAATAGTTTCCGAGAAAAAAATTGGTGTGCATTACTTTTTGACCTCCCTTCAGTAGTCTATGGAGCCGCGATAGCTCAGTGGTTAGTGAACTGGACTACAAAGGACAAGAGGTAGGGTTCGATCCCAACCGACGGCTTCCGGGTTCACCCAGCCTTTAATGAGTACCTGATTTTTTTAAGAGAAAGTGAAGCGGCACGGGCGTAATACCGACCACATTACCCCAAAAATCATGTGCTGAAGGTATGTAAAATATATGGTCACTAACACCATATTCCTTATACGCCAATTTACGTGACTGTGGTACTATACTACTTTACATTTAACTAGTCTAGGGTTCTCTTAATTGATGATCTCGAATACGCAATCTTCTTTTTATCACCCTTCTTCAGCATGACTAGGTACTTCATTTAGCTTAACTTGACATAAAGAGTTGCTATGAAATAAAATCCCCGATCACTGCCAGCGTGTTCCTGAGCTCGAATGTTATGATAATTTCAGAAAGCAAGTAAGTTATTGTAATAGTTGGTATGGAATTTACTTTCTGTATGAAATGTTCCCCAACTATGGCACAACCCCGCTTTTTTTCAATGTTCAAATCCAAGTGTTCTTCTTTGCTTCTATATTCGACCAGCGAATACTTATTTTCATCTAGAGCTATAAGACAAGTGGCTGAGACTAGAACTATAAAACAAGAGGCTGTGTCAAGAGCTATAAAACAAATGATTGTGTCTAGAGCAATAAAACAAGTGGCTGTGTCTAGAGCTATAAAACAAGTGACTGTGTATAGAGCAATAAAACAAATGGATGTGTCTAGAGCTATAAATCAAATGGCTGTGTCTAGAGCTATAAATAAAATGGCTGTGTCTAGAGCTATAGAACAGGTAGCTGTGTCTAGAGTTATAATCAAATGGCTGTGTCAAGAAAAATAAAACAAATGGATGTGTCTAGAGCTATAAATCAAATGGCTGTGTCTAGAGCTATAAATCAAATGGCTGTGTCTAGAGCTATAAAACAAGTAGCTGTGTCTAGAGTTATAATCAAATGGCTGTGTCTAGCGCTATAAAATAAGTAGCTGTGTCGAGAGCAATAAAACAAGTTGATGTGTCTACAGCTATACAACAAGTGGCTGAGACTAGAGCTATAAAACAATTGGCTGTGTCAAGAGCTATAAAACACGTGGCAGAGACTAGAGCTATAAAACAAGTGGATGTGTCTAGAGCTATAAAACAAGTAGCTGTGTCTAGAGGTATAAACAAATGGCTGTGTCTAGAGCTGTAAAACAAGTGGTTGCGATTAGAGCTATAAAACAAGTGGTTGTGTCTAGAACTATAAAACAAATGACTGTGTCTAGAGTTATAAAATAAATGGATGTGTCTAGAGCTATAAAACAAATGGATGTGTCTAGAACTATAAAACAAATGACTGTGTCTAGAGCTATAAAATAAATGGATGTGTCTAGAACTATAAAACAAATGACTGTGTCTAGAGCTATAAAATAAATGGATGTGTCTAGAACTATAAAACAAATGACTGTGTCTAGAGCTATAAAATAAATGGATGTGTCTAGAGCTATAAAACAAATAGCTTTGTCTAGAGCTATAAAACAAATAGCTGTGTCTAGAGCTATAAAATAAATGGATGTGTCTAGAGCTATAAAACAAATGGCTGTGTCTAGAGCTATAAATCAAATGGCTGTGTCTAGGGCTATAAAACAAGTAGCTGTGTCTAGAGTTATAATCAAATGGCTGTGTCTGGCGCTATAAAATAAGTAGCTGTGTCGAGAGCAATAAAACAAGTTGATGTGTCTACAGCTATTCAACAAGTGGCTGAGACTAGAGCTATAAAACAATTGGCTGTGTCAAGAGCTATAAAACACGTGGCAGAGACTAGAGCTATAAAACAAGTGGATGTGTCTAGAGCTATAAAACAAGTAGCTGTGTCTAGAGGTATAAACAAATGGCTGTGTCTAGAGCTGTAAAACAAGTGGTTGCGATTAGAGCTATAAAACAAATGGATGTGTCTAGAACTATAAAACAAATGACTGTGTCTAGAGCTATAAAATAAATGGATGTGTCTAGAGCTATAAAACAAATAGCTGTGTCTAGAGCTATAAAATAAATGGATGTGTCTAGAACTATAAAACAAATGACTGTGTCTAGAGCTATAAAATAAATGGATGTGTCTAGAGCTATAAAACAAATAGCTTTGTCTAGAGCTATAAAACAAATAGCTGTGTCTAGAGCTATAAAATAAATGGATGTGTCTAGAGCTATAAAACAAATGGCTGAGACTAGAGCTGTAAAACAAGTGGCTGTTATTGAGTTATCGATTTATTCGCGGGTCATCATCATTGCACTCCGAACATGTCCATAGGTGCTCAGATCCCCTCCTCATCAATTCCTACAGTGTCCAGCGTCCGACGACTCCATTTCTATGTTGATTGATAAGTCCTCTTACACGGTCACTAATTTTCTCATTTCTGGCTGTGCCCATCATAACTCCCATTTCTATCATCCGAAGAAGTGACGTGGATCTGTGTTTGTCGAAGTCCTGTGCTCTTCCCACATCTCCGAGGGTATTAATGATGTCCGCCCGATCCATTAGTTGCCCGTCCTCAACGACAGCGCAGCTAGCCAACCTGTCCGCTCTTTCATTTCCCCGTACTCCCGCATGTCCAGGGACATAGACAAAGGTGACCTTACGTATTTCTGCAACGACTCTACCCATTGCATGCGTACAGAGCCCGCCTCCACTTTTTTTTATCATGCTCATTGAATCACTCAGTATACATGCGTGGGTGTAGTCTTGTGACTCTAACCATTTGAATGCCTTGGTCACTGCCATCACCTCCATTGTCATGCAACACGTGACTGTGTCTAGAGCTATAAAACATGTGGTTGTGTCTAGTGCTTTAAAACAAGTGACTGTGTCTAGAACTATAAAATAAGTGGTTGTGTCTAGAGCTATAAAACAAGTGGTTGTGTCTAGAGCTATAATACAAGTGGCCTCTATAGTTATTTCCTTGTTGGACAATAATGGTGATAACTATCCAATGATTTGACAAGCTTTGTTGCATCTTGAGTCTATCTCTGTTGATTGTCACTAAACTTCCTATGAATTTGAATTCCTCTACTTGTTTTTTTTTTAATAGCTGCATGCCCTTTATAGTTGTGTTGGTGTGCTGTTTATATTTGTCGACTTTCATGGCTTCTGTTTTGTTGATGGTGATTTTCATGTTGTATTTTGTCCTGTGCTGTTGAGTTTGTTTAAGTATGTAAAGTTTTAAATTGATGTTAGTATTATTATTAACAGTTTCAGAGCGTACTTAAAAGTGAATCATCATCATCATCAAGTACCGGGCCTACTGGCAATGTGATCATGTCTCTCCGAAACTTTCGATCTCGACAGTTCTTTATAATTTCTGTTGTTGACCTTTTGCCAAGCCATTCTCTTAAGCTGTCTGGAATTTTTTCTCTTTACTTCTCTCTATCTCTTCGTCCCTCAATTTTTTCCAGTTGTTACCATATATTCCAATTGGTATCTTCTCATTACATGGCCAAACAATGATGATTGTTTTTTCCTAAAATTGGAAATTAGCTCTCTGTTTGCTTTGACCTCTTTCAGAACGTTTTCATTACTCTTCTTAGCTGTCCATGGTATTCTCAAAATTTTTCTGTAAAACCACATTTCTACAGACTCCAGTAATTTTCTTGTCTTTTGTCCTATTGTCCATGATTCACATCCATATGTTAAGACTGGTTCTACATAACATTTAATAACTCTTTTTCTTGTTTCTATTGTCAAAAATAGTATCTTCATCATTTTCTGGAAAGCTGCTTTTGCCTGAGCCATTCTGCATCTCATCTCTTTTGTACATGTTCCTTCTGAGGTTAACTTCTTTCATCTTTTCTC
Source organism: Megaustenia siamemsis (assembly GCA_032433765.1). Taxonomy (NCBI): domain Eukaryota; kingdom Metazoa; phylum Mollusca; class Gastropoda; order Stylommatophora; family Ariophantidae; genus Megaustenia; species Megaustenia siamemsis. Next base: position 51,692,284 of record JAVIAB010000108.1, read on the forward strand.
TTTTCACTAATACCTAAATGGTGTCGTGGTTTATATCATTTATCGTTCTTGAGCTGCTTGAACTATCTCTATTTGTGACTTTCCTTTGTTGTTACATGTCTCTGTCACTGCATCTATCCATCTTCTTCTGGGTCTTCCTCATGGTCTTTTTCCATGCATTCTCGAGAAGAATGCCGCCCTTGATGGTGATTGATAAGGATTCATTCTGACTAGGTGGCCAAACCATTTAAGTTGTTGTTGTTCTGTATATTCTTGGCAGAGTTTTGTTCCTACTATTTTTCTTATGGTTTCATTTGGTATTCAATCTCGTCTGTGTTGTTTGTTACTTTTCTCAAGCAGCGCTTCTCACCTGTATTTATCTTTCTTAAATGTGATTTAGAAAAGGTCCATGTTTGGCTTTCATAGCACAAAGTTGGTATAAAAATGATATTTATCATTTGTTGTTTAGCTGGCATATAAATGTGTGGATGTCTTAGCTATGGTGAAAGCTGATATGTGACAGCATTTGCTTTTTGTATTCTCATGTTAATTTCTCTGTCTAGTTTTCCATCTTCTGTGAACATTGTGCCTAAATATTTGAATTCCTCTACTTGTTTTATTTCTTTACTTTGATCTTAACGTTTAATGGGTGTCTTAATTTGCTTATTCTTATAGCATCTGTTTTTGCTGTGTTAATTTTCATACTGTAGTTTGTGCAGCTTTTATATAGAGATGTTAAATGCTATTGTAACAGGTTTTCTTCCTCATACATTAGGCATTGGTCATCTGGCAAGAGTAGCTCGTTGATGTTGGAGTTTTCTACCTCTATGTTATTATTTGATTTTTCCTTATTGTTGGTTGTTTCCTAATTTATTTTGTCCATATATATGATGAAGAGGAGTGGTGAGAGGACGCACCCTTGTCTTAAACCTGATACCATTCTGACAGACCTGCCGATATTCTAACGGCACATTGACTGTTTTTATATAATGCCATTTTATTATCTAGTAGTTGTCCTGCTACCCCATAGGTTTCTAAAGTTTGCCAGAGATTGTTCCTGTCCACACGATCAAACGCTTTTTCCTGATCTATAAACACTATATTTAGGTTTCTATCATATTCTATTGTTTTTTCACATATTTGTCTCAATGTAAATAGAGCACCAGTATAGCTTTTGCCTTTTCTGAATCCGAATTGATTATTACTTAATTGAAGTTCTATTATGTATCTTACTCTCCTCTCCAACATTTAAGCATACATTATACCAACGTGATAGGGATATTCCTCTGTACATTTCACACTCCGTTTTACTTCCTATATTCTACCAAAATGGGACAATGATAGCTTTTTGCCAATCGTCTGGGACTTTTCTTTCTTCCAAAACCATATTGAATATTACATTAAGCCAATCTATAGCTGTTTCCTTACAGGTTAGTAGCTTTTCTGTTGTTATTCCATCTATACCAGCTGCTGTGTTCTTTTTATTCTGTTTCAATACCCATTCTACTTCTGTTTAAGTATATTCGGTTCCTGTTCATCATGCTGCCAATGTTTAAACTCTGTATTTCGTTTGTATGTCCCTGATGTAATAGTTCTTTAAAGTATTATCTCCATCTGATTATTATGTTTTATCCTGCTGCTGATTGGTCTACCGTTCTTGTACTGAGGTTATTAAGGCTGAATCCTTTATCGTTGCTTTCTTTCACTATAATGTCCAACATTTCTTTTAACTCATTTTCACTCTTAGCGATTAATACTGTATCATAAGTATAACTTAGATTATGTATATTATGACCTCCAATTGTTATTCCAGGCATGCCCCTTATGGATCTTAAAATAATCTCACTGTAAATATTAAACAAATCTGGTGAAAGCACACAACCTTGTCTAACACCCTGTTTTATTTGTTGAAACATTTCCAATTGGTTTCCAGTTCTTATGGCCGATGTTTGTTGCCAGTACATGTTCTTTAATATTCTTAGATCGTTGCTGTCTATGTTTATGCTTTCAAAAATTTTGATTATTTCTTGGTGCGTTACTCTGTCAAATGATTTGGTATAATCTATGAAACATAGGTGTAGACTGTTTTCACCTCTATGGCTCTTTCTAATAAAGATCTTATGATATATATGGCATTGCTCGTTCCTTTACCTCCAACAAAACCGCACTGTTCATCGCTAATTTCTGGACTGATTTTGTTTCGCACTCTTCGCATGATGATTCTTAGTAATATCTTAATCATGTGGCTCATAAGGCTTATTGTGCGATGATCATCGCATTCAATCGCACCCGATTTCTTTGATAGGGCCATGAATATTGATTTGAGCACGTCGTCTAGTATATATCCGCTGTTGTAGATAACATTCAATATTTTTGTTATTATTTCTATTTCAAAATCACCCATGGCTTAAATCTCTTCTTTAATCATATGTTGCCCATTATGTCCCCTACCTAACAAGGGTTTTCCATTGGAATCCCCCTTAACGATGCTGTCGTGATTTCTATTGTTGTGGCGATCCATGATTGTACAAAGAAGTTATGACGGTAGTTTTCTGTTGCTTTCCATCGGTTTGTGTACGGTTGGCTCCGCTATCTTTTGACTAAAAAGTCTCACCCACAAGGCTGTGGGGTTGTTTTACTTCGGAGTACAACCTATATGTCTCTTCTGCCTGTTCTTCCTTTTAGCTCCCAGTGGAGCATTGGTCTTCAACAAACACTTCCCAAGTCGTTCTGTTTTTTGCAATTCTTTTAAGATCATTTCATGTCTTCCCCATCATCTTCATCTCTGCTTCGATCTGTCTTCTCCAAGAATTCCTTGCCCGTGCGCTGCCGGGGCCCGAAAGGGGAGTAAAGAATAGCGGCGCTGTACCCTACCTGGCATGTTCGTAAGAGGCGAGAAAGAAGGGTTGGGCATGGGACTGGCTATCCCATACTATAAAATAAATAAGCCGAAAAAACTTCACAAACATGGACAAGTCAACCTATGTGTAGTCAATGCTAAACCAGCACTTTCTTTCTCTACAGTTCTGCCATTAAAATAAGCCCTCGAGCACGAGTAGAATAAGATACCCATCTATGCAAATGGCTGCCTCCCAATTAGGAGAGTCTCGAAAATCAAGGCCTGCACTTCTGCATCAACGACCAATATCTTTTAATTTATACATTCTCAAGCTATTCTGATGACGACGAGAAACGACGTACCACAGTCTAATGGCACTCGAACCAATTCTTCTCCAGTATGTCCTTGATTGAACACACCTGCATAACAATAACCATAGCCTTCGCCATCATGGATTTGTATCTTTTCAACCTGCAGCCTTTTGTTCAATAAATTCACAGTTTAGCGGATGATATTGGTCTGCAATGACTCGAAGAGAAGCGCGTGTTCAGCAAAGTTTTATTATGTCTGTTATGATTAAAAATCTAGAAGGTAACGCAATGCCCTACACGCAGTATCTTTTGTAGACTTATGGATGATACGCATTGCATCATTATGTTTCATTTCCAACAGTTCTAATCGCGTTGCTGTTGGCCAGGATTGCCGGTACCATCTAAATAACAGGCATTACTATTCACTGCTATAAGTGAATGAGATGATGTTGCTCAATTTTCTAGGTTCAACCTAAACATCCCAGTGGTATCTGTTATGGACATAATAATCTATCAGAAGTATCGCGCGGAAAAAAGTCATTATTATATGTAAAGATTGTGTAAGACTTCGCGATTAATGCAGCAGGAGATTAACGTCTGCAGGCTTAAGCCAGGCGGCCCCACCTCCCCTGAAGTGTAAAGAAGGAAAAGAGTAAAAACGCTTGCTCGACGGTTGGCATCTGCTGATCAGATTATCTCCAGCTGCGAAACAGTGTATAAAGCTTTTCCTATTACTTTGCAAATTTCTTCACTTGCATTTTTACTGTGGCTGCATCACGGGATCTTAAACCTACATGTTTAATTTACTTAACACTATTTTCTTATACGATGCAATTTTTTTCTTGTTTAAGTTTGATACAACACATGTTTGAAGCATTTTTCTTGTCGTTCCCGGGGCTATGACGAATATTAACCAGCAAGATGCTTAGTCTATTTTATGTACATACATATTTTCTTCTTCCACCTTTCAGCTGCCTGTGGAGCATAGGTTTTCAACAAACACTTTCAACTCCCTGTGGAGCATAGGACTTCAAAAAACATTTTCATTTCCCTGTGGAACATAGTTCTTCAACAAAAACGTTCAACTCCCTTTGGAGCATAGGTCTTCAACAACCACTTTCAGCTCATTATGGAGCATATGTCTTTAACAAACACTTTCAGTTCTCTATGGAGCATAGATCTTCAACAAAAACGTTCAGCTCCCTGTGTAGCATATGTATTTAACAAAAACTTTCAGCTCCCTGTGGATCATAGGTCATCAACAAACACGTTCAGCTCCCTGTGGAACGTAGGTCTTCAAGAAATACTTTCAGCTCTATGTGGAGCGTAGGTCTTCAACAAAAACTTTCAGCTCTCTGCGGAGCATGTCTTCAACAAACACTTTCATCTCCGTGTGGAGCACAGGTGTTCAACAAACACTTTCAGCTCTCCATAGAGCGTAGGTCTTCAGTAAACACTTTCAGCTCCCTGTGGAGCATGGGTCTTCAACAAACAATTTCAGATCTCTGTAGAGCATAGGTCTTCAGCAAACACTTTCAGCTCTCTGTGGAGCATAGGTTTTCTACAAACACTTTCATCTCCCTGTGGAGCATAGGTGTTCAACAAGCACTTTCAGATCCTTGTAGCGCATAGGTCTTCAACAAACACGTTTAGCTCTCTGTAGAGCATAGGTCTTCAACAAACAATTACAGCTGTCTGTGGAGCATAGGTCTTGAACAAGCACTTTCAGCTTTCTGTGGAGCATAGGTCTTCAACAAACATTTTCAGCTCTCTGTGGAGCATAGGTTTTCAACAAACACTTTCATCTCCCTGTGGAGCATAGGTGTTCAACAAACACTTTCAGATCCCTGTGGAGCATAGGTCTTCAACAAACACTTCCATCTTCCTGTGGAGCATAGGTGTTGAACAAACAGTTCCAGATCCCTATGGAGCATAGGTGTTCAACAAACACTTTCAGCTCTCCATAGAGCATAGGTCTTCAACAAACACTTTCAGCTCCCTGTGGAGCACAGATCTTCAACTAACACTTTCAGCTCCCTGTGGAGCGTAGGTCTTCAACAAAAACGTTCAGCTCTCTGTGGAGCATGTCTTCAACAAACACTTTCATCTCCGTGTGGAGCACAGGTGTTGAACAAACAATTTCAGATCACTGTGGAGCATAGGTGTTTAACAAACACTTTCAGCTCTCCATAGTGCATAGGTCTTCAACAAACACTTTCAGCCTCCTGTGGAGCATAGGTCTTCAACAAACAATTTTAGATCTCTGTGGAGCATAGGTCTTCAACAAAAACGTTCACCTCCCTGTGTAGCATAGGTTCTCAACAAACACTTTCAGCTCCCTGTGGAAAGTAGGTCTTCAAGAAATACTTTCAGCTCTATGTGGAGCATATGTCTTCAACAAACACTTCCATCTTCCTGTGGGGCATAGGTGTTGAACAAACAGTTTCAGATCCCTGTGGAGCATAGGTGTTCTACAAATACTTTCAGCTCTCCATAGAGCATAGGTCTTCAATAAACACTTTCAGCTCCCTTTGGAGCACATATCTTCAACTAACACTTTCAGCTCCCTGTGGAGCGTAGGTCTTCAACAAAAACTTTCAGCTCTCCATAGAGCATAGGTCTTCAGCAAACACTTTCAGCGCTCTGTGGAGCATAGGTTTTCAACAAACACTTTCATCTCCCTGTGGAGCATAGGTGTTCAACAAGCACTTTCAGATCCCTGTAGCGCATAGCTCTTCAACAAACACGTTCAGCTCTCTGTAGAGCATAGGTCTTCAACAAACAATTACAGCTGTCTGAGGAGCATATGTCTTGAACAAGCACTTTCAGCTTTCTGTGAAGCATAGGTCTTCAACAAACATTTTCAGCTCTCTGTGGAGCATAGGTTTTCAACAAACACTTTCTTCTCCCTGTGGAGCATATTTGTTCAACAAACACTTTCAGATCCATGTGGAGCATAGGTCTTCAACAAACACGTTCAGCGCCCTGTGGAGCATATGTCTTCAACAAACACTTTCAGGTCTCTGTGGAGCATAGGTCTTCAACAAATACATTCAGCTCCCTGTGGAGCATAGGTCCTCAACAATCGCCTTCAGCTCTCTGTGGAGCATAGGTCTCAAAAACAAATACTTTCTGCAACTTGTGGAGCATAGGTTTTCAACAAACACTTTCAGCTCTCTGTGGAGCATAGATCTTCGACAGACACTTTCTGCTTCATGTGGATCACATGTCTTCAACACACACCTTCAGCTCTCTGTGAAGCATAGATCTTCAACAAACACATTCAGCTCACTGTGGAGCATAGGTCTTCAACAAACACTTTCAGCTACCTGTAGAGCATAGGTCTTAAACAAACACGCTCAACTACCTGTGGAGCATAGGTCTTCAACAAACACTTTCAGATTCCTGTGAAGCGTACGTTTTTAACAAAAACTTTCAGCTTCATGTGGAGCATAGATCTTCAACAAACACTTCCAGCTCCCTGTGGAGCTTAGATCTTCAACAAACACGTTTAGCTCCCTGTGGAGCATAGGTCCTCAACAAACACTTTCAGTTCCCTGTGGATCATAAGTAACAAACACTTTCAGCTCTCTGTGGGGCATAGGTCATCATTAGACACTTTTAGCTCTCTGTGGAGCATAGTTCTTCAACAAACACTGTCATCTTCCTGTGGAGCATAGGTCTTCAACAAACACTTTCAGCTTAGTGTGGAGTATAGGTCTTCAATAAACACTTTCAGCTCACTGTGGATCATAGGTCTTTAAAAAAACATTTCAGCTCCCCGTGGAGCACACGTCTTCAACAAACACGTTCAACACCCCGTGCAGCATAGGTCTTCAGCAAACATTTTTATCTCCCCGTAGATCATATGTCTCAAACAAACACTTTCAGATTCCTGTGAAGCCTACGTTTTCAACAAAAACTTTCAGCTTCCCTGGAGCATAAATCTTCAACAAACACTTTCAGCTCCATGTGGAGCATACGTCTTCAACAAACACGTTCTCATGTCCCCGTGGAGCATAGGTCTTCAACAAACACTTTCAGTTCCCTGTGGAGAGTAGGTCTTCATTGAACACGTTCCAAGTCGTTTTGTTCCTTGCCATTCTTTTAGGATCATTCAATACCTTCCCCATTATCTTCATCTCTGCTTCTATCTGTCTTCTCCAAGTATTCTTTGGTCTTCCTCTTTGTCTTTTTCCATGGGAATTCCAAAAAGGGGCATCTTGTGTAACACTCTCAATTGGCTTTAGGAGTGTGTGCCCTATCCAGCGCCATCTTCTTCGCTGTATCTCTTTATCCACTGGTATTTGACTGGTACATTTCCATAATTATATGTTAGTGATTGTGTCCTGCCATTTCCATCCTTTTATTCTGCGTAAGTCTTCATTAATGAAAGTCTGTATCTTCATGATTGTCAATTGTGTTGTTCTCCATGTTTCACAGCCATATAATAGGACTGAAATAACATTGGAGTTGAAAACCCAGCAAGTTGCTTCTCCTATTTTATTTCCAGACACATTTATAACGACAAATTATGGTTATTTCATCGCAAAAGCATGTCATGCTTGTCTAGTGTATTGTCATCATCGCGTGTCACACCTAGTGGATTAGGCGACCATGTCCTCCTACCATCTTCTATCCAGAGTGCATAGAATAAATTCTGTTGTTGACTGTTCCCCATGTCATGAAACCAAGCTGTCCAGTATCTTCTCTCTTTGTCGTCCGCGATCTCTCTTTCCCTGTATTTTGCCAGTTGTTTTATGTTCATGTTGTTACATAACATTTTATTTTTAATTTTTAATAACAAATTCTTATTAACATTTTCGGCAATTTCTATGTTACAGCTGTCAGTCATGGTTCTTTTCTACACCAGAGTAAAGGAATAGAGCAGCAAATGATGTAGATATTATAGATAAACTAAATAATCTCACTCATCGTTAAGCACCGTTTCCGCTGGCGTAGGTGATTAAATTCCTCCGGAACTTGAAACTCTGCAGCTATTTATTTATTATATTGGTGATTTCCAACCAAAACATTACCTTAAACAGTCTGGTGTATTTTCTTTCTGTTTCCGTCTAATTCTTCTTCACTTATATTTTCCATTTGTCACACAACCCACCTTTGCCCTTCTCATTAAAAGGCCAGAGAATAAAGATTAACTCATACCGTTCGATTCATTATGTTGGATGAAACTCGGCTCTTTCTGTTGAATGAAACTCGACTCTTTCTGTTGAATGAAACTCGACTCTTTCTGTTGAATGAAACTCGACTCTTGAATGAATATTAATGTCTATTGATGTTGATACATATGCTTTGACTTTGTTAATAGCGTTCTTGGCACTCTTATTAGTTGTATATCGTAGACTCTCCCTCCTTTGGTAAAACCATATTCATATAGACTTCCTTGATTCTTTGGTTTTATTGTTTAAGCGGGTTTCATAAAATAGAGTATTCTTTAAAATCCAGCCGGGCGCGCCTCCCAGCACCAGAGCTGGATGTTGTCAGCGACCCACAGCTGATGGCTTGCGTCAGGATCGGTGAACCATAATCATCCAGACCCTACTCCACCTCTCCGCGGTGCCTCTAGTAACAGCCTAACCAGTCTGGTCTGGCCAAGCGAGCAGTGATCGAAGAGGGTGACAACCCGTTGCTAAAAATATCGTGCTGAAGTCGGATGTGTTGGGCCGAAAGTCGCAAATATCAGTTATACTGCAAATCACAACACACCGCAGACACGCCTACTGAAAGTCCTTTTAAGGGCGGATGATGAAGAGGAATATTTTAGTCTACCAGAATTCTCTAGAATACTTTTATCATCGGGCGAACGCAAGCAAGCAAACACAATCCAGCCATTGCCTCAGCTATGAGTATCATATCTCTCCATTCAAAAGCTAATATTTTTCCTAGACATTCAATTTGTTAACTTTTCTCCATACTGATTTGCTTACATAACTGAGTAATGTTACAAAGAAGACCAAAGGGAAAATAAAGACACCGATATAGCAAAAAAAAAAAAACTTCCTAAATTAATTAAAGAATGCTATAGAAAATAAACAGGCTCGACAATCAACAACAGACAACGATTAAAAAGCATAGCATGAGTTAGACCAATAATCCAATTGATGGGTATGATAATGTGAAGATCCAGTTTTGGGCATGAACAGAGCACTTCCACTGCAACAAACTTAATCTGGTAAAAACAAGTAACATTTCCTTTATGCTTCACGAAAAATCCCCATAACAAAATATAATATAACATCAAATAACGTAACGGGGGAGACTGGCTGGTCTCGAGGCAGAGAGGTTGTGAGTTCAAATACCAGCTGGCACCGGTTGCGATTTTTATTTATGATTGCACTCTGCGGCAACCACCCCTGGTCTCAGCAGCGAGGCCCGGCTTGAAATGTCAATTACTCATCGACGGAAAAAAACATGAGTACCTCCGAAGTCGGAATTATCTGCCTGTGCAGCGAGGAACCAATGTGCATACGGCTGCCAGGGAAAACTGGATTAACACGCAACATTTAGTTCCTAGTCTCTAGGGACATAGTCAGATGTAACGAACGAAAAAATAAAAACATAACAGTACAGTGTAAGTAGAAAATAGTGTTAAATAAGTTTATGCCTACGCCGGTAACAAATAATAATACATAAATATTATTATGGAACATGATGATAATAGTTGTAGGTGACCAATTTGGTGGTCGTCTCATGGATATGTGTACATTTATTTACTACTTAAGTATAAATATTTAATTAGAGTCGTTGATCCAGTCAAGAGATTAGGATATAAAATTATTAATTTTAGTAAACTTATGCGGGTTTTGAATTAACCAACAAGCCAAAGTGAGGAAAGCAAAAGTTTATGTTTAGTTCAACTTGTACCACATGAAATACTCACGCGGTGGCTAATTGTTAAAATGAATGTTTTCTGATTGGTTGGCTCCATCACACGTGGTTCAACTAATTATAAATTTAACATGATCATGTGCCATACCGTTTGGCGTAAGTGATCATGCCCCTCCACAATCCTCTGTCCACAGTGCATTGTATCAGTTCTGTTGTTGACTGTTTTCCATGCCATGACACCAAGCTATCCAGTATTTTCTCTCTTTGTCGTCCGCGATCTCTCTTTCCTTTTATTTTGCCAGTTATAACCAAGTATTCCAACTTTCCTCTTCTCATGATGTGCCCAAAAAATGTTGGTTCTTTCTTTGTGATGTTTTTTAGAAGCTGCCTTTTTGTGTTGGCCTCTTTGAGAACTCCCTCATTGGTCTTTTGAGCTGTCCAGGGAACTTTCAACATTCTTCTGAGAAATTCCATCTCTGTGGCCTCTAATCGTTTTTTCATTTGTTTTCTACTGTCCATGATCCGCTTCCATAGGTCAGAATAGCATGAGTTAAACCAATAATCCAATGGATGGATATATGAAATGTGAATATCCAGATATAAATTACTAGGGCGGGGAAATGTGTTAAATCGCAATAATGTCGGTTCCCAAACTATCAATCACATCAAATTACAGTTGCAGATGGCAGTGAAGGCAGACGTTGATCTCTAATGTGGTAAAGTTATAGCCTAACAACAAAGTGCCCTAATCGAACTACTTTTGAAACGATCAGCACTTTTATTTGGCTGTGAGCTCCTTATTTCAAGAAGGGTCAGATCAAGTACCTAGTCTAGCAGAGTTGAATAATACAATAAAAGTCCCATGTTCAAATTATGTACGCATAGAACCCTTGGTTACATTAATATATTACAACTTGTTTCAGGCCACAGCACAACTCATGTAGGATAATTTTACTTTAAGAGCTGCCTATGAAAATGAAAAATCGTCGAACGCTGAAGATAAGAACTCTTGGCTCTTCAAAATATTTTGATTTTGTCATCTTGAATTTCATAAAGTAAAATGTACACTGTCTAGTAAAACACCGTCTACACTAGGTCAACGGTTTTTGTGAGATAATCAGAGACTTCCTGTTTGAAACGCATTTTAAAAGGATTGAGAGTTGTTTATTTCAAATATACCTGGTGTCAAGGTAGGTATCAAGCACACAGTCAATAGTCAATCAAGTCATAGTCATAGTGCCAATGGATGATAGAAAGAGGCTCAGGTTTGTTTCTTTGTTGTTAGAATCATCATCACTGCACACCAGGCACGGCCAGAGGTGTCTCAATATCCTCCTAAAGAAATTCCGTATCCTGGCCAGGGTGCACGCACTCAGTAGCACGGGCTGAGATCCCCGGTGTGGGTAGATTTAAGCCGAAAATTATGCCCGTACAGAAGCCATATTTATGGTCTACAGCAGCCATATTTATGGTCTACAGCAGCCATATTTATGGTCTACAGCAGCCATATGTATGGTCTACATCAGCCATATATATGGTCTACAGCAGCCATATTTATGGTCTACAGCAGCCATATTTATGGCCTACAGCAGCCATATTTATGGTCTACAGCAGCCATATTTATAGTCAACTCTTTTCCATTTTTTAACTGTCAAGTGTTCATCAACGAGCGTGAGTGAACACAGGACTGAACGTTTATTGTCGATCTCCAAGAGGGCTATACACCAGATCTCTCTATCCAATAGAACAGGGGAGTGCAACGTCACTGAAGATTGTTTCCCCTATTTTTGACAAACCACCACCGCTTTTGGAGGGCTTCGACCCCGGCTTCTTCATGTCCTGAAACCGATGTCGTACATCTTGACTACCCCCTCCCCCCACCCCACAGACACAAGATTGATTTCTCATTGTGTGTGAAGATCAATTCCTCATGGTGATTCAAGATCAATTTATCCTGGTATTTGATGTCTTATAAGTTCTCCAGAAAATTCAAATTATTGAGAATAAGAGTAGAAGAGCTCACGCTGGAAATGATCATCAGCCAGTTATCTATTTTTAAGGTGCTTTGCGTAATAGCAGACTCCTCCAATTTGTCGACTAGATCATGTATCCGCACTGGCGTGTGTCCAGGACAATATATCAAAGATAGGCTGCTAACATGAGACATGTCAAGTAGGTACACGCACTCCTGCACAGTGTAAAAAAAAATGGTAAAGAGCCTAGTCACGCCAAGTGTCGTATAGGGAATATGGTGTTAGTAACCATATATTTTACAGACCTTCAGAACATGATTTTTAGGATAATGTGGCCGGTAATACGCCCGTGACTAATATGCAATCTATACTGGGATTAAACAGCAATAATAAAATATAACAAAGAGAATTCTACACCCATTGATATGAAAATAAGTGTAAGACAGGGATGCATCCAATCACCAAGCTTGTTCAATGTGTACACTGAGCAAATATATAAAAACATCATAGAGATTCCAGGGTTACAAATTAATGGAAAGATAATCAATAACCTAAGATATGCTGACGATACTGTTCTACAAGCACAAAATCCTAAAGATAAACAATTACTTAATGAAATAAACATGACAAGAAAACAATATGGACTAGATATGAATATCAAAAAGACTAAAACTGTGATCATAAAGAAAGAAAATACTCAAAACCCACAAGTGAATATCAAAATTGAAGGAAAAGACCTGGAGACAGTTCAGAAATACAACTACCTTGGACATACTATAGCCAGTGATGGAAAATGTACACCTGAAATAAACAAAAGAATAGGAATGGCAAAAACTAGTTTTAATGTAATGAAGAACATACTAACATCAAAACAAATAATACCAGGGCTAAAACTAAGAATAGCATAATGTTACATCTTCTCAATAGTTCTATATGGTGCAGAAATATGGACATTAGACAAGAAAACAGAACCGAGAATTGAAGCCTTTGAAATGTGGATATATAGAAGAATAGGTGGAATTGGATGGAAGGAAAAGTAAAAAACTATGAAGTCTTAAAACAACTAAATATGAAAAGAGAACTACTAAACACAATTCAAACAAGATACATGCTATTTTTGGGCCATGTAACAGCCTACTAAAAGTAATCCTGAAGGGGAAAATACAAGGTAAAAGAGGCAGACCAAGACTAACATAGACTACTAACATAAAGAGATGGACAAATCAGCATATGACAACCTGCACTATCAAAGCAAGAGACAGCAGAATGGCGCTCCATTGTAGCCAACCTTCGTTGCGGAAACGACACTCTATGATGATGATGATGATGATGATGATTACGCCCGTGCCGCTTTACTCCCCCCTCCCCCTCCCAAAAAAAAATGCGATACCCATTTAAGGCTTGTGAACTCGAAGTCGTCGGTTGCGATCGACCCCTACCCCTTGTCCTTTGTAGTCCAGTTCGCTAATCACTGAGCTCCTGTGAAGTGTATTCTTGTCAATCAGCAGATTTGCGAATCTGTCAACATGATCACATGTGTTGTTCGTCTCCTAACTAACCACTTGATAGCTTCTGCCACAGCATCAATCTCCATACGTCAGCTGGAAGTTGTAGTCTTGCAGACTCCAGTACCTATCTGTATCAACTTTATAATAGAATAAACAACATCTATTTTCTGTACACGAAATATATAAGGTTTCTTAAATCACGTAAAAAGATCTTGTAACGATGTCATAATCACAGAGCAAGATAATCATTAGACACCATAATTTTGGTTCAACAGAAGGAATCAGAGACTAAATTTATTAGTAATTAAAACATTCCAAATTGTAAGTGTCGTGCATCACAAGCGTGATAAAAAAGTGGAGGTGGACTCTGTTCGGATGCAATGGGTAGAGTCATAGCAGAAGTGAAAAATGCGTAAGGTCAACCTTTGTCTATGTCCCTGGACATGCGGGAGTAGGGGAAATATAAGAGCTGACAGGTTAGCTAGCCGCTTTGTTTTTGAGGACGGTCAACCTATGGATCAGGTGGGCATCATCAATGCCCTCTGAGATGTGGGAAGGGCACAGGACTTCAACAACCATATGTCCACATCACTCCTTCGAATAAAGAGATGAAGTTAAGATGAGCACAACCAGAAACGGGGAAACTGTGTGGGAGTGTAAGAAGACTTATCAACCAATACAGAAGTGGAGTCGTCAGTTGCTGAACACTGCGGAAGATTTGCTGAAGAGGGGATCTGAGCAGGAGGGGTTATGAGTATCTATGGATATGTTCGGAGTGCAATAATGATGACCCGCAAATAACTCAATAACTCTGATTGAAACATTAACGACATCAAGCGCTTTCATTTGTCTAATCACCGCTATAGTCAATGATCCTTACTTCTCTATACAAATGTTGATACTTCTCTATACAATTGTTGATACTTCTCTATACAATTGTTGATTCTTCTCTATACAATTGTTGATACTTCTCTATCCAAATGTTGATACTTCTCTATACAAATGTTGATACTTCTCAATATAAATGTTGATACTTCTCTAAACAAATGTTGATACTTCTCTATGCAAATGTTGATACTTCTCTGAACAAATGTTGATACTTCTCTATACAAAAGTTGATACTTCTCTATACAAATGTTGATACTTCTCTAAACAAATGTTGATACTTCTCTATACAAATGTTGATACTTCTCTATACAATGTTGATACTTCTCTATACAAATGTTGATACTTCTCTATACAAATGTTGTTACTTCTCTATACAATGTTGATACTTCTCTGTATAAATGTTGATACCTCTCTATACAAATGTTGATACTTCTCTATACAAATGTTGATACTTCTCTATACAAATGTTGATACTTCTCTATACAAATGTTGATACTTCTCTATACAAATGTTGATACTTCTCTATACATATGGTGATACTTCTCTATACAAATGTTGATACTTCTCTATACAAATGTTGATTCGTGATATTGGATGGCCGCATGGCTTCGTCTACTCCTCTTTTGGGAATGATTGCAACCACAAGGCCATCGTCTTTAAATTAATCTGTGCCCGTGTTAAAATAAAACGTTCCTGGTTGCCACTGTTTTGTGGTAATTTAGGAATTCGTGGTTGATTCAGCTGGCACGGCGAATTATATTTGAAGACAACCAGAGAGCTCCTGGAACCATCAGTAGATATGCACTGATAAAAGCAACGGTAACCAATATGATTGCTAATTGTGTTGTGTTGTCAACGTTGAGCATATAATTGTCCTTTAATTTCATTTTTGTGTACTCAGTTCATTTCATTTAGAAATGCTGTATTTTCATTTACGGAAGCAACATACATTAAGGTAACCATGACATGATATGATCAGTAATCAAAATAATAATATATGTTTCATTTCATTAAATTTTCTATAGTACCTTTACTATTTCTTTTTCATACCATTTTAATGATTAGAAAGTGGGTAGTGCTCTACTCTACTGATTTGGATGTTCCAGGTTCAAATCTCACATTTGATATTGTATTTTATTTTAACTGGAAATTTTAAAATAGAAAATGAATCACATTTTTCAAATTGCTGTTAGTTGTTGTACAGCTCTTAGTTTCACTTTTCTGTATCATCATCATCATCATCATCATCATCATCAAGTACCGGGCCTGCTGACGAAGGCGATCATGTCTCTCCACAACTTTCGATCTCGGCAGCTATTTATCATTTCTGTTGTTGACCTTCTGCCAAGCCATTCTCTTAAGCTGTCTGCTATTTTTTTAATCTTTTTTTCCCTCTATCTCTTCGTCCCTCAATTTTTCCAGTTGTTACAATATATTCCAGTTGTTCTCTTCTCATTACATGTCCAAAAAATGATTATTTTTTTTCCTAATAATGGAAATTAACTCTCTTTTTGCTTTGACCTCTCTCAGAACATCTTCATTACTCTTCTTAGCTGTCTATGGTACTCTCAACATTCTTCTGTAAAACCACATTTCTACATACTCCAGTAATTTTCTTGTCTGTTGTTCTATTGTCCATGATTCGAATCCATATGTTAAGACTGGCTCTACGTAAAATTTCTTTTTCGTAAAACTCTTTTTCTTGTTTCTTTTGTCAAAAATGGATCGCATAGTATCTTCCTCATTTTTGGAAAGCTGCTTTTGCCTGAGCCATTCTGCATCTCACCTCTTTTGTACATCTTTAGTCTGAGCTTAAAAAAGTTCCAAAATATTTAAATTAATTTACCTGTTTTAATATTGTTCTACTTGTCTTTCTTTTGCATTTAGGTGATGTCTTTTTCTTTGTTGTTACCATTACCTCTGTCTTTTTGCTATTAATGCTGAGTCCTTTATTTTTGCTTTCTTTCACTATAATGTCCAACATTTTTGTAACTCATTTTCACTCTTAGCGATTAAGACTGTATCATCAGCATACCTTAGATTATTTATATTATGACCTCCAATTGTTATTCCAAGCATGCCCTTTATAGATCTTAAAATAATATCACTATAAATATTAAACAAATCTGGTGACAGCACATAATCTTGTCTAACACCCTGTTTTATTTGTTGAAACATTTCCAATTGGTTTCCAGTTCTTATGGTCGCTGTTTGTTGCCAGTACATGTTCTTTATTATTCTTAGATCATTGCTGTCTAGGTTTATGCTTTCTAAAATGTTGATTATTTCTTGGTGCTTTACTTTGTCAAATGCCTTGGTGTAATCTATGGAACATAGGTATAGATCTGCTTTCACCTCTTTGGCTCTTTCTACTAAAGATCTTATGATATTAATGGCATTGCTTGTTCCTTTATCTCTAACAAAACCACACTGTTCATCGCTAATTTCTGGACTGATTTTGTTTCGCACTTTTCTGTTGACTTCCGTTGGTTTCATTACGGTTGACTCTGCTAGCATTTGGCTAAAACGTCTCACCCACAAGGCAGTGCGGTTGTTTTACTTCGGGGTACCCTCCCTAAGCCTTTTACTCTCCCGAGCTTACCTGCAAGGCAACAGGGCAGCCACATGTTGTACTATTTACTGCATACAGTAGCAGGTTCTGCATCATTTGAAAATAAAAAAATAACTACTACGCACAATTCAAAAAAGACAACTGACATATTGTTGGGACATGCGGTGAAAAATAATACCCGTCTAAAAGTTCCCATGGAATGGAATGCACAAGGTAGATGAGGCAGACCAAGACTAAAGTGGACTGATATCATCAAAAGGTCGAAAGGTGAACCTATGACAACGTTCACCATCAAGACACAAGACATAGTAAAATGATGCTCCATGGTCGCCAACACTCGATGTAGAGACGACCTCCAATGAATGCATTTTTTGTTAAAGACCGACACAGCTTCCGAGTCGTGAAGTAAATGGGTAAATAAATGGGTACCAGAGATTTTCTCTGGGAGAGTATAGCTCGGCTGGTGTGATACGTACTACATTACTTATAAATAAAGGTAAAGTATAGCTGAAGATCGTATGCTCAGTTCTCTCTTTACACACTGCGGTCAAAGTCGCTATCCTCAGAGAGTTAGAGAATGATCTTCCATTATAAAAAAAAAAAAATATTATTTTCAAGTTTGCTAACAGCGGAAGAAAAAAAAGCGAGAGAGGGGAAAGGGGGGGGGGGGAGAAAGAGAAAGAGACAGAGAGAACATTTTTTAATGAGTTACTCAATTATGTATGACTATTGATATTTTTTTCGGCCATGTAATGAGAAGAGAACTGAAATAAATTGTAACACTGGAAAAATTGAGGGACGAAGAGATAGAGGGAAGCAAAGAGAAAAAAATACCAGACAGCTTAAGAGAATGTTTTGGCAGTAGGTCAAGACAGAAATGATAAATAACTGTTGAGATCGAAAGCTGCGGAGAGACATGATCACCAACGTCAGCACCAACTTATTGATGATGATGATAGTTTGTATTTTATATGTTAGCGAACATTACATTTCTGTCATGTGACGTTATACACTCGATCACTCACTCATGATGTATGCATTATCTCTTCACTCAGTCTATTCGGTTGAATATTTCTGATAAATCAAATAAATAATGGATCAGTTATAAATATAATAAAGCATAAGTCAGTAATGTCATTTCAAAGAGTATACGTTTTATTTTTATTTTTGTGGGAGTGTGCGATCCAATTTTGTATTGAGAGCTCTGGTTTCAGACCATCATGTTCATAAATCAATATATGGCTATAGAGATACCATCATCGTCATCATCATTATGTGCCATACCGGTTGACGTAGGCGATCATCACCTTCCATAATCTTCTATCCACCGTGCATCTTATTTGCATCGTATTCTGTTGTTGACCATGTTCAATACCATGAGTCCACACTATCCAGTATTTTCTTTCATTGTCGTGTTCTCTCCTTCCTTGTTAGTGCCGCCACGTGCCCCCAATTATTCCAACTTTCCTCTTCTCATGATGTGACGAAAAATGTTGATTGTTTCTTTCTGATATTTCTTAGGAGCTCCGATTTTGTGTTGGCCTCTTTGAGAATTTCCTTGATGGTCTTTTTGTAATAATGTATATATATGTGTTTGAGCCTTGCATCTTGAAAGGGAGAGTCGTCGAGAGAGTAATATCCCTTGTTGTAATATCTCTTGTCACACAGAGAGACCAGTAATAATCACTTGGAATAGAGATCAAATAATAATGCTTGATAATCAACTTGACTGACCAATGAAATGCCGACTCATGAACGATCGACTGACCGCTCGACAACCTTGAGACTGAGATCATTCCTCTTCACCACGAGCCCGAGTACCAGAGGTACTTTCGCACGATGAGCGAGGGCTCGTGATGCTGCTTATGTCCGGATTGCTGAATGCCGAGTTGCTCGCCACTCTTCTTGATCTGCCCCTTGCTCTAACTGCCCATGCCAGTCTTTTGGACCGCCATGATTTGATGCCTCGTACTTCACGTTATGACGTTGCGACTCTCCTTGGACCGTTATGATCTATAGTTTAGTACTTCACGTTGTAACTTCTCAATTCTCCGCGATTTCTCCCAGCTCGTTCACTCGCTAGCTAGCTGTAACACTGAAGATGTTTTAATGACTCAACACAAGTCCTTACTACACACAAAACATTTTTATTTGACAAGGCGCATGTCCGGATCATACAAACACATTTCACAAATTAACAGTACATGTTTTGACAGTGATAATTCCCTCCCATAGTTAGCAATAGAGCCACTCCTCATGGACTGACCATACAGCCCAAACTCTGTGGAACTCTCTTTTCGAGTCCCCAACTCTGTGTCAACTACTTGACTAACAAGTTCAATCTGTGGAACTCTCTTGTCGAGTTCCCAACTCTGTGTAAACTACTTGACTAACAAGTTCAATTGTGTGTCGTAGAAGCTAGTCATAAGCTCCCAAGGAACCTTCTGAGGAACCTTCCTTGAAGTTTCCAGTTATGTTTGCGATCGACACAATCGATCAAACCAATGGTTCACTGTAGCAGCTGCTCGTAGGCCAACTACGTCTCTGTGGAATCTTGCTCTAAGTTTCCACTTATGGGTGCGATCTAGACGATCGATAAAAGTTTCTCTTCGTGGTAGAAGCTTAGTCATAAGCTTCCTAAACTTCCCGCTACGACTTCCTCGAAGTCGGCTAGTGTTGGATACTTCACAGATTTCCAACAATGTCCCATTGTGTCGATTGCACTGATTGACAATCAGCTTCTATGCCGATAAGGTAACCCTAACCGTAACAGCTACAATCACACTTATTCTATATTCTTCACAAGTCTTGCTCAACGACCTCCTCGAAGTCGACGAGCGTTGGACACTTAACAAGTTTCCAACAATGTCCCATTGTGTCGATTGCACTGATTCACAATCAGTTTCTATGCCGATAAGGTAACCCTAACCTTAACAGCTGCAATCACACCTATTCTATATTGTTCACATCTAACACAACATTTAGTAACTAACAATCACAACTCATGGAACTACGATAACTAAACTAATTGGCTGTTGCCCTATATTTATCTTAACTTTCATCTATTTACAACTCCTTTCTAGTCCGCGGTAAGTTAACTGGATTTCTCTAGACGTCGGCACTGGACCCGTCTCAAATGCACTCTGACTTTAAAATCTACGTCTATTCTCATCTCCCTACTTTCCCTTAAAACATCTCACCCATTCACGCTTATTTCGCCTTTTTCTCAAAACAGTTCACTCACTCACACCTGACCACTTCTGCTTGTCTCCCCTAGATGTTTATTATTTCTCTACTAATATCGTCTGTTTCAATCAACTCTCATCAATGCTCTGTTTCTCTTGTTGCCCCGCTACACACCCGTTTCACACACCCTCATCCATTCCCTGTTTCTTTTTTAGCTGTGCAGGGAACTTTCATCATTCTTCTGAGAAATCCCATCTATATGGCCTCTAATAGTCGATAGCACTAAATAATAGCTCAAGTCATGAACACAATAAAACTAGTTAATTGTTTATTCAGGTGACAGTTTAACCATGGTTTAACCGTCTACTGCATGAGTAGTTTAGCAATTGACAATAATCCCTTTATTATTCTGCAGCTGCTGCTTTCGTTCGCCCGATGACTAAAGTATTCTAAAGAATTAAATTATATTAGAATTCCTCTTCGTCATCCGTCCTTAAAAGGACGTTAAGTGGACGTCTCTGCGTTGTGTTGTGGTTTGCAGGGTAACACTGTTATACAGGGTGTTTTTAAAGTCGCAGTGCAGTGAATATTTCTAATATTCAGTAAATGACGTAATCATCATCTACGTACCACAATTTTGTAAACCACATTTATGAACAAACCGCTGATTCCTTTAAGGTTTTATTTACGTAAAGGACGGGCACTACGCTACTTTCACTGTCTCAGTGCTTGGAGGAAATGGTGTTGACGATTGAAAACAGGGTATTTCTGGTTGAGCATGTTTTTCGTAATGGCGGTAAATATACGGATGAGGTCATTAGACAATTCGTGAGGAAATTTCCAGACTCACAAGTCCCTCACCGAAATTCTGTTACAAAATTGATCAAAAAGTTTCGTGAAACCGGTAGTGTGGTAGATGCATATCGATCTGGAAGACCTTCAATTTCACAAGACCAAATTATGGAACTCCAAGACAGAATTACAATGAGTCCAAATGCAACTTTAAACCACTTGTCTCAACAGGTGCAAATATCTAAGAGTTCTGTTCAAAAGGTTTTAAGAAGTGAACTACACTATCGTCCATACAAATTAACTGAAGTGTCTCAACTCCAAGAAAGAGATTATGAATCCCGTTTAAACTACTGCATGTGGTTTCAGAATTTTATTTATGAACATGGCGCTGCCATCCTTGACGTCACTTTTTTCACTGATGAGGCCTGGTTTCATTTATCCGGTTATGTGAACAGTCAGAACAATCGGCTGTGGAGCAGTGAAAACCCCCATGAATTTCATCAAGTGCCGCTTTACGATCAAAAAGTCGGAGTGTGGTGCGCTATAAGTCGTATGCGGATAATAGGACATATATTTTTAATGAAACAATAAATGCAGAACGTTACCGTACTTTAATTCTGGAACCGTTCATAGCACACCTTACAGATCGGGAAATTATGGAATCCTGGTTTCAGCAGGATGGGGCAACAGCACACACAGCCACAACAACACTCAATTATTTAGAAAGCATATTTGCAAATCACATTATTTCACGTGGAATCTGGCCTGCTCGTTCACCAGATCTAACACCCCCAGATTATTATCTGTGGAGGTCATTGAAGGGGAAAGTTTATGAAAATAATCCGCAGACAATTAATGACCTAAAGACTGAAATAGTAGACAAGATTAAACAAATATCACCAGACATTATTCTGAAGGTTTTCGCAAATATGGAACGACGAATCACGACATGTCTTGAGGCCCGTGATGGACATTTTCAACATATGCTTTAGGCACAACTTTATTGTGTTAATACCATTACCCATTATAAGCTCGCCGATAGCAGTCAAGTATATTTGAATATTTTACAATTTGTGTGACGCATTAGTTAACCGCATTTCTGGTGACGTTTTTTCTTTAGAGAGTATAAATTCACTGCACTGCAACTTTAAAAACACCCCGTATTAGCGCCTTTCGACCCAACACATCCGACTTCAGCACCACATTTTTGAGTACCGGGTTGTCTTCCCTCTTTGATCCCTGGTCGCTTGGCTAGACTAGACAGGTCAGTCTGTTACTAGAGGCACCACGGAGAGGTGGAGCTGGGTCTGGATGGTTCTGGTTCACCGATCCTGGCGCAAGGGCCATCAGCTGTGGTTCGCTGACAACTTCCAGTTCTGTTGCTGGGAGGCGCGCCTAACAAGTTCCGCCCGTTTGTCTGTCACCACGTCATCGTCTCTGTGTGGTTCCTCATGGGCGTGACTGTGTCTAGGTAACGATATAAGTTGTGTTGTTTTCCTTCTTCACTCCGCATTTCTCTGCTGGCAGACGTCACGGTAAGAGCAGATAGGTAATATTTTCATATTCGTTCTATGTTTACTTTGCACTATACATTTTCCTACTGTTATTTTCTGTTCTCCATTACAAACAGGACATTGATATTAGTCTGTTGACCGTAACAAAGGGAAACACATTTGACATAAATTAACAATATCTAGAGAAGCGGATTTCATTATACTGGAACTGTTAACGCAGAAAATAAATCTCATTTTCATAACAAATTGCTGTTAGTAGTAGAGTTAAGAGCTTCACAATGTGCTTACAAGAAAATAAACAGATGCTGACATTAGAAGTTGCCCAATAATAGTAGACGGTGGTTCTATGTGTATTTTAAATAGTCCAATATTCTGATTCAATGGTTACTTTGTTGAGCAATTATTTTAAATGAAAATGTTCTAGAATGACTTGTCACAACATAGTTAATGCAGATTGTATTCTTGTCTGTGCATTTTATCGCAAACTGAGACTTATTATTTTAATGAAGTAAAGTAACATTATATAATGCTCTGATTTTCAGTTTATCCCACACTTCTCCAGACGAAATATTGGTAAGTTATCACTGTGATATCTACTGGATATGTTGTCAATAAAAGATCATTTTGTCTTTCTTAGAACTACTGCTGATTCTGTATTAAAAAAATATTCATATCATTCTCTCATTTTAATTTTTTTTTTTTTTTTACTTTGGCAGTTGCTTCAAACATTCGTTTTTGTGGTTTAACCAAAAAAAACTTAAATGCACAATTTGTTTTCATTCGAACGTTTCTGCTAAAGCTGTATCATATTTAATTAATGTTTCATCCGTTGTCTCACTTCTATTCATTTAGGAATCACACATTGCAGGAATCACATAAGTCATTTTCTACAGCATAATTCAAACATTCAATAACGATATACACTCTAGAGCCTCTTTTTCATTCTACTACCTATCAAGTGCTAACAATTTTTTCTTACCCAATGTGCATCATTTAAAACAAAGTAATATACAACAAATATATATGTCAATGTGAAATTATTTTAATATTCACATATAACTCATGTACAGATGTTTAATCATTTCTACAGAAATCCAGTACGTAATGTTTATTTTAATTACGACGACATGCTACAAAATCGCATACAGACCACGGTCGTCAACAACAATGTACATAAAATAGCTTGAACAAAAATCCATAACATTTTTACCAAACATTTTTTAAAAGTTAGTTATATCAAATAGCATTTGTAGTCACCACTTATATGTAAATATATATCTAAGGTGCATGATAATGTATTTGTACGTTTCTTTACCTATTCATTTGTTTTGAACGGAATAGCCAACCTACGTTGTTAAGGAGCAGACTTTTACGAAAGATAGAAATCTGATGCCAACTAGTTCATGTTGATACATAAATTGTTATATCATCTTCTGATATACAACATCAGCTCAAGTACGATTGAAAAGATGGGGAGCAATATTAGCAAGTACTCGAGGAAATGGATGAGATTACCAACAGGACTGAAGGGTGTTGAGATGTACTGCAGGAAAGCTAAGCTGGTCCTTCCATTCAAGTCAGTCCTAGAAGAATACAAAGCCGGAAAGGCCAGACTGCTAAAAAGCTCATCAGATGAAGTAGTCCGGTCAGTGGAACCCACATTGAAGACTGGTCGAAAACGGCAGGCGTGTGCAGCAGTAAACGAAGAATGTGAAAGTCTCAAACTGAAGGAAGTGATGGACTACACGCAGGCCAAAAGGCGTGGTTTAATCACCGAGACATCCAATGCTGGTCAAAGCATCAAACAGACAATGTTGGGACATGGTAGTCTTGGAGATAAGAGACGTTGGGGAGAACAAATGACTGCAAAAGATAGCACAACAGGTGTAACAAGGCCAATGGAGGATATGGGAGGATACCTTGCAGAGGACATGGAATGGCACCTCTGCGGCCCAGCTACATAATCTATGATCTATGCACAACATTCTACCATCAGCCTGCAACCTTGTGAAGTGAGGAAAATCAGATGACAATCGATGTCCTCTTTGCAATGGGCGACATGCGATGGAACATGTTCTTTCCTCATTAAAGACAATTCTGGTCAAAGACACAAGGGCGGTTCACGTGGCGGCACAAACAAGTGTTGCAAGAACTGGCTGCCATCGTGGTCGGCGTGGATGAAGACAAACACTAAAGTTCGACCAGCTACAACGAACACCTATTTTTTTTTAGTTTGACAAGCCTCATTTCCCTCCTCCCAAGGAAAATAACTGGTACGACTCAACGATCCTAGACACAGCGAATAACTGGGAGATGGCTGTTAACCTCCCATGCCGAGGAAAATACTCAGTGTGCATCACGTGATCTATAATCCATCCGGACGTTGCTCTATACACATCAAATATGAACCGCGGCATCTTAATACAGACACGGCGCCATTCAAGTCCAGGATAAAGGAAACGCATATATTTAAACTAACCAAATACAATAATCTCGTCGCCGAGCTGAGACAACATGGACTCCACGTTAGAGTGCTCGCTATGAGAGTTAGTGCCAGGTGACTCACCACCTCATCCCTCTACGATCTAAGGGGGAATGCGAACAAGAGCAATGAAGGCTATTGGTGAGTCAGCCACAAGAGCATCATGTTGGCTCTAGCCAAACCGAGACGTATCAACAATCTCAGAATACTCTGATGATGTTCAGACGATTAGGCGACTAATTAACATATCGACCATTCCTGACTTCCACGTAAATCAATAGCGACAGTTTAATCCTGGAATATCCGCGGCGCGGATAATAAGCGATAAGAAATTACATCATCGACTGTGGATGAGCTGCACCGTACTCGAGCCTATAAAAATTACAAGCCACTTTAGACTGATGTCACAACGAAGAGGACATCAATGTGCTGGGTTAAAGCTAAGATGTAAGTCTACCACACTCGTAGAGACCGTAGATTCGAATAGAAGTGTTGCGGGAGTAAGCGTGGTTTTTTTGTGTGCCGAATATACGAGGGGCGTTCAAAAGGTAGTTTGCAGTAGAACTGTGATATTTTCGCCTTTCCACCTAACACATCCGACTTCAACGCTTTACAACTACCTAATTTGAAAATACAGCTTGATTGTGTAATGCATTCAACATCACCAAGAAGCAAACTTGGGAAGTGTATTTCAAGACCTCATTCCATCCCTTCCCTCTTGCAGGCACTTCTGCCAAGCCGATCTCCTCAGTCAGGAAGACAATGTACTTGAGTTATAAAAACGTATTCTTCACACGTTTACTGATAGAGAAGGGGACAGAGAGTGAGGCATTTGTATTGTCTTGATTTGCATACCCTTGTCAGCCCTGCTGCATCATGTATTATAGTTTTCATTACACTTTTGCAATGTGGGGGTATAAACTGGGTCGTTCTCTTTTTTTGCACTTTTTAGAAAAGTTCATTCGACTGTAGCATAGCGAGCTTCGGTTTTATCCATTTATGTTCATGAAAATATATATGTGACTATTTAGTGACCTGTAAAGGGTAACTCATACAGAGACCACAACAAACTAGTACATCGAGAATTCGGGAAGCAATTGTGACGCTGGTTTTATCGGCATAACTGGGAGAATTGAATCATTTACCATAATCAGTTATCATGAGATCCACTACCTACTCTATCCTCCTGACTGGGAGAATTGAATCATTTACCATAATCAGTTATTATGAGATCCACTACCTACTCTATCCTCCTGACTGGGAGAATTGAATCATTTATCATCATCAGTTATTATGAGATCCACTACCTACTCTATCCTCCTGACTGGGAGAATTGAATCATTTATCATCATCAGTTATTATGAGATCCACTACCTACTCTATCCTGTAGCCCGTCACTACGTCATCGTAAAAGCATAATTCCTTCTAAGTGTGAATGTGTCTAGGTACCAACTGAGTTGTCTTCCTTCATATCTCCGCATGTCTCTGTTGGCAGACCTAACGCTAAGAACAGATACGTACAATTTTTTTTTATTAATTATATTTACTTTACATATCTATCATCATCAAGTACCGGGCCTGCTGGCGTAGGTGATCATGTCTCTCCATAACTTACGATCTGAACAGTTATTTATCAATTCTGTTGTTGACCTTCTGCCAAGGCCATTCTGTCTGGTATCTTTTCTCTTTGCTTCCCTCTATCTCTTCGTCCCTCAATTGTCCCAGCTGTTACAATATATTCCAACTGTTCCCTTCTCATTTCATGGCCAAAAAATGATGATTGTTGTTTTTTTTCATATTATAAATGTTCTGTCTTTTTCCTTTGACCTATTTCAGAACGCCTTCATTATTCTTCTTAGCTGTCCATGGTATTCTCAACATTCTTCTGTAAAACTACATTTCTACGGACTCCAGTGATTTTCCTGTCTGTTGTCCTTCTGTCCATGATACATATCCATATGTTAAGACTGTCTCCAGATAGCTTTACGAACTCTTTTTATATTGTCAAAAATGGATTGCATAGTTTCTCCATAATTGTTTTTGGAAAGCTGCTGTTGTCTGAGACATTCTGCATCCCACCTCTGTTGTACATCTGTCACCTGAATATAACAAAGTTCCCAGATATTTAAATTTCATTTACCTGTTTTAATAAAGTTCCAAAATATTTAAATTAATTTACCTGTTTCAATATTGTTCTACTTGTTTTTCTTTTGCACTGAGGTGATATCTTTTTCTTTGTTGTTACAATCCTCATGTGTCTATTTATAACTTACGGTTGCCAGGTAAACTATTCAGGTTACTAGATTGACAAGCTCAATGATCATTCTTCATGTTTCAATTTATAACTTACGGTTGTCAAATAAATTATTCAGGTAACTAGATTGACAAGCTCAACGATCATTCCTCATGTGTCTATTTATAACTTACGGTTGCCAGGTAAATTATTCAGGTTACTTGATTGACAAGCTCAACGATCATTCCTCATGTGTCTATTTATAACTTACGGTTGCCAGGTAAATTATTCAGGTTACTCATATGCATTTCTTGACGCATTTAAGGAAGCTACTTTCACAGCCAACTATATAGATAGCGGCGAGCAAAAAAGAAAATCGGAAAACATCCCAAATAGTGCGATTTGCTGAGCTTTACGAGCTATTAACAGCTAACGTAACTCAACCATAATCTGTTGAAGGCATTTAGTTATGAGCTATCAGACCCGGTGTATTTTTTCATTTTATACTAGTTTCTGTTCTTCCATACTTTCAATTGTATTCCTTATGACGAGTACTGAGTAGCTAGATCTTTGGCTGGAGTAGTACTTGCTCTTCAACTGTAACATGTAAGAGTTTATTTTCTTGCAACTTTGTAGGTATAACTTTGTTGCGCTCCATTTGTGTTACCTTTGTTGAAGTAGATATCGCTAGAAAATGTCATTTCCTATAGCAGTGAATGACTAGAAACGTGAGTTATTCAATCTCCTATCCCGTGAGGCGAGCATGTTTTTGTCAATAAAACTTGAAACTCAGGACAGTTAAAACATTGTAAACAGGAAAAATGAATACCCCATGACATATATATTGTGGCTGTGGAGTGAATTAAATCATTCCCGGCACAAAAGCCGCAAGCAGTATTTGAAAGTGAGGGGCCCAATGCTAGTCTTCTGTAGTGCCGTTTCGCCACCTCGGGGAGCCAGATAATCATGCTTTTGTATATGCTGTCCAGCGTGAGAGAGTCGAGCTCCCCTTGAGGCAACATTCAAACTATTGACACGCTGATCTTACCACCCCGCTATTGAAGCTTTTGCAACAGCTAAGATGTTACAGTTAGTTCTCATCAAATATCTGTTACTCCCTTGTAATACAATAAATGTTCCTCAACACCCACACCATTTCTCTCTATATGTGTCTGTTGGTGAGTGTGTCTGTATGTAAAAATGTGAGGTTTTATTAGAATCGACATCGTCATTACTCATCTGATTGTTACACTCTATCCAATCATTTCCTTATACTTTTGTGTGATGTAAATGCACTTTCAATATATGGGTACTTCCTTTCATCTTATACTAAAGGGAGGTCAAAAAGTAATGCACACCAATTTTTTTCTCGGCTAATAATAAAGATAGGAATATGAAATTTGAACCGTTAAAATGAAGCCTGTCAAGAATGTCCGTTACAAACAGCGAATTGTCATAGAATTTCTGGTTGCGGAAAAAGAAACTGTGGCAAACATTCATAAACGACTGAGTGCAGTGTACAAATGTTCTGCAGTCGATAGGAGCACAGTTAGTCGCTGGGTTCAGAGAATTAAAGCTGCAGAAAGTGTACGAGTGGAGCTGCATGATTTACCGCGTTCTGGACGTGTTGTCTCGGCTACCAGCACAAACATGTTAAACCGGGCTGATGCCATTATTCGTAAGGATAGGCGTATCACTAGTCAGCAATTGGCATTGCAGCTTACAGTCAGCAAGGGCATTTTTAAAACTCTCGGATATTCAAAGATTTGCGCTCGATGGGTTCCTCGGTGCCTAACAAATGATCACAGAGTTCAAAGGAAAACATTCTGTTCTGAATTGTTGGAGCGTTTCGGTGTTGAAGGAGAAATGTTTTTGTCAAAAATTGTTACCGGTGACGAAACGTGGGCACATTATTATGAGCCTGAAACAAAAATGCAGTCAATGGAATGGCATCATCCGCAGTCACCAAAAAGAAAAAAATTCAAAACATCTCCATTAGCCGGAAAGGTGATGATCACTGTCTTCTGGGACATTGATGGTGTGATTCTTGTTGATGTAATGACAAGAGGTGAGACAATCAACTCGACAGCTTACATCAATACACTGACAAAACTCAAAAATCGGTTCCACAGAGTTCGGCCTAATAAGCCATCTGCAGATTTGTTGCTTCAACATGACAATGCACGCCCTTACACAAGTCTGGTAACACGGGAAGCAATCAACAAATTTGGTTGGACTGTACTACCCCATCCTCCTTACAGCCCTGATCTGGCTCCCTCAGATTTCCATCTGTTTGGACCACTCAAAAAAATCCTGCGTGGGACACACTTTGACAATAATGAGGGTGTGATCCGTGCAGTTAAAAAATGGCTACGCGAGCAGGACAAAACTTGGTACAAACGAGGCATTCATGACCTAGTTTCGCGTTGGCGTAAGGCAATACGCTTGGACGGAGATTATGTTGACAAATAGATAGTGTCAAGGGGATGTTCAGCTACAATCTGTGAAAATTTCACACATTTTGCCCGAATAGTTTCCGAGAAAAAAATTGGTGTGCATTACTTTTTGACCTACGTATTATTTTCTTCTCTTTTGAAAGCTTTTATGTATAAATGTACACTTAGTCTTCACGTTCTTCACTGTCACAGGATGGTGATCATTTCCAACGTCTACTCTAATTATCAATAATTGTCACCCTGTAGAGAACTTTAAAGTTTTGATTAAGTGTGATGTCTGATTAGTACAGCTATGCTAATGAGTTATAGTTTCAATCATTACAGCATAGACTAACAATGTTCTAAACTGTCATAAGAGTGAGGGCTAACATTTTCTGTTTCGGCGACACTCTATAGGAGAAGTGAAGAGGAAGGATCAGATCATACAGTAGTCACGCATCGCACAATTTAATAAAGAATGTACCGCAGTAATTTTAAATACACTCCATTGAAAAGTTAATTTCCATTTGTGTGCTCTCTTTTATAGGAAATTGTCATCATGTATCTCACAATAGTTCTTGGTTTAACTCTTGTGCCTGTGGCATCCGGCCAAAGGATTGGTAAGTCATATTTTAATGCAACATTTATATCAAAATAAATTGATCCAAATTGCCTATCTGAGTCACATTTTTTAACTTGTGTACAACATCACTTCATCGATATGATTTTATCAGTAATATAATACATTTAATATAATTATAAAAAAGTATAATTACAAAATAGAGTAAAATTCAAACAGGAAACGACATTGCATATATAGAGACTATTTCAGGCGAATGAAAGATAGATAGATTTTTTCATAAATATTTTATGCATTAAGTAGTTGAATTTGAGATTTTAGCTGTCACTGTTTGTTAGAGACTACTGCCATTGGTGATGTGAAACAGGTAGGGATACAGTCATCATTTTCTTCATTCAATCTCTACGATATCTGCAATTGAGAATAGTATTCTTGGACTGACATAACTGTCCATCTAATATTGTCAGACGTTGCTACGTACAACGTCCCAGTGATGGACAGATCACACTGTGTACATCCCTATCGCTTTGAAATAAGTAAGGCATGGTTTCATGAAGATACCGATAATGTTCGTGAATGCGCAGATTATAGCGACTGCCCGAACTTCAAGTATGTATGTTCCTTAGGGAATATGCACATGATTACAATGCTGCAATAAAGCTGGTAGCAAGGAGGTGTTCCTTAACTTTAAGTATGTATGTTCATTAGTTTCAAGTAGGTATTTCTTTAACTTCAAGTATATATATATATATTAATTAACTTCAAGTATGTATGTTCCTTAACTTCAAGTATATATATTACTTAACTTCAAGTATGTATGTTCCTTAACTTCAAGTATATATATATTACTTAACTTCAAGTATGTATGTTCCTTAACTTCAAATATATATATATATATATATTACTTAACTCCAAGTATGTATGTTCCTTAACTTCAAGTATATATATTACTTAACTTCAAGTATGTATCTTCCTTAACTTCAAGTATATATATTACTTAACTTCAAGTATATATGTTCCTTAACTTCAAGTATATATATTACTTAACTTCAAGTATGTATGTTCCTTAACTTCAAGTATATATATTACTTAACTTCAAGTATGTATGTTCCTTAACTTCAAGTATATATATTACTTAACTTCAAGTATGTATGTTCCTTAACTTCAAGTATATATATTACTTAACTTCAAGTATGTATGTTCCTTAACTTCAAGTATATATATTACTTAACTTCAAATATGTATGTTCCTTAACTTCAAGTATACATATTACTTAACTTCAAGTATGTATGTTCCTTAACTTCAAGTATATATATTACTTAACTTCAAGTATGTATGTTCCTTAACTTCAAGTATATATATTACTTAACTTCAAGTATGTATGTTCCTTAACTTCATGTATATATATTACTTAACTTCAAGTATGTATGTTCCTTAACTTCAAGTATATATATATTACTTAACTTCAAGTATGTATGTTCCTTAACTTCAAGTATATATATTACTTAACTTCAAGTATGTATGTTCCTTAACTTCAAGTATGTATGTTCCTTAACTCCAAGTATGTATGTTACTTAACTTCAAGTATATATATTACTTAACTTCGATACAGATAATCCGGCGACTAACAATAGATAAATAAAGAAGGAGGTTAGAAGCTAGACAATGAAAGGGAAATATATTTTTTTAAACAATTTAAGAACATGATTAAAATAGATACAGACAAATACAAAATTAAAGATATGGAAATGAAACGTGTTCTTATGGAAAAGGAATGATTTAAAAATGAAAGATTTTGCTTATCTCTGTTAGTGTTTACACGAATAACTTTTTTTTACTGTCTCTTTTTGTCTGCAAATATAGGATTCTGGGCTAGAGTTCAGGATCTACGTACCGTACCTGATGGATGTGTGGTTGTGTTTGACAACATTATTCGCAAATCGGGCAATGCTTACAACGAGAAAACCGGAATCTTCACGGCTCCAAAAGTAAACCTTGAGCACCACTATGTTATTGTTATGTTGCTCTATGTTATGATGGCTTGGCAGAAGGTCAACAACAGAAATGATAAATAACTGAAATCGAAAATTGTGGAGAGCATTGATCATCTACGCTAGCAGGGCTGTTACTTGATGATGATGATGATGTTATTATATGTGATGTTATGTTATATTCTGCTATGGATATTTGCCGTATTTAAAACAGCTTGTAGAAAAAGCGACAGAACACATTCAAAATGTATTCATTGCTTTAATTGACCAGGAAAATGTATTCGACAGAGTAAACAGAGAACAACATACGGAGTAAGCGAACATCTAACCAACCTAATTAAAAGTCTCTACGTCAACAGCAGCTGCAAGGTCAGAAAAGCAGCAGGCTACACAGACTACTTCGAAGTTAGATCAGGTGTAAGACAGGGGTGCGTACTATCCCCTTATTGTTTATTACATACAAGGACTATATATGCAAGTTAGCCAACCCATCAGAGACAGAGAAGATCAACAAGCTTTCATTTATAGACGAGCAGGCACTAATACAGAAAATAATAGAAGACCTACAAGAACACTTAATCAAACTCAACAGCTCAGGCACAAAATACAACATTAAAATCAACATCTACAAATCAGAAGTCATGAATATCGCCAAAAATAAACAGAACATCAATATAACTATAGAAGGCACGCAACTAAAACAAGCAGAAACATTCAAATGCTTAGGAAGTTTAGTGACAAGTTTAAAACGATAATTCACAAACAGCAGAGATAAAAACCATGATGCAAACAAACCTTGTTAAATCATTGGACAGTGATCACCACAATTGTCCAACAAGGAAATAACTCTAGAGGCGTAACGAGCACCAAACAATATAATCTTCATCCCAACGTTGTGCTACCAATGCCAGACCTGGACCGTATATGCAAGAACAATAAGAAAATTAACATCTACTGATATGAGATGTTAGGCGAACGGCAGGAAACAGTCTGAGAGATAAGATCAGAAATGAAGAACTGAGAAAAAAAACTAGGAATAGCCCCCGCCATAGAATATATGAAGAAACACAAGATAAAATGGTTTGGCCGCGTGACAAGGCAGAAAGATCAAAATACAACACAACGAGTCTTCAACAAACGTTGTGAGAGAACACCAGACCCAAACGTCGACCACGAAAAAGATGGGTGGATGGAATATTAGAAGCACTAGGAAACATAACAGCAGCAGAGGCAAACCGAAAATCAAAAGACCGCAAATTATATCTCCCGTCGACGCTGAAAGGAAAATGTGGAAGGAATGAAGACGAAGAAGAAGGTATTTGCCGTGAACGTATAATTTTGTTCAGCTGTCAGTACATGCCTACACGAGATCTTCCCATAACCATATCCCTGTTCATTTCTCCTTGTTTTACCTGTCCCTTCCATCCTAGATGCAGTATAGTTTACTTTAGTTCATTGTTAATTTATGTTGTTCTCGTTTTCCGAAGAAGGTCGCATGTTTTCAGAAACGTCAATATTTTGTTGTGCCCCTGTTTTGTAAAGCTGTCACTGTAACAGTAAAGGTGAATGAAAGTATGGGGCAGGTAACTCAGCCGGTACCCTTTTCTTAATAGACTATAACAGTGACATACTATAACGGTCATCAGTATTAGTGACAGAATAACAAGTTGTGGCAATGGAAAGTTCGTAGCGGGTAGTGGACAACCCACGGAGGATGGAGATAAAGGAAAGATGCAGAATAGTACTGACATAATAAGTTTAGGGAGTATGGACATTTTCTAAGAAATTATGGAACGGGGGATAAACGCAAGGCTTGATCGTCCCGTAAATAGGTTGACAAACAACTTCAAGGACAGGTCAAAGTAGTGAAATAACATCATTATTTTGAAATGCTGGAGAAGTCAAGCTGACTAGAGGTTACTCACGGAGTCATAAACAGTTTGTTTTGGTCAAGTCTTAGACATAGTTAAACTATGGGTCAGAATGATGAGATCTAATTGGTCTGAGGGGTTGCAAATTGTCACTTCGCGACAGTTAAGACAATTTCATTGGCTACATATATTCCCCACGAAGAGTTATGTTGGGGTATTTAAACTTCAATACAAGAGGTTTTTGGAAAGTTAGGAACGCCATCCAGTGAGTTAGTAGTTCAGTAGCCAGGGCAAGTTAAGTTGGTAATTCAGTAGTCAGGAAAAGTAGTTAGGAATTGTAAGTTAGAAGTAGTTTGTAGCTTTAAGTTAGTTGAGAAGTTATTAAGGAACAGACTAGAGAGTAATAAATATATCAGTGATTTAAGAAATTAGTTGAGCAGTAGACAGAACTAGAATAAATGAATTAGAACATATGAACATTTAGTTGCTGTGAAAGTGTTTTGAGAGTGTTTCCAAGTTGTGCTTCATATTTCCTATACGAAATAGTAAGTAAGTTGATGGATATATTTGAGTATTACATGCTCCACAAAGATAAGAACTTGTGGACAAATCATATCAACCGGCGATAGCCTCTGAGATGTCCAGAATTAAAGAGCATTAATTCTAAGAGTAGTGCACCCACTAGTATGTATCATGTGCCAAGCTAAAGTTCAATAAACACGATTATGATTATGTATTATGAAAATAGTCTGTGATGATTGTGATTAACTATAAATGTGATGTCAGTGAACAAATAACATCAAAATAAATAAAGACAAATAAAAATTCAATATCCTATAATAGTTAGCATACCTTGTAGAAGTGTACATTACACCCCACTTCTTGCTCCTGCTACCAGCTTTACCGCATAGCTGCAATTATTTGCCTATTCTCTACATTAACCATCGATGTGATTATCGGTCTTACTCATGATATGTTTTTGGATCTCATTTTGTTGATTGCAATTTAAGGTTTTGTTATAAATGGAGGTTCTTAATTTCTCCGGTGCCTTAATTTATTGTTTCGTCTTTACTAGTAACATTATTCACTTCTGTAAAAGGAATAGTAATAAGACAGTTGATAAATGTAAGTATCGGGGAACCATAATAGATTTGTATTCAACAGTGAAACAGGTACATATCGCCCAAGAAAATGCCGGATTCTAAATAATAAAATATTTTATACAATTCAATCTGAAAAACGGACAAAAGACAAGACAATATTTGGAGTCCACAGGAATATGGTTTTATCGAGGAAGGTAGAGAATACCTTAGACAACTAATACGAGTGACGAGAACGTTCTTAAAGAGGTCAAGTCGCGTTTACAACATTAATAGGGATCACTCTTCATTTAACATGGTGTTGCACTCTTCTATTCACAGGGGGGAATCACTCTTCTTTCAATAGGTGGAATCACTCTTCTTTCAATAGGTGAAATCACTCTTCTTTCAATATGGAACAGCTCTTCATTCAACAGTTGGAATTACTCTTTTTTTTAATAGGTGGAAAAGTATGTTCATTTTCGCCATGCAAAAGGAGGCAACAGTTGATTTGTTTTGTGGCATCAGGAAAATTTGAGAGAAGAAGAAAGAGAAGGAAACAGAATGAAAAGACACCAGACCGTTTAAATGAATTGTGTTGGTGGAAATTCAATGAGAGGAGAATTAAACAATTGTGGAATTAGAAGTCGTGAAGAGACAGATTCACATTCGCTACAGTAGACACATACTCGATGATTGGTAAATATTTTGGCTTTTCTGAAGTGTCTCTTGTATCATACTTTTTAAAAATTCTGCTGCTCTGCATTCAGAAAGAGACGTGACTGATTTGTGTAACATAATGATTACATCAAATGCAGTTTATAATCTGTAACCTTGTTTACATATTTCTTCTTTTTAAAGTTAGCAATGTCGTTGAAAATACCAACCTGTTTTATGAATCAACTTTCGACGACTCGCAGTTTGATTCGTTGTACCTACACCTTTGTAAGAGTGTGCCTTCACTGCACATGTTCTTCATTTCGGAGACATATCACTTTGTTATGGTTATTGAGTTATTGAGTTATTTGTAGGTCATCATCACTGTAATCCGAACACGTCCATAGGTCCTCAGATCCCCTCCCCAGCAAGTCTCGCAGTGTCCAGCGACTGACGGGACGACTTCAGTTCTATTTAGATTGTTAAGTCTTATACGCACACCATGTTTTTCATTTCTGGTTGTGCCCATCTTAACTTCCATCTCTTTCATCCGAAGGAGTGACGTGGACTCATTGTTGTCGAAGTCGTGTGCCCTTCTCACATCTTGGAGACCATTGGTGATTCCTGCCCGATCCAATGTTTTACACTCGTCAACGACAGCGCAGCTAGTCAACCTGTATGCTCTTTCATTTCCCCTTATTATCTGCAAATCTTCACTGTCCCACGCAGGCATATCAACCTCAGCTACCACCATGTTGTTTTACACAATGATGGTCTGTCCAATGTGTTGTTTATTGTAGAAACAGTTCAATTCAGGGACACTAACCGTCCTATCACCAACAAGTATTTGCCAAATCATTATATCGTCGCCTCACAGTAGCTTATCAAGAGTATGCCGTATTCATTCAGAATCACACATCAATGAAATCACACTTCATTGGCGACGAACCTGCAAAAAGACACCACCATCTCATGTTTTCATTTCATCATTGAAGTTCTCCAATACAACGAGCAGATGTTATCTCTGCGTAATTTGT